>CM077112.1:12772032-12805209 GCA_039619505.1 Cimex hemipterus
TCTCTCTCTCTCTCTCTCTCTCTCTCTCTCTCTCTCTCTTTCTCCTCTCTCTCTCTCGCTCGCTATTTCTTTCTTTTTATCTCTCTCTCTCTCTCCCCCTATTTCTTTCTTTTTATATCTCTCTCGCCGTCTCGCTCCCTCCGTTCCAAGATTAAGTAAATGGTTAAATGTTGAAAGGGAGAAAAAAAGTGCAGTTCATTCGAAATAGTGCAAAATTGCTTCTCACTTTTCCTGGTTGTATTCGCATTCATCATCAACAGCCCTTTTCAGTTATTATCATTCTTGAGTATCTCTTCTTGTTCCGCAGTCCAGAATCCGAGTTTAAACTAATTATAAAGGGAAAGGGCAAGCGGTAAAGCAGTCGAGCCGAGGCTACGAGGGTGCGAGGTTTGCATTGGGAGGTTTGGGGTAGCGTTGCTATGGATACTCCCTGCTGCTTGTCATTGTCTACCGCCTCTGCCCCCGCAGTTTCTGCCACCCGTTGGAATTATGGCCGCCTCTTTTCAATATCCTCGAGGAAGGGGTCCCGAGACACTTACCTTGCAATATTTACCCTGATATTTCATCCTAGACTGAAGGGAAGCAAGCGTCTTGTCGCCCCCTTTAATTGGCTAAGCACCTATAAAAAGGTATACCGCCTTTCAAGAAGTTTACCATGTTTGCACACTCGTAAAACTGCCCCTTTTTCAACGATAAGTGTATATTTGTTTAAAATTCATATTCAAGCTTCCACCGTCTGTCGTACGTGCACTTCCATTGATTTGTTTCCTTATATTGTACAAATAGATAACTATGTGCATGTAGTAATTTTATACGTTTATATAAAATGGTATATTTCCATTCAAATTCTTCTATGTTATTTGATTGACTTAATGCAAAGAATGTAGGTTTCGTATAACTCAATTCGTATTTTTAAGTTTTTAAATACCTGTTGATAATACCTACCACATACCTTTCAATTTATTGATACAATTTTGAAACTTCTTCTCAATGTCTGCATGGTGAACCTGTATTTGACGAAATAGCACACAGACGTATGTACTATTAGACCACTAACTAAATGCCGAAACAAGTTTTCAGATGAGCAGACGGAAATGTTCAAATCATTATGAAAAAATGGGATATTTACCAATGGTTTCATTACCAACTTAGGTTGAGCATTTACTAAAATTAAAATTTTTAGTGGTATATCAATTCCCTTTCTGTCGTATATGTTTTAAATAACTATTAATTACTGTTCAAATGTTTGATTGCTTATAAGTCCGACGGAACTAAACAATAAAGTATATTTTAAAAAATAAGAATTAAATCCTATTGCTGTTTACTTTACAGTTTTATGATGTATAGTGAAGGTTGATGAACAGTATGGAGCACGTTGTTGATACATTTTTGGGAAGTCCACTGGATATACAACTGTAGTTAACACTGATTAGGACTCATATCATGATGTCTAAAACGTTTTGTTAATAAAGAAAATTCCATGCTACGTTGTATTGTTCACAGCTTTCAATATAAGTCATAAAATCAATTCTAAGTTGAAATATAATGTTAATTTATTAAGTCCCTTTTAGTAAAAAGTATACCCAAAATGCATAAAATTCGTATATTTTAAAAAAGAGGAAAAGATTTATTGGTTGGGGAAGTTAATATTATTATTTTCCACGGGGGCCGGAACAATGTGCTTGTGTCAGGAACAGCATTCGGGTGACATATTGCCTTCATCAGGGACCTAGCTCGGCTCCCCAATCCTACAAACTTCATTTCTGAAACATTTTAAAGCGTTTATAGACTAATCGGCTCATTTGGCTCAATATTTTTTCTAACTATGACTAACTGAATTTTTGAAACTGGTTTTAAAAAACCTGAAAAGATGTTTGCATACCCTTCTCTCTTATATGAAAAAAAGACTGTTCGGGTTAACGGGGATTTATTAGCGGGCTGTCCCTAAAAAAAAAAGGGAAAAGTAGATTCAGAGGAAAAGGCGTGACAATGCGCCACCTCCATAAATGATAAAGGATACGCAGGAGTTGAGATCCTAAATTAATTTGTAGCAACAAAGAGAAACTGTCTAGAAGGGGAATGAGGGCTTTCGAGTTAAGGGCTCTTTTCAATAAGAGCGGGAAAGCCAACTCGATTACAATTCAGACGAGAAAGGGAATCAAAAGAGAGAAAAGGAAGTATCCTAAACACATCGCAGAGGATACTGGAGAAGTAGCTCTTGGTATTCAAACGAAATTTCCTTGCTGCTCCATTAGTCCGAATGTTTTCAAAAGATCAAGTGTCGTGACGAGACGATATATAGTCGAATGTGCCTTCAGTAATTAGCACTAATCGAAATCGACTTTCGCAATCAAAAATCAATTTCAATATCGATTTCAAGAATCTCTGAACGGTTTTCGGCTTGCTTTCATTTATAAACATTAGTTCAGATAATTAAAAAGCAGTTCATTTTTAGTTTAGAAGTTAAATTAATAATTAATAAGCTCATATATATAACATTATTGTTTTTTATGTCATATTATTTTTGAACATAGGTAAAAACTGAGTTTGTTTAGGTTTTTTTTCTTTCAACCTACTGTGGCTCGTTTATTAAAGATTAGAGTTTAAGTTAGATGATTTACCATTTTAAATTATTAGGTTGTAACGTATCTTACGTTAATTTTTATTTATTTTTTTATTTATCATTTACATATTGCTCTCTATAGAAATTAACTTATTAACACATACCAATAAATATCGACACATTCCGTTTGAAAAAGTATTTGTTTCATAAAAAATTTTGAATAATGGTGAAACAATCGAAACATTGTTTTAATAAAGTTATATTTATGGTAAAAATATTAACATTTTTCTTTACAAATTTACCCTCATGTTAAGGTCGTGTTTTAATTATTAGTATTCGTGGTTTGTTATGATCTTGAGAAATTATCACCAAAGAAGGAGCCGAAGAGGTTCTCAATAAAAGTAAATAGGGCTTTATTATTATTAAAGTCTACTTTACTCCATTTCTCCTGTACCTGTTAGGGCATTCTCCTGACAAATTAAAGGCAGCCGTGAACTCAACAATTATAACCATAATTTTCTTTCCGCATTCTTTAAAAATTCTGAATATGTACAAATCCCTAAAATCTTGATTTTTCGCAACAATTTTTTGTTCGCTGTCCTTGTTAATAATACTGTATATTTTAAAAAAAAGATGAATAATAACCAACGTTATCAATAAATGCCCCGTATAAGTTTTATTTTTATTTGATTTCGCATTAAAAACGGATCAATTTAAATAAAATAAATAAACGTGTGGTCGGCGTGGAGAACATGGATTTTGTTCTTTGCCTAAGATTTTAGCCCTCTTATCCTCTCCGTTGGTATTTCAGATTCGTTTCGGCCAAATCATCTTTCCAAACTTAATATGCTAAGTCCCGAAAGCACCTGGCAGACCAACACAGCGCGTATAAACAGACCAAAACAATCGGTAACGATATATTAATTTTGCTTTATAGAGATAAGTGGCCGTTAATCGGTAATTATTCAGATATCGTGAGATGCGGTCTGATGTGATGAAGGTTTCAGAAAAACATGTTTTTTTATCGTGCTACGTTTCGATCTTTATTGAGATCATCTTCAGAGCTCCAAGTGTTTGTTTTCCGTCTAGATATGTCATTCTTGTATGTTGTCTTGAGAGTGCCCATTTTGCTTTTTCTAAATCTTAGGTATAAAGCAATCACAAATTATTTTTCACTGTTTCAATGCACAGATTTTTAATACATAATGTAATTTGAAAAGTATTATAAAACGCTGCAAGAGAAATATTTTTTTTTGAAAAATTCCGAAGTTTTACATTTTTACATAGTGCGCATATTTTTGAAAAACTAACTTTTGATAAAATAATAAACTCAGATATGAGATTCAAGTGAATGGATGGATGTCCTCTTCATTTAAAAATTAAAGGCATAATCTAGAAAGTCGATACAAATCAGTAGGGTATATTTAGAGCCTCCAGATTCAGTATCAGTAAACCATTATTCTTTTTGTCCAGTTGTGCAACAATAGCACTCGTTACCGACTAATATTGCTTGAAAACATCTGCTAAACTACATTACTTGCAATAATGTTTTTAGATTGATCGTTCAAAAGCTACGAATTCTGGAACTGGAGATTCATCCAAGGGTCTTCACCTGGTTTTTACTTTTGTTGCAGTTCGGATAACTGTAAGGAAAAATTTGACTCGTCATTGATTCCTACATTCTTTAATATGATAGTATAAATGCCTTTCCTATGTGGATAATAAGGAATATTATTAGTTTATTTTGGTCTCAAATTAAATTTCCCTGAAATTTCATCCCACTATTGTAGATGTTTGTTGTGTTGGCCTAAATGCTTTACTTGGAGATATGTCGAGATAATAAGCGTGCGATGAGATTGTCCCGGTTTGATGTCGTGCCTCGCTTGCTTCTCAAGCTCAGTTCCCATCTATGAATTAATGTATAACCGAGTTGACGCTGTTGTTATTACGTGTGCAAATGTAAGGCGAGGTCCCTGAGTTTGGTTAATATATGCGCATCCACAAAAACTCTGACCCCACCCTTGTATTTTCCACATCTTACAGGACGAGGCGTGTCGATCCGAGTAAATCCAAGCCGCAGACTGGATATTTAAATGAAGAGGTTTTCGGTCGAGAAGACGTTTGTAGTTATGACACTCTTTGAAAGTTGGCCATCGGCAGACTACGTCCCTTTACTTAACCTCATTTCTAAACAGTCAGTATTACCAATACCACATCGATTCAATTATAAACACATGTATCTGTCTGTATAAATATTTGACTACAATTTACAAGTGTTTGCTAGTGTTTACATTTAATTATTTAAAATTGTTGTAACGGGCAATTTTGATGTTAGTAAGAGTTCAGTAGGGATTGTTATTTTCCTAAAAATATTGAAAATAAACTGAAATGTTTCCAATATTAGTAAACATACTGTAATTAAATATAAAACGTCTAGTCTAGAATTAATCATCTGTTTATTGTTCGTTATTTCATAATCCACGTTTGATTGTGAACGTTGCAAACGCAGTAGCAATGGTTTTCAAGAAGTTAGCTTTTAACATCTCTAACAAATGGTTTTATTTTTGCCTTTTGAGTGAAGTTTTGTTTGTCTACTCAGTGGAAATCGTGAAATCTGCGACAAAAAGTAATATCGGATTCGAAATGTCGATGACATTCGGAAAACCGGACTTCGTCGATATACCTATCTATGTTTTGTTCGGAGCAGCGGGAATCGCACTGTTCCTGGGAATGTTAGCGGATAGCTTGTTGGGAAAATGTTACGTCTTACTATGTGGACAGTTTTCAGCGGTTGTATCTTGCATTGTCATTGCTTCGGCGTCTGCTTATCCAGTCTTGAAGGCAGTCTCACAAAGTTTGTTAATGGTGTACATGACGACATCCGGTTTGAGATGTGCTTTCTTCATCGAACAGAATCAAATAATCCAAGAGATGAAGGTTCGTACGTTAATATTTGTTTTAGCTAATATGCGGGTAATAGTGCGATTTATTATCGAGTTGGCAATTCATCTTGACCTTCAACTTGTAATCCTGACAAAACTGACTGTTATTTCGATATTTTCTTTTATAACTTTATTAGTATGTGTTAAGAAGATGTACATAGAACCGACCTATTTATGTGTTTGCAAAGAGTGCATAAAATGTGTCTTATTAGCTTTTCAAAGAATGAGTGAAATAACTTACAAGCAACCGTTTTCGAGTTCAATTACCACATTATTTTCAAAAGATGCCCGATTTACGATCGAAGAAGAAATCGTAACGAAGAAAACGTTTTGGGGCTTTCAGTTAGTAAAGGAGCAGGGTAAACTTGACCTTCCGTCAAGTGTTAAGACTCTCGAAAAGTACGAATCAAATAAGTCGGTCGGGCATAACAACATCGAAAATTGGTTGGAATTAGCGTTGCCAGATTGTACCAAATACATCGTATCACAAACGACAAAATTGTTTTCTGCAATATTTATATTTTTCACTCCTTTATGTTTTACGTCGTGTATATTACTAGTATTGTCGATCAGTAGAATTCAGAGCACTCTGATGTCCTGGCCGCACGAGATTTTCCTACAATTGAACGCTTTTTACCTATTGTTCGATCTGCTTCTTTTTCCTATTTGTGAAATATTATTTTTTTATCTAAATAAAAAATGTCGATTTAAAAACGTGCATTATCTAGTTTTAGGGTACGCGTTTTTGATCATTTCCTTAATCGCGACTATATTGATTCATTTCAAAACAGGACGTGGTATCTCTCACATACCTTTTGGTACTAAGAGTATTAGAATTTTCAACGAATACCCTTTTTCATTATCAGTGCAACCATCATGGAAAATTTCAAATTACATGATTTATCCAGGGGAATCCTTATTTCTCGGAAATCTTCCTGATAAGTCTAGCCTCCGCTTGATCGTTACATATCGGTCTTCAAGACGCTATTTCTATTATACTGTTATCGGTGTTAAGAACAGAGTTGTAACGTATATAATTTCGGATACCGGTATATTCCAGAATTCACCCATGGATCCAACCTTATTCAGGACCGATAGGACCAATTCCCTAAGTCAAGTGTACTTCGTTTCGCAGTTTTGGTCTGCTACAGGTCGCAACGAAATAAAATTTTCTTTTAAAGGTTTAAAGTATAATCAAACCGGTACAATATACAAATACAATCGAGGGATCGGAACTGCTTTAAAACCTGATGCCTACAACCTCTCTATTTACTGGGAGGATACTTATGAAGATCTTGGAAATGTAACCATTGAAGATGGGTTTTTGTACATGATTCGCATTATACTGAAGAATAATCATCCTGTAAAAACGGTGTTGATTACTGAAAATCTTTTTGGACCAATTTACTACGTATTATTTTTTCAAGTCTTACTTTCAAGCCTTGCAAACGCCATTTCTTCTGTTTCATATTACGGTCTTGTGTTCACGCATTCTCCTGAAAAATTAAGGGGAACAGTATTCTCAACAATTATAGCCATAAACTTTCTTTCCGCTGGGGTATTCACCACATTATGGAAAAATTTAGGATATTTACACATCCCTAAAATATTGATTTGCGCGACAACGTTTTGTTTACTGTTCATGTTTTTAATCGTGTATTTTTTTACAGATGATGATTAATATTATTGTTTTCAATAAACGCGTATCAGTTTTATTGTTTTTCTTTCGTATTGATAAATCAATTTAAATAAAATAGTTGAGATTGCTCTGCGGTCTGCGTTTAATGAACCTGTTATCTGTCAGTCGCGAGTCGTCGAAATATTGTTTAAACCTAAAAAATAGGGTTTTACCGAATCTTATAAATTTCAAAAAAGACAAATTATTCAATGCTTCAAGGTATATATTTCTATATTACGGCAAGTAATGCAAAAAGTATTAAAAAATTTTATTACCAATTTTTACTAATTATATTACGAACTAAAACATTTAGAATGTAGAAAATAAATTCCATTTTTGTATTAACGTTTATAACAGTATTACATTTTAATAGTGTAGAGAATGAAATGAATGGATAACCTTTTTATTTAACAAATTGAAAAGCATAATTGAGGAAATGAGTCGATTCAAATCAGAAATGTATATTTAGAGCAGCCATCTGTTTTCTATAATCTCAGCATCTCCATCTCACAGACCAACTTAAGTTCTTTAATATAATACTTTAATTCAAACAACATTTAGTGAATTAAAAATTTGAAAACGCCGTTTACGAACATTTCCTGTCCGCTTATAATAAGGCAAAGGGGAATATTTCGGTCGGGTTCTTTCTTGATTAAATCTCATCCTGTATGATGAGGTCGGTTGAGCTTTAACACACTTCCTCCTCTCAATCCTTGAAAGAGTACTTACGAATGCGTAAGCTTCCCTGTCTAACTTGTCGTCTGTTCTGTACATTCTAGGGGATAACGTTTTTCTCTTCTCTGAAAGGCATATTTCATGAAGAAAAAATTACACATGCCAGTTAGCTGTATAAAGGTAAGCCATTTTCAAGTTTGCCTTCGGTTTTTACCGTTATTTGTTTCTTATATTTTAAAGCTATTTACGTACCTTATGGACTGCTGGACCAATTTTATTAAACAATTCCGAAAGTTTGGTAAAATTATCAAAGTACTTACTTTTTGTAAATTTGGTCGTCGAGTTTTGACACAAATCTGTAAGTAGAACCATTATTTATAAAAAGTGAATCTAAATACTAACCTCCACCGTCATCATTTCTATATTACTTGACGTAATGTAGAATTAGCAGTAATTAATGTTGCATCTTAAGTATATGTAACATGGTTTAATTCATGATAACGTGGTGGATAAAAAGTAATGTTGTGTGCCGTCCGTTCGATTCTGTCAGCAATATGATCATTACTGACCATCTCTGAGTCTGCATATTCGCGGTGTTTGTTTTTGCTGAGGCACGTTCCGACATCGCCCCATCATCGGTTGACCTAAGTCGCCCGGCTGTCTGTGCCAATTGCGATGTTATGGCATGAACAAGAATATTTAACTTTTGTCGCCTAATTATCATTACGATAAATATATACAAAATCAGTTTTTGAATGAAAAATAAGAAGAAAAACCAATATTATGGAAGACTAAGACTTTATTTAAGAAGAAGAAGAATCATTCAATAGAGTACGAATTCGTTTTTAAACGTTTCAATTGTGATCACTTACATCAGCCGCTTCGATGGAATCATGTTGCGTTATGAATAATAAATAATAACCAAAACTAAACAAAATAATTTAAAAAATCATAAACATTGTTGAGTTTCCCTAATAACCAAATCTCTGATAGATTTTGTTTTTCTTTTCTCTTAAGAAAAGTACATAGAGATATGATAAAAAAAATTCGAGAGCCCTGAACGTCTGCTTTCTCCGTTTATCCATATACGGTTTCATCGAGGAAAGGGGGACTTGTCTTAACAGTGCAGTTAACTGATGTGGGACAGCTTTTGTGGCTCCATTTGAAAGGTCGCATGCAACATATGTTAGCGCTCCGTCCGTACCGATTTCGTGTTGGTTGACTTAAGTCGTTGCCCAGAGAAAAATGACAGTTAGTTAAAATGTTTATGACCATTAATGTGTAATATAAAAATGGTGTCGCATTTAATATCATTATTTTTAACTTGCGACAATTTGTTCAACATTTGGTCCGATTTGATGCCTCTTCGAGACTCGGAACGTATCTCTTTGTCCTGTGCACCGTGTTTTGTTGAAATTTTATTACCGTTTCAAGAATGTTTTGTGACCCGATGGCGAACGACCATCTGGTGTGTTGAGCGTCTCGAAGGTATAAATGGAGTTTAATGCCTCTACCGGTTCACCCACTGAGTCGAGACATAAATCCGTCCTAAATCACCTAATGACCCCCGGGGGTCAACCACTTAGAAATGTTTTCGACCCGGGCAATAACAGCTTCACTTCGTTTAGCGAATCCATCAGATTTAAGGCAACGAAGAGCGATATACTGTTTATTCTTAGTAACGGGATTGCAAAACGTTTTAAACTTAAAGTAAGTAACCTGTACTATTGTCATTCCAAATTTTTACATGACAATATAAACCGTTAATCCATTTGGTCCATTTGTGGCTTGTTAACGTTATACAAAAACCTGTCTTTAAAAAATATAATCGACTAAAATATGCTGTATGCAAAAATTTTCTCAAGTGCATTTCAAGTAAATTAACGTGTTTTAATTCTTTTCCTGAACTTTCATCCTCGTATAGTTTTAAACATCTTGGGATTTTAATTGTGTGCTTAATGTTCTAATGCTGACTAACCTTTCGTTTGCAGTTACGTAAGACGATTTCAATAACAAGTAGAGAACCCTCTTAGTTAATTAACAGAAATCAGGCTCTGTACATAGTTTTTAAGCATTTGTGTCCCCTAGCTTACGTAAGCTGGTTTACATCAGCGGAACATACCGTGATGAACAACTAATCGCTCCTAGGGATTTAGTGTTCTTTTCTATTCGTATTTCTTTGCATGACTGAAATTCTGCGTTGTCCTTTGACCCTAAAAAGTCAACAATAAATGAATAAAATTTTGTCTATTTTGTGCGACTAAATAAAATAAATCTGTACAGATAATAAAGTGTTGCGATTTTTCTCCTCACGTGTTTAATAACGCCAACCATTGAAAATGGCAAATTATTGCTTGCGTCATCTCAGAAATTAGAAAATTTTCTTTACTTAAACAGGCCATTCATAAACTAATATATTACAGGATGGTGTAAATCTACCACAACCCACGATGCGATTGTTGTTTTGCCTTGATTACAATTTGTGTTTCTTTCATAGTCCATTCACTCAATTTCTAAATCCTACTCTCTCTCTCTCTCTCTCTCTCTCTCTCTCTCTCTCTCTCTCTCTCTTCCAACAATTGAAGTAATTAGTCTTTGCACTTTTAACAATTGTAATTTATCGCTCGGGGTCTTGTGTTCCCCTGCTTTAAGCCTACAATTCCATTCTTTTGAATGAAAAGTATATAGTAATTATTAAAAAATAAATTGTTTTTTTGTATATTCCAATGTAGGAAATTCTTAATTCTCCACACCCGGCCTACTTACTATATTACCTTTGCTTTAAAAGGTAATGCAGAATTACCTTCCATGACTTCTTTTGGCAAAAGAGGTATTAAGCAATTCCCTTTGAGCGTCAAGCACTCGGTCAAATTAGGACTTTTACGGAAATTAAACAGTTAAAAACTCTCTCTATTTAGAATATGAATACTCCACTTTGTATTTTATTAGTCGGATGTTTTAATGCATTAAACCATTTAAAGGAAAATTAGCTTTTAGTACAATTTTGTGTAAGGCAAAAGTACGATTACGAAAAAAGTGTATTTATTATTTACTTTTTTTATTACACACTTAGATTTACAAACAATTTTACTTTTGAAGTTATCGAGTAACTTAGAATTTTTACATCTGTTACTTTTATACATTTAAAAAAGTTTTTATTAAGTTATAATGTAGGAAGTTTAGGGACCGAAAACGGTGAGGTCTTCGTCGGCCCTCGTCGTATTGTACTTCTTTTTCTAATCTTTTTACGCGTATTTTTCAACCTGAAGTCACTTGAGCGTCTCATTCTGTACTGACATCTGCTTTTATCACAAGTTGATATGTTAAAATGGTAGACCTCAGGTGGTCAACTACAGAATAAAAAACATAACGCGTGTAAGCATAAAAGTTGGACACATCCCCAAGAGAAATTTATATTCCTCCTGGTGGGGTGATTATTAAGACTCAGGAAATTAAAACTTACGAATTAAGTTAATATCGATTGGTCTTATGATAAATAAAATTGATTTAATCGACTAAATCGTCATTTAATTAATTTCGTCATATGCGGTTTTTTTCGATGACGTCAGGCGTTGCCAATTTTTATATATATTAAATTTCTATTGTTAATAGATAAATTCAGATTTTACATGTCAAAGCACCTGTTCTTTTCCGTACAATGATGTGGCATTTTAAAAGAGTAAATATTCACTCAAGTGATATTTGCTTGTTTTGTGTCGCGCAGGCATTTACCTGGTGGATTAAGGTCACCCAGTATCAATGTGATATTCATTTCGCTCATTGATAAAAAAGGTTTTTTTGCCTTCCTCAATTAATATCAACTAAAACAATGTTTTGACTAATTAATATATAAAGTACAGGAGGAACTTTTAGCCTCATTTTCGACGGTAAAAAATTGGCTAGAACCTTCTAATGGCTAAAGGTAATTATTTGAAAGACTACAAATATTTTGAACTGGAAGAGACGACCTTGTTCCCTGGTTATTCTCCAATATCTTGAGTAATTTTGCTCCGTAATTACTTTTCCCTGTCCATGCAGATTGGGTCGTACTTTCTTCGAGCTTAAGTCTAATCTGGAATCTATGGTTCTTGCGGTTCTTCTTAATGCCTCACGACCTTTCTTTTTAATTGTTTATAGTGGTAATTACGGTTGATTTACTTGAATGATAATTGTGCGGTGACTTTTTGGTCGAATATTACTGAATCAACATTCTCCTAGAAATACTTACAGGAAAGTTTTCTTACAAATCACGTTTGTTAAGAGGTCCTCGTGCCATTTTGCTAAAAGACCACTCGCAAGTAGCTTCATGAGAACAAAATTGTACATCGTCCTCTCCTTTCCCAGACTTTGTCACACCCATTTGAAGTGATAAAAGTTGAAGCGGGGCTCGCCTGTGAGGAGTTGTCAGTTATGTAAATCCGTAAGTCTTTAATTAACTCGCGTCATAAATAACTAATGACCCCCACGTCCAGTTTTCGTACACAGTGTCCGTTACATTACACAACGTGCCTACAGTCGAATTTCACACTTGACGCATAGTTTACGCCCGGGACAATGAAGCGAATATAATCGTCTGATCTACTTTTTACAACCTTATTCCATCGATACAACTCTGCCATGATTTAATCTCCATGTGCTCTCGAACAAAAATCCCTGAGTATTTTCCTGAGGCGTAGTGAGACTCCTATTTCAGGCTTCGCAAGCTTTCGCTTCGTTGGCTTCGATCACCCTCGAATTGCACGACACGCTATGTCGGAACGAGACAATCGATTAACCATATCAGCAGTCAAACGCTTCGTTTCCTCTGCATGGGTATCTGCATAATTTATAAAAAATGTTAACTTCGGCACGATTCATACTTTATGTACAATGAAATGATTCATATAGCTGTTGGATTTATAGCAGTAGTTAAAGTAGCGCGTGAGAAAAAGAATACAATATATTTACAATACGTAAGCATTTCTACTATTAATTTTCACCGGATGGGTTTTTGTTTTAACAAATACATATTATTGATTAGCATTCACATAAACGAAACCAACATAAAGTGATGCTTAGATTTTATTTTAAAAATGAAACTGTAGTGAAGATATTTGATTGGGAAGCTACTACTTCCATATGCAACTTAACCAACAAATACAAGGTACTTATGCCTGAAAGGGTAGAGTGAGCAAAGGTTTTCAAGTCCAAAATCAGCACTGCGCCAGATAAATAAAAATACTAAGCACACATTTCAGGAGGATGAGATATCTGCCAATCGGGCACGTAAGGCCTTAGCGGAATTGTATGCGATCTCTGGGAGAAGTCTGTGACACTAGTGACCTGGCATGAGGCAATGATAAAGTGGACATGTTGGCCAAAACAGAGCCAATACGAATTATCTGGGCCCTGCAACTTACTGTTGTACTTCTAGCCTAGCTCCTGGTCTCAAAAAAGGATACATCCAAAAATGGATCCTTAATTATTCCGAAACACAGTGGATCCCTGACATGAGAGATATAGAATAGAAGGACCATCCGCAAGACTTGCTAAGGGATTACTGGAAGCTAACTACGAACAAGATTCTGGTGGGACTCTTCACAGGGCACTGTCGCCTAAGATGGCTATAATACTCCTTGTCCGCTTCGAAGCGATATCCTTCTGCAAAATAGACCGTCAAATCCAGATGATGTCCTCCTTTTCGGTAAAAAGAGATCGCCAAAAAAAAAAGGCAAGAACAAGAGGACGATGATAAAGCCACCGTCACTCTTCGCCACGCGTTCCTCGTCTGGTCGGGGCCGCTGCGCATCCGGCGAATTCTCCGCGCCACGCGTTCCACGTTTGAAGGTGGTTATATGGCATAAGCGCTGAAAAGCAGAATTGACCGAAGAAATTCTGGGTAGATATCAGCCAAAAAGAAGGGGAGACCTCAGAACACATTCTACATTTTTGTAAGGGGTCCGTGTAGGTTCTTGAAACTAAAAGGGAAAAGCCGCTAGAAGATCCTACTCTAAGAGCCGCTGGCAAGGTTATGAAGGTTGATTAACAACCCGAAGTTGGCCAGGGAGTAAAAATAGAGAAGCACAATAGATCTACACAGGTCGTAGTGCGGAAGGCCTTGTAGCCGCCTCATTATCTCATTGCTATCCCTCCTAACTCAATTTAAAAGATAATTTTTTTCAGTGTCCCAGTATTATTTGTACTTTACTTTGTATATATTTTATAATGAGTACATTATGTTACCTCATGTCAATTAAATATCGGGATTACCTTAACATTGTCAAAATAGATATGAAGAAACAAATTAGATGCCTTTCGGGAGAACTTACACTTGAGCAGTTTGTTATGGTAGTAAAGGCCATTTTTGAAAAAAAAAATATTTTTTGGAGTGATTGCTTGTTATTAAATATAATCAATTGCGCTTTCAGTTTCAACCTGTATTTCATAAAATTAATACAGACGCAAAAATTTTATATTTTTTTACAAGTGTAACGAGTTGATTATTAATATTCAGCATTCTTTTCGATTGTTACTAATTACTTATTATTTTAAACAGACCTATACTGGAAATTGAACTAGAATACTTCTAGAAGAAGAATATTTCTATATATCTAGAATATTTCTATGTATGAACTAAAACAATTAGTTATTTGCAATGAGAAGCATTGCAAAAATTTCATCAAAGCATTTCTTGAGGAATAGGTCTAATTTAAAGTTTTTGATTTGTATGGAAAGCAAAGATCATGAATGTTTTTTGCAAAATAACTGCATTGTGAGATTTCTTGTTGAGGTCTGGTGGTTGATGAACCTGCAGATCGGTGATTTACGATAATTCTGGCCTGCCTATTCTCTCCGGTTGTGCCCGTCAGGACATGGAAAAATGCACGGACCGAGAAATTATAAATTGTCTGGGGATGAACCTTGCACAATTTTCTTCAAACCTTTATTGACAAAAATGCGCGTATTAATATTCTTTGTTTATTTTCAATAGAAACTAAAGTTGAAGCTTTACGAGCTATATGCAATATTAAAAACTAATTAAAATTATTTTTTAAAAAATTATTAAAAAAGTTATAATATTGAATCACTAAATTGTGTTAGCCTGTTTTTCTCAGTATACATTTGGATTTTGAATATAGATGAGGAAAGATTTTAAAGTTTTGCAGACCGTAGGGCTGAAATTCAAAGTTTTGTGACGTTTGTTATTTCTGTTAAAATTCAATACATTTTTTTTGCTCTGAAAACCTTCTTACAAACTCGTTAATTTGAGGACAAATTTTCTAAAAGAATCCTCGAGGCCTTACAAACTTGTCGGCTCGACATTACAGATGCCGGCCGGGAGGGTAGGGAGGGTAAAAGTTTCGAGAGGGCAAATAAACTCCTAAACTGTTCTCATGTAACCGACCGAGCAAACGATTCATCGTGGACATTTTTTCATCTTATAATTTCCTTTCCTGACTCGATCCAGCTTGGTTTCCCTTTTCTTATTTACAATTTTTCACGCGAAAAATTAATCTTTTGTGGGCGGAGGGAGAAATGTGATGTAGTGTAAAGTACTTGATATTCATCAGTACTGTAAGTGTTGTTATATTTAATGTGTGGACACATTCAAAGTTAAGAAAATTTGAATATTTTATTATATTTAGTTAAAGATTATACTATTCCAATTCCGTTGTTAGTCAGACATGACGTTTGAGATTATAAACATAAAAATAATTGCGGTCTAACTCATAGGAAGAAATTCTAAATCTCAGTTTTTGCAATAAATAACCGTACATAATGATGATTTGTTCTGACAACAGACTATTGTGTTGATTACTTTGAGATTTATCACTAATTGAATTTCAGGCTGAGATTGCCGTCGCACCCCTTGGGCAATATGGGCTCGCAGGTTCAACTCGAGTTTAAACGCAGACATTATTTACAATGTACATTTAAACTTCTGTTTAAAAAAATACTAGACAATTATACATCTTGATATTACGCAGTTATTATAGCTGTTTGAAACGACCGAAGTTAAAGTGTTGTAAATATGAATATCATATGAGAAGGTATTAAGAGCCGTTCTCCGTTAAACCCATTAGCGTTCTGCCCGTTAATCAGGATAAAGCGGAAAGTTTAATACGTATACTCGATATCCACTTATTTGCTATCAGTTCAAATAAAATATTTCAAATATTGAGCGAATTCCAAAGAAAAACCAGTTACTCCTATTACGTGGTAGTACTAATCAGTACACGAGTTAGTAATTATCTTTGATTATTAATGTTAAACTATCTAACCGCCAAGGCTAAATGATATATAAAAAAATTTGTTTGCTTAAGCAGGTAAACATCGAATTTTTTATATGTGGATTGAATTTATTATGTACGCTCAAATCCGCATATGTACGTACATATGTGCAGAGTTAAGCCTATCACTTCTCGCAGTCCATCGGCAGTTCTATATTTCATAATTTACAATACATTACCGGGTCCATGTGCTGTCAACAGCCAGGTCAATTCAGCACCCCACGCAGTTCCTATATCCAAACCCATTCATAAGCTCATTCGTTCTTAAATACATTCTTTTTTGTTTAAATACTGTTCATTCAATTGGTCATGGACACGATATTCCTCAATCACCTTTTACACCTAACAGCTAACCTCCGCCACCCGCCCCCTGTCACTGCTTATTCACGCTTATAAATACGTTCACTCCCAGTACATGCTAGCGACTATGTAATTTAAAACAATCTTGTTTCCTCCAAGGATCGAAACGTGGGCTCAAATATTCGGCTTTCTATGTAGAGACAAAGAATTGGACCCCTCTATGAGGTGGGACATACCAAGCAAACTCTCTGCATACCAGGCACATACGTAGGCTTTGGCCCACAAATAAATGTTCGTGTATCAACTTTTTTGATAAACAGGGTTAAAGTTAACGATTAATTATCAATGGAAGATTTTTTTCATTGCGAATTGTAATAACTGAATTGGACGCTGGGGTATTATAACGTACCAAATGATGGTGTGGTGATTAGTGACTGTCAGTCGACGATTATTAGAAATCGTGAGATACGGTTTGGTGTAATGTATTTTTCAGAAAACATTTGTTCAATTGGAACCCAAGAAAACGAACACTTGAGTGAGTAGAAATACTTCGTTTGAATATAATTTTTTTTTTCATTGTCCAAATTCACTATTTTTCCACATCCTACAACTATTTGTTGAATTTATACGATGTTTCTAAATCCCAGGCCCTGAAGATGATCTCAATAAAGATTGAAACGTTAGCACAATAAAGAAAATGTTTTTCTGAAACCTACATCACACCAGACCGCATCTCACGATTTGTGAATTATTAAAAAAATTTATTATTAACTCAAAATGGTTTTCATTGATATAATCAAACAATTAACGAAGAAATCAATTTGTACGTGTTTGGAAATTCACAAATACATACTCATTCGTTCTGATTTTTCCAAATGATTTCTTAGAGTACGAATGAACAAGAGAAATTTAAGCCTAATTTGAATATTAGATTGTTAAATTACAATCGTTCGGATTAGTTTCTAGATAATCAAATTAATTTCATAGGAGGCATTTTAAACTTCTTCAACGTGAACGTACATTCATTCATTTTCTTGAGTGGTATAATTCCCTTTTTGAGCAAAGTTCGATTAAGATAAGCACAATAGATAATTTATTTTATATTTATAAAGACACGTTCTGTTCGATATCGCCATAAATTATTCAGTAGAAGTTTTAACTGTCAAATGTTATCGCAAGAATGTTTTTTTCGCAACTTTCTATTCCCATTATTCATTGATTATTACAAAAAACTTCCTTTTAATGCAAAGGAATGAGAAGATTTTGTCTCCACCATAGGAAAACATATGTAGGATATGCTTCATGCTGTGTGAAATATATTTTTTGAAATATTTTTTGAATTATTTGAAAAACGAGGAAGACATGAAAATGCATAGTAGCTTGGCATGCCACACGGTGTTTCGCCATTTGAGATTACTGGATTTTATGCTGTTCTGTTAATAGAGGTTAATTTTTTAAAAATAAATTAGTGACACCAACGAAAATCTATAGACATTCATATTGTTGTAGGTCCGGTACTACGACGACCTGAACAAGGGAATAAAATTACTTTCATGATGAGATGATTTTACTACCTAAATGAATACTTTGCAATGCAAAGTGTAAATTGAAAAGTGGAATTTACTGGTTATATTTTAAAATTATTCTTAACTGATACTTCTTGAACAACTGAAATTATTCGTATACAAAATGAATACTTTTTCCATTAAAAAGAAATCAGAAAGGCTAATTTTAATCAATTTATGCTAACTACAAATACAATTACTATTGTTTTATTTTTCAAAATTTCTTACTTCTGAAGTTAAATTGAAGTTTAAAACTGTATTTTAGAGTGAAAGTGTGCGAATATTTTTAAGTTGTATCGGATGGAAACAGATATCTCGATGTACGAAAAACGGGACTTCATTCCACTTTCAGAAACAAAGGCTGATATTAGTTGAAGACATTATCCATTTGTTATGTATATTTATTCAAAAAAAGAAAATGGCATGTGCAAATAGTCAAAACTAGACAAATCTTCCCTAGACAGCAATTCATATCTCGGATAATTGGCAGGTATTGAACGATTTACGAAGTCCGTGGCTAACTGTAAAAAATAAATATTAGCGAGGACGTGGAACGTGCAGGATGGGCGTATCGATGGGGCATTACGCGGGACATAGTGAGTGGGAACGAAAGGAAAGGGGAAGATGGCAACAATCGAAGAACGGGACCTCGTTCCTTGTCCGGCCTTGGTGACCCTAGCCCGGCTGCAGTTTCTTCACGCACTTCTGGCTGACTTTGCAAAAATCCGTCGCTGTCTGACGGCTTCAATATACCCGGGCTTCACGTGTCTGACATCTGTCAAAACGACCAAGTTCAGTTTAGAGATCGCAACGACGCTTTGTATCAAACATTGTTGTTTTATTCTAAGAAAAGAATAATTGGGCTTGATTGGTCTAACAAAAAGAAATGCGCTTTCTTACATCGGGACTTGATGCCTTCCACCATAGTATTTAGACAGCAAATTTTATTTCTCTCGTGCTATGTTGGAATTATATTTATAAATAAGCGTGTGGTGATTAGTGACCGTTAATAGATAATTATTTAGAAATCGTGAGGTGCGGTCTGGTGTGATATAGGTTTCAGAAAAATATTTTCTTTATCGTGCCAACGTTTATATATTTATTGTGGTCATCTTCAGGGCCTATAAAGATCCAAAAGTTGACACGATAAAGAAAATACTTTTCTGAATCTTACATCACACCAGACCACATCTTACGATTTCTAAATAATTTATAAATAAGAAAATACGGGAAAGCCAATTTGTATGAATTTTCTTATATTGGTCGAGCTCGAAGATTTTGAGATCTTTATTCTTGCTGTTTTGAAAGTTTGAAACAATATAATATACCACTATTTATTGAAGGGGTTGTGAAACAAACTAATTCCATATGCATGCAAATAGAATAGTAAACTGGGAAAAAACGAAGTAGAGCTTCATCATACCTTTGAGAAATGACCCAACTGAGTTGTTTGACTAGTTCATTTTTTGTATACAAAGATTTTGCAATAATCTGTTATAATTATCTGTGGACTATAAATCATTGTGTCCTATTTTGTTTTATGTTATGTTTTATAAGTGCAATCAAACGCAAAAAAAATCGAAAAGTAACTCTTTGCAAATACCGGAACTACGAGATACATGTCATTTTTTAATTATATATAACAAGAGTTTTAATCATTTGAAAGCTACATGATCACCATTCATCAAAAAGCAATCTATATTGTAGTAACATAATAGGAATACAACATATACAGTCAAAATAGCCATTAATAACCACCGTTTATAAATAATCTATTTATTTTTACTCGAAACTATAAACTTAGGAATTCAGAATAAAGGATACGTCTCATTGAACTCGAGATCTCCAGTTCAAAAATACGAGGATAAACATCCTGGCGGAAAGAGTAAACAGGAGTTTAATTTTAGAAGGAAGTTCTTCTTCTTCAGACGGTTACTTTATTGTTAAAGTTTTCCTATGGCCGTCCGAAATCAATGTAGTTTTTATGCTGTATTGTTGGGAAGGTGAGGAAAGAGGTTTTTTAACAATTAAAGGATAATTTTTTTGTTATCTTCGATAATCGTGAATGTTTCTTGTGTCGTTTTCTCTTACCGAACTCGTTTAAACTTGGCAATTAAAATAAATTGTTCCATATATCTAAAGTGAATAGGTAGAACGGGATGAATAAATTTACCAATAGTAAAGCTACCTAATAATAATAATAAATAAATAAAACAAAATTTGTAGCCGTTTCGCGATTGAAGAATAGGCACGATGACAGAAGCAAGTTGTTAAAAGTATACATATTGCAAATTATAATAACCTATTTACGAAATCATTTAATTTTTGAGAAGATACTTTTTAACGAAAGTAATCAGTTTATTTTCTTAAGAAATTAAATCGATATAGGAGTAAAATTTTAGCTCTGTAATTTTAGGATGACCTTTGTAGTATTTAATAGGTTCGTCTCTATAGCTTATGTAGGCCTTTGTTAGGTTAGTAAACTGACTGATGGATTTTTTTATTCGCAGTTGTTTGAACCTTTTATAAACCTTGTATTTAAAGAGAAGATCTAAAGGGAAAAGATCAATTACTTGTACATATGAGCCTCGTCGTATATCCTTTTTTCCATATCCAATGTTTAAGATACACGCAATTCAAATGCAAAGTGTACACCCATAGCGGCCTTGAATCTCTTGTCCCTTCTTGATAAAATGTCAATAGGGAATAAATGAGTCCTTTATGAACGGGAACGTTGCCCTATATTCCACTGACAATAACACTCTTTGAAAACGGGCCACTATGGATGTTGGGTTAGCGTGATTTTAACGGCATTTCGCTATTGCATGTTTGTGAAAGAGTTGTGGGTCAACGTGGTTGCTCAATATGTTTTGCCGCATGAACCAAAGGTTTTCCAAACACATCACGGGGTCTTGATTGTTGTTGCATTTTCCCAAAGGGTGCGTTATACCAGATCTTTGCATGAGCTGTATTATTCGATTTTTCTAATTCTTTCTCCTTTTACTTCTTAATGTAAAGAACGCAATTTATAATTTTTTCCCATTACATGAAAAAGGGTTGCTTATTTCAATTTTGTCACGTTTTCCTCTATTGGTGCTTATAACATATGGTGCTTTATAATTTTTTCCTCTGCCATGGCTATTTACAGAACCTACAATTAATTATTTATTCTCAGTTCTTATTCATGTTTGTTCAGTATTTATAGAGATTGCAATTATGACTAATAACATTACTCTGAGCGATTAGTCCCTTAGGTAATTGCATCATTTGAATTTTAAGCGTCTATTGTTTGTCTTCGTTTATTATCTGTGTGTAAGACGTTGTTTTTTCTTTAAAATAAAAGGAGATTTTTATTAATTGCTTTTTAACCAGTGGTCTTTGTAAATTTAATTAAGGTTTTCACTGGCCGTTGTTTCTTACTCGGTTTAGCCCAGTTCTTTGATAACTTCGCTCTTTTATAGAGAAGCCAACTTTCATCTCACGGCGCTTAGGGCTCCAAAGTTCTTCCGAGTTTACGACTTTTGATACGAAATAAGAAAAGTACGGAATAAATGCGAGAAGTTAAATTTATGGGGATCGGTTCACCTAATTAAAATTAAAAGCTTTTAGAGACGACCTGGTCCCTGAACTTCATTTGCAACGATTTTACCGTACGAATTGTAAACGTATACTTTCAAATTTGAAGTTTTATTCAATTACTTCCCTCTTTCTGTCTATATGCGGAGTTTCGCCGATTAATATTCAAAACAGCCGGAAAAATTTATTTTCAATAATTTAATGCTGTACATAAAAATGAAGTAAACAAACAAAAGTAAAATAAATCATAAACCAAAAAATATAAAAGTTTTCTTAATTTTTTCTGGCAATTATTTATTTTATATTTATTAAGTGTTGCACAACTTCAGTTTGAATAGAGATAAATAATTTCAATCGGTCTTGGGCGTTTGTTTTACAAGAATTTAGGGAAATTCATACCAAAGATTCTCTACACGTCATATTTTCACGGGCAAACTATACAATTTACTTGACAAATGACAGTTTGAAAATAAATATATTTGTAGTTGTAGAACTATTTTACTGGGGCAAGAAACAGACGTGTTTTTAAAGATAACAGGGGTAAATAGAAAGAAGTGGTTAGTAAACTGGTTCAGTGAACCCACTTCACTATTAATAGTTCTCACTCGTAGACAATCAGCATTATATTCCTATATATGCTGTATATTATATTATTACAGTAACGTTATAAAATTTAATGGCGTAGCATACGATTTTGACATGTGTGTTCGACTTCTGCAGGCTTCGTGTTCTATGGTGGTATCTTATTGTTCCTATAATTGAATTTTTTCAATTTTCCGTTAGTCTCAGAGTAACAGCTAATATATTTTTACGAGGGAGGAGGAAAGGCAGGGAAAGAGCAAATTCTGGCAAATTGTTACCTTATTCTTTTTATCGCCAGTAAACGCCCCTGTGTACTACTTAACCCTCCTTTCGTTACTATTATGTTCGCCTCAATGTTTTCTGACAAACGGTCGTCGGCCTTACACGGAGCCTCGTAAACACATTTGTTTTAGATAAGCCGGAAACAACTTTCTCTTTGTTTTCCCCCTTCAAGTGGCCCATTTGGGAAAAAATGTTATGAAATTTATTGCAATAGTCTATAATAATGGAACCGTGCCGTTTAACACTGCCGGTATGGAAGAGTTTGGACGTTTTTCTATTATAACTTTATTAGGGCTTTTATTATTCAAATTGGAATGAAAATGAAGCTTTCAATGAATATAACAAAATGCCGAAATCTTCTTAGATGTCCGGTGACAACCAATATATTTCTAATGTAGTCCAGAAAAGTTGAGAAGAACATTCTAAAGAAATTTCTGTTTCCCAAAAAAATATACAAACTAAATTCACTAATATGTCCCGTGGTCAACTAATCTGACCGGGCTTTAAAATTTACAAAACCGGTACAATCTTACATCTGACGAACCAAGATAAAGGGAAAAGGGGACGACCAACTTAAAAATTATTCGTATTTTAGTTCGTATCTGATAAGAATAGAAGAAATAAGTGTTCGAAAATATAAACGAATAATCAAATCAATAAACCTGAATTTGCTAAACATAGCACAGACGTAAACCGCGCAGACCTCAAAGGAAAGTTATTTTAATTTTCTTGGGTTTTTAGAAGGTTTCAGTACTTTTTATGACTCCTTTTTGAAATTTTCCCCTAATTTATTGGCATTTTTGAAATTTGACGAAAATACCGAACCCCGTAGACTTAACAACTAGTATTTGATTATTTTAAAAAAGCTAAGAATAAATTGCCTTTTAATATTTAAAACATACCTCGTCACTGTTAAACCAAGGACAAACTTATAAACTATTTTTCAATTTCAAGTTAATTGTTAAGTTTAAATTTGTGTTTATGCAATTGAAACGAATATTGAATAATGTAGTACAATGAATGCATTGTGTCCCTAGTTTATGCGCTCTCCCATCTTATCAGTCGCTATTGTCAAAACGTCACAAACTCTCTGTGGACGTCTTTTGACATGGATGAACAAGGGCAATTTCCATTTATACTTTCTTTCTTTGTCTAGTCCTTGTATATGACTTTTATTAGCGAGATACATTTCACGGAAAATTGTTTCATTGAATTATTAAAAGATGGAGAAATATTTTATTAGAGAATGTAACTTCAATCTCCTTATCATGAGAGTTTACTTAGCTTTTCCCGAAATATCGATATTTCATAGAAATTATTTATTTTAGAAAATATCCCCTTCCTGCCTTAGGTATGTAATTCGCTCCTAATTGAATTTTGGCCTGTTCTACCTTGATGTTACGGTAAATTAGAGGCCGAGGAGGGATATTGCACTCCGTTGGGCGGCCCCCCCTCAACTAACATTCGACTCATAATTCAGTGTTTAACTTCATTAGCAGCGGAAAGCTTCCGACTGAAGTTTACCCTTTAAATAACCCCTAGGCGTTGGGGGCGGTGGGTGACTTCAGTTTGAAGTACCACAGGGCAGATGGGCCTCCGACAAATTGTCCGTAAAAGTGGTCATATTTTTAAAAGCGGAACCCAGTTCTGGACATTTTTCCAAGTCTTGGGATATTAAACTTGAAACACGTTTTCTCTCAGGGTGCTTGCAAGAGTAAGATAAACGTATACTTTTTAACACGGCCGGAAAATTTATTTTTGAGCTTTTTATTTTAATTTAATTTAATTTTAATTTTTATTTTAAACACATTTTTTTGATTAACTACATAGTGGTATCAAACTATCTTGATATGTATATATTTTTGTCCTCAATTTTTATTCTCTCTCTCTCAGTCTCTCACTCACTCACTCTCTCTCTCAGTCTCTCACTCACTCACTCTCTCTCTCTCTCTCTCTCTCTCTCTCTCTCTCTCTCTCTCTCTCACACACACACACACACACACTCGCATTAAGCCACTAACATATTACTCTCATTCATTATCCTTCTACCTCACCCTCTCACTGACTTTTGTGTCACATTTTCTTGTTACTTTCGTCTCTCATTATCCATTTTAATCTCAGCGCCTATCTCTACCATTCGGCTGTTCTAATCCTTCTATCTGAATATCACACTCACAATCCTATCACTCTTCCTGTACACATATATTTTAATCTATCTGGAGATTAGATTATCTATTTTATTATAGATTGTTTCTATTTCGACTCACCAATCCTCTGTAACCAATTCCCTCTTTCCCCTCACTTTCTCACTCCTCTCATTCGCCCTCTCCTTCCCTTCCTCAGTTTTAACAGTTTTAATTGTTGTTAACTGGTGTCAATTGTTAATATCGTTTGAATAGTTTTTGAGCATTGAGACCAGTTGTTTTATATGACCGTGAGGAGTATATTTATTTTATAAGTGTACGAGGTCGAATCTGAAATGGATGTTTACCTTTGAAACGAGACAGGTTGAAAATATACAAACGCTAACTTCAAAAGCGAAACGCGGCTGATTCGAAATTAGCCTGTGATTGGTTCTCGGAGGAGAAGATCCCAGAGCTCCCGCTGATTAGGAGCAATTGTTGCCCTGTTGAGTTCATTTACTGGCCATTGAAGAGGACTGCGGGATGGGATTTATTTCTTTTCCCAAGCGCAAAGACCTCTCGAAACAATTAGACGATCCCTTGGCCGCATGTCGCGAAACGTATTCTATTACACAGGATAATAGAAATTAATCAAATCGTCTCGGTTTTAATTGTACATCGAGCGGTTTGCACCTTCGGCAGTTGAAAACAGCCTGTCAGATGTGAGTGACTATTGCCAACCCTGCGATTACATTTTTTCCAACAAAGGTAGATTGAAAACCGTATATTGGCAGGCATAAAATTAAAAATTCAACAAAAAACCCGCCTACACGGTTATTGTGAAAGTCGAACCGATGTTCTGTTGGCAAAGCTTGATCCAAATTGACGTCTCCAATCCTCCTACCTTCGTTTTTGCTTTCCGAATTAACACAATTTAAAATATGTATTGCTGAAACATGGCAATTGTTGATGGGACTGGAAAAATATTTAACCTTTTTAACTGTTGAACTTCTTTTCCAAACCCTATCTAAAAACGGGCCCTTGGATAAATTAAAAGTTATTTTTGTTTGGTTTCGATTGAAAAAACAAAACAGGATCGGTTTCTTTGTTGTGATATATTTTTAGCTTTTAATAATTCCTAACCGTTACTCACAAGAGTTCATTGCGAATTAGTTACCGTTTCTTAACGGTTATTTGCAATTTTATATGCTTTCAGATAGAACTTGATGTAACATGTAATATAACAATAAACATTATTTTTAAAGTTGTCTGATGAAGTTTTATAAAAAACTGAATTTGAAGTCTTTGTAGAATATAATAATTAAAAACACTATTTAATATTGTAAAAATCCATTTTTGAAACAGTGAACAATGTTATAATATTACTATATTAATAATAAAGTGTTTATTTGCTTCGTTTAGCGTACACAGTCCAGTATATAATTTAAAATATACACTTATACATGTTACATTTACTATTTCGGATTGACCAAATAAATTCATTTACATACTAATATACACTATATACAGCTAAAAATCCGTTATATAGAAAAAGTTCAAATTTTCCCACTTCTAGACATACATGAATTGAATGAGTTCTTCTAGCAGAAACACATTTTTCCCAAAAGCTTTTATTAAAAATTCGTTTAGAACAGGGTAGACCGCTACGTAGTAATAGTTATCTTCTACCATTCCAACATTACACATTGCACAAGCGTGCTGCCTGCCGTCATGCACCTTCTAAATTTAAGGCCAATAGTTGGCCCCTGTACGTACTTACACTGTACTTACATAAGCTGTAATGGCCCCTGCGTTGAGCCATTTCTGTATTCACCAGTAGTAGTATTAGTTAGTATGGTTTTTTGAATGGTTTCCTTCCAAATGACTCTTGTTTTCCATCACTTTTTCAATACTGTAAGTAACATATTTCATACTTGGTACATATATTTTTCCTATCTTTGCCCACAACATGTTCGTTTTAATAATTATTTTTTCCATGTTTTTGTTAGGGAAAATCTAGTAGTGAGAGTATTCTTTTGTACATATTTAGTGTGCACTTCTAGGGTAAAAAATAAAAGCTTTTCATTCGACTCGAGGAAATGTCATATTTAGGCGTGTCTTTTGGGCAAGGAGTACATGTTATTAAGAAAGAACTACTTTAATTTTTCCACCGATTCAGATCTCCTAATTCCCTATTACATAGGCTACTGCATTAAAAATGTCTACTTTTATAGCTAAAGGCACGCTCACTATTTCAATTAAACTTGAATAAGTTTGGTTCGAAACAAACTTTGCAGTTGCAAGTTTTTCGTCCAAGTGCCCAGTACGGACAACGTTGGTGCCACAATCATGTCCAAATATTTGTATACATTAACTATTTCCATTGCGTTTCCTTTATAACACCATACTTCGCTTTTCCTCAGCTTTCCACCTTTTCGGAAAACAATGATTTTAGACTTATTCAACTTCACTTCCGAGTTAAACAGTGTTATAGTTTTTGTTTCCTTACTGTGTGTCCCCATTTTTTAAATTTTTTGTTACAATCTTGACTGGTCAAACTCTATCTGTATAGGTATAAGTCAAACGCAAATCTGACGGAGAGTCAAAAGTGATGTTCATAAAACGTAATATATCATCTCATCTTATGTATACATATTATTACCCAACTGTTGAATAGCAGAACATTATTTCAACAACTAAATTATTCAAGCGAACGGGGCATTTTACAAACCTTGAAATTTAAAGCTTAAAAGATGTTTCTACACAGTCCAACTAAACCGCACTGCATTATCACGAAATAATGTAAATTGCTGTCCAGATTCAGGGCAGGTTTCATTACTCATACTGACCTATTTGATCATCGCTTCTGCACCTTTTTCAGATATACTTAGTTTAAATCAAGCGAATTTTAATGCACGCTGTATTATTTTATTTTATTTTTTTACTACCGAACCTCATAGCCTTTTAAGTCGATAAAGTTCGTTAAATTGTTATGTTTTTGAAAGTATCGACGACCAGAATTCAGTTTTCTTATTCGTGAAAGTGCCTTTTTAAAAAGTCTTTTGTGTTAAGCCCTTCGGAATTATGCTCATGCACTTGACACAAAAAGATGTGTAAGGATCACTTGAAGCGTTTCAAGAGGTTTTCCTCCTTACGCTATAATTTCGTCCTTAGTAGCTTCCCGAAATCGACCCCCCCGTTAGCATATCGTGAGTTGTTAAACAATGTCATATCGATCTTTCGAATAAAGTATCACATTTGTCATTATTCTAATTAACCAGGTGTCGGATGAAAAAAAAAATATGGGACTAATTGGGTCGCTGGTTTTCTTTAATTATATTCAGATCTACTGTCAAAAGAGATAATTTCCTTGTGTCGTTGTGTAGATAACGTTTCGGTCGATAATTTGGGCTGTATAAATCCATTCTTGTTCTGGGTGATAAGAACTACGGACCGGCTGCCTGGTCAATGGCGGCGGCCCCTCGGAAAGCCCTAACTTCTCATTGATAGCCTTTTATTTACTATCAAATCGGCGTAATACCTCGGCTTTACGGTCGTCCTTAGAAGGCGTTCGAGATTGCGTAAGTCAATAAAAACGAACGGCTTTAACTACGCACCACTTTCTGCAAATGGACGGTTGGAGAGCAAAGAAGGCGTCTGTCTGACCATTTGGGAAAACAGTGTTTAACATTCCCTTTCTGATTTCACGAAACGGCACGAGCCAATAATATTACCATGTGTAGGTTGGCCGTGTTCCGGATCATCCCGGTCCGTTCTCGATAGTCACGCGCTTATCAGTATTTGGCCATTTTCAGTGGGGTTTTTAAATTTTTTATTTAGATTAGTAATTCTTATAAAAACAAACAATAAGTAAATGTTGCAACATGATTATGGCACAAAACATGACGGAAAGTAGCATAAAATTAAAAAATAACCTCCTGAACTAAACTTACAAAAAATCTTGACAGTAATAATTGTCCTAATGACAATCAGAGAGGAATAAAAATTAAAAATAGAACAATATATTTTCAACAACAGTGGTTATCACGATATGCAACATTCTTTAATTATCGTACACATTTCAGTTTTCATCCCTTCGACCTATTTGGAATACGTTGAAATACTTTGAGAAGCTCGTTCCCTATTGTCTTGATAAGTCTTTCCTCGATGATTGGGCCTGCCAGTTTAGTTAGCCGCACTCTCAACACGACATGGCACAATTACACAGAAGACAAACATTTTGAGCCCTGAAGATGATCTCAATAAAACATCGAAACGTTGGCACGATAAAGAAAATGTTTTTCTGATAACTACATCACACCAGACCGCATCTCACGATATCTGAATAATTATCCGTTAACGATCACTAATCTCTACACATTTCTTAACAAACACGTATTTACGTTATAATTAATCGATAAAATGGACAATAACCCTATACATAGTGGGAGTTATAAACTTGCAAATGTCTTTCTTAACATCTTGAATGATGCAGTGTTGTTTAAAGACCTAGGAATAAAAAAATGTTGATATTAATAATATTTTGAGCTCTAATTAAGACCCGTGGTTTCGCATTATATGCACATATCAAACGTATTTATATTATTTCTAGCTAAATGAAGAGAAATTTGGTCAGCATACGGTTAATTGTACAGCTGAGATTCTCTGTGCGTGGGGAAATTAAAATTTGCCTAGTCTGTAACCGCTTAGAAATGGAAAATTTAGAACATTTCTTATTAAGGTGCCCAATGTACCATGGTCTGAGATGCCACTATATTAACAAACATTTAATTCCAAGCGACTGGTATAACGAAAATGTGATTGACTTACTGGATGTCCAAGATTTGTGGAAAAGACAAGTCAAATTGTTTTGTACTGGGTGCGCTGAATAGATTTTATTTTGAGTCAAGGCTTAATGCAAGTTTGTGTGTTTTCATGTGTCCAGATGTTAGTACCTATTTCTTTAAAGTTAGATGTTTTGTACAAGTGCAAAAATCCTGAAAATTGTTAGAGAAATTGTTCTATATTATATCGGATTGTTATGTTAATTCCACCCTTTATATACGGAAAGTTATCTTTCTATCTAAGGATTAGCATTAAAAAAATATATTTTTCAAAATGTTAATACTGTAAATTATTTGAAAAATGGCAAAAAAGTAGGGAAAATTGAAAAGGTGGGGTTGAAGGTTAGGGTCCGAGTGGATCGAGGTCACTCACGATAGCTCTCTAGTAGTAGAGCAGCGGCGTATCTAGCCGAACGTCGTGGGTTCGAATCCCGCTCTTGATACTGACTTTTTTATCTCAACTAAAAACCTTCTTTAATTGAATAGTGATAATATTACCAAAGTTAAATTTCACTACATAAATGAATGTTTGCGCCAAGGAATTGGATCCGTTTTAATGATTTTGGCATTTAATACCTTGGTATTGGATTTAGAATTTATGCACCAAGTTTTGCCCTAACTTCATGACTGGATTTGACAACTTTGAATCATTGACGGCCGGTTCGCCGGGTTGTTGACCGAACTACCTATTTGTACTATTGACTCGTGTGGCTTTGTTTTCCCGCAACTCTTTAAAATTATTAATTTCGAAAATTATTTATGTAAAGCAAAGTTTATTTATTTACAGTTTTCGAACGTTCTCCCCATTGAATAACGGACGTTAACTTGTAACGGCGACGTGTCGGAAGAGACTCCTCAAATCGAGAGTCGCTCGGCCTGCTTTGAATGCAAACTTGCATTTAAGCCCGATTGGTATTCAGCGTTTCCTCAGTCTCCTCCATGAACGTATCCGTCTATTATTCCAGGCTGAATTCGCATTTTTTCACCCTACAGTTTTAATTAAGCAGACGGTATCAGTTTGAATGCTTTCGGTAATTAGAAGTACAATGCTTCATGCTAATGAATTCTTGCCAAGAGGTTTTTCCTTGGCCCTCGACCCCGCTCCAACTAACTACTCGATTTACAATGCCAATTACATCGCTTATATGTATTATTAAAAAAATAAACGAATATGTTTCTTAATTTCTAATTAATACTGTTAAAAATGTATCAGTTACTATGTGTGTCCCACAGCAGGTATGTGGGAACAGTAATAAATCACACTGTTTGATTTAATGGGCTAATTTGTTTGCGGAAGCTTTTTATATATTTATTAATGTTAATAACTGATACTTATTAAACAAAATTTGAAGAAATTATGTCTTAAGGCTGAATACATAAATCTCACGGTAGACTCCGGCGCGTTATTACAAGGCTGTTGATGACGGAAGTCCCTGAGGGGTAAACATATGGTGAACGCATGAAACGGAGTGGAAACGAAAGGGCAGAGGAAAAAAAGGTGCTAACCCCATTTAAATAGGACTCTTAAAATATAAAAAATGTCCTGTTCCACTTTTGTAAGGAAGAAGTGTTTAAAAATAGCCACGAAAATAGTCATGTTGCACTTGTGGTTATACAACGAGTCTTTGCGGCCGCCAATTCAGTTGCACTATGTAGGAATTTTTATTAGATGTTGAAAACCTTTTCGACTGCGTATAGCTCATAGGATTTTATATGTTTATATATTCCTCGACTTTCCCCAATACCTTCTACTTATTTAACTAATAATAGAAAAATTTAGGGGACGTCAGTGGCCGCAACGGTTTAGTGTTGGCGATTATCACTATAAAGTTAAAGGTCGCGGGTTCGAATTCGAGCCCGATATACTTAAAAATTGGCTTTTTTTCAAAAACAGCGACACCCCGATGGTTGATACAACCTCTGCTGTTGCGAACCCTTGCAAAAAAAAAAATAAAATAAATAGAAAAATTTAATATAACAAGCTGGTCGGTCAACTTGGTTATACATGATTATTTGGAGATCGTGATGCGATCTGGTATGACGTAGGTTTTACAAAAACATTTTCTTTATCGTGCCAACGTTTCGATTTTCATTGAGATCATCTTCATGGCCTGGGATTTATAAACGGTGTTTAAACTATACAAATACATGTATGATGTTAAAAAAGTGAATTTATACAATGCTAGAATTGATAGACTCGATCAAAATATTTGTATTCACTCAAAATGTTTCGTAATAAATGTTGGTCGAATTTTTGCATGGTGAATGGATTAACTCATGTCGAATTGATCTCCACTAATCACTGTAGTACCCTTCTTACATTCTCGCTGGTTTACGTTTTAACCTTACGTTTTTCGCTTTTATGCCATCTAGTTTTACACTGGTATGTGAATGAGCAATGACTTAATTAAATTATAAATCTCATAATAATTTGGTGTATTCGTCTATGGCCATTTAAAAGCCATCTAATAACACCATAGAAAGAAGACATCCTCGGTTAGATGTTTGAAATATTAAAAAAAAAGTTAAATTCCTTCGAATAGAATAAGAACCCACACGTCTTATCGTATTATAGCGTCATTAATCCTTTTGATTGATTATCTTGAATTTTCTTATAAGTTTTCATATCGTTGGTCGAGGTTCAAACTCAAACGTTCTTAACACTATCTATATTCCAATCCCGATGGAGATTCTGGATATATGAAAGAACATTCGTGATCAACATAGCACTTTGTCGTTATACTACATATTTAATGCTTGCAGATTACTCTCTTTGACAGTTTTCACAGACCTTACACAGGTACCAAAAGGATAAACTCATTGGATAGCAATAGAGAGGCGTTTCTTGAAGACAATTCTGTGCTTCATGTTGAGCCCATTCTTTCTTTTCGATCTGGGTTTTGTAGTGTAACCTAATGTTAAGGATAACACTATGGTATTCTGCTATAATTAAAAATGGAATTAGTTTGCCATTTATTTTGATATAGGTTTCTATTTGTGAAATTCCCGTGTACAAACTTAATTTAATAATTAATTTAATTTGACTTTGCTAAAATGCAAATGTAGGTAGATTGGGAATATCATTGGATAATTACGATATGTACAAGATTGTATCCCCCCTGTTCACATACAAATTTGTAGTTTATTAGCTCCGATGCGGCATTTTGGGTTTTACCTTCAGTCTGACTCGGATCAAAAACTCGGTAGGCTCTTCACCTAGCAGAAAACAGAGAGAAATCTTATGTTAAATATTTATTCCTTTAACTAAAACAACTTTTATTTTTTGATCAACGTGTTACCGAGTACAGTAGTAAAGAAGTTTCGAACGCACACACGGTCAAGTTTTGACTTTGAACATTGTAGGCGAAGTCTTTAAGCCGCTGAAGAGCATGTGTCCTTAATGACTAGGTATTCTTGGCGTGTTACTCCCAAGAATACACGGCTGGCACAAAAGACATCTGCTTTCTCTGTAGTAAACTCGTTTCTTAGTACCTTGAGTTTATAAATTATTCACAATCTAAATAAGGGTTTGTTTGTAAACATTGAGTTGGATGGCGAATCGGGAAAGATTGAGAAGAAACCAGGAATTAATCTCTTAAAGGAGAGGAAAGGAGAGTTAAACAATAATTTTGGCATAATTGTAATTAATCTAGAAATCTTTTAGGAAATAAGTGTTATGATACTGCCTGACCGAGGGCACGTCTAAAAAATATTTTATTTGTTTGTTTTGTGTGTGTGTGTGTGTGTGTGTGTGTGTGTGTGTGTGTGTGTGTGTGT
>CM077112.1:12809445-12820071 GCA_039619505.1 Cimex hemipterus
GGAGCTATCTTTCTTATTTAAATTGCGATTTTGGGGATTGCAGTTTATTACCCCGCAATTGGTATTTTCTTTCGTTTAATTTTTCCCATCCGGCAGACTCAAAATTACTGAAAAATAAATCTTACACGCACAACTTTCATTCAAACATTAGCAGGCAAACAATTCAATGGTACAAGAAATTGGGAAAAGGCCTTAATCTCATTACAAAATATGTTTTACTGTCAGAATGATACGTTCTCCATTCGCATACATTGAGGGCAAGTTGGAAGGCTGTTGCCTATTATGGATCAACCTGATGTGACCTGTTCACAATCTAAGAGAACCACAAGTTCTTTTCTCTCAAGTACCTCAGTTGGCCATTTATGGGCCACTGGCTTATGTTTTTCATACTATTTCTACAGACATTCCATCTTTCGTGTTATTATCATTATTATTACTGGGGTATGTTGTAAAAATAAACTAATATTAAAATATTTATGTAAAAGATGATTACGTAAAACTTTTTATACGACATGCTCTTTCAGAGTTAAATGCTTTTTATTTTTATAGTTTTAAATGTTTTATTATATTATAGAAAAATTAACCACAGACAAAAATACTCAAACATAGTTTCTCTCTTTCTCTTTCTCCATATATAGATCTATGTTTGTTTTACTTTACCACACAGACAACTAGATTTTCCAGGTGATCAATTTTCAGACAGTAGCATGCATACCTTGGATTTTGATTGAACCGATTTTAGTACAAGTTATTTCTGTGCGTAAAACATTTATGCTTAAAATAGTGGGCCATTGATCGGAAAACGAAGGAGGAAGGTCGGGAATGTAAGTGTCGTAGAAGCTCGGATTCCATAGATTTCATTTTCTATATTGCTTATCTTTTTCTTATGGAAAAAAGCTAGTGAATAAATATCTGGTATCTTCCTAAATTGAAATTCCTTCTTACAGACAACACAGAGAAACCAAAAATACTTTTCTCCATCAAGTAGAGGCACATTAGCCCACCTTTCCTTATTTTTTCTTTACTTCTATTTTTTTTTTTTTTTTCTAAAAGTTCTTTATTTTTCCAGCCCCCATTGTTCCTCCAATTTGTCTGATTCCAGTTTCCAATTACTTCAAAATCTTTTTGAAGAAAGCTTTTTCACCTGGGTTTTTCACAGAAGGGGCGAGCGACAACCAACTTTCTGCGTGATGAAATCGTGTTGAATTTGCCTTCTTCACATATGCTAAGTTGTGTTAGAGGGGCTTCACAGTTAGTTATAATAATACTTAGTTCATTTCGCAGTCAATTAGTGCTTGGCCCCTGGTAATTTTATCATACCTTTGTAGTTGTAATTTTATGTCATATAAATAGAGAATATAAAATAGATGCACTCTCATTCCAAGTATGAACAATTGGGAAAGAAATTCAATAAACCATTTTGAAAAATTATTAACCCATGCAATGTTAACCATTTTTGTTAATTCCCTTTTCCCATTTTTAGTTCGAATGGGGTGAAATACAGTGAGTTGACTATGTTTTATTTACTGTGTTACTTACATATGGTTTACCACGAATAAATCTCGGTTTTAGACTATACTACTTCATATTTTTCCCGTCCTGGAGGCACGTTTGACAAAAGGCCCTATTATTCTTTCCCTCTTAACGTTTTGTTTCTTTTTACCGGTAGTTTCTCCGCTCTCTTCACTGTACGATCAGAAATAAAATATGGTAGCGGGGTTTTGAGGGGGTATCGCTCCTATATATTAAGCCCTTTGTTACCCGAGGGCCAGATGTTGAAGTGTCCTTGAAGTACTCCACTTCTGTTCTCTTCCCTTCTTGCTCTCCATCCCCGCTTTAGGCCCTTCTGGCATCAATCCTATTCTGGTTTACTCCTGGCTCGTCCTCTTTTAATCGCACCTAGAAGCATATAATTATATTACTTTAAAACTAGTTTTTAGTTAGAAATTAAGTTAATTTTGATGTTTCTAATTTTTTATTCTTATATTTCAGGTGAGTCAAATCATTTTGAATCTTTCTGCGTCGTAGATGAGTGAGTTTTTTTATTTTTTATATTTAACTAGTCCTATTTTCTTTTTGTCATGTCAATCTTATCAGTGAAGAGCAATTGAACGGAGTTTGACGGAATATTATTACTTATTGTTATCATTTTTGTTAACGCTGATAAAGCGACCGTCGTAATTGTTACAAATATGTTTACTGGTAATTGATTGTTGAGGCTAACTATTTTTAAAACGCGCTTCATATCCTGAACCTGATATCTGAACTGGGAAAGCTTCGTATTCTCATTTTCGAACTGTTTACTCTAAATAGTTGAAAGGAGGAATAGTTTTCAACAAATCAAAATTTTCAAGAAATAAAGATGATAATAACTTTTTTTAACTGGAACATGGTCGATGTAAGATTACTGAGTGCTCCACCGACTAATCAGAATAGCCGCCAATATGCATAGGTGTTGATTTTAATTTATTTGTATTATACCAGTTAGTTTTACGCTAGCCATCGAAAGACCACGTTCTTTGGAAGCGATTTATCCATGGGCATCTGGCTTAATGGACATTCTAGCGACTCGCCTGCATAACGGGGCAGGAGAACTCCATTATAGACTCTAGGGTAAGCACATCGAGAATGACAACCCTTCGGGGTTGAAGTCCTAAAATTATAATTCGAATAAAATTTTAACGTTCCAGTAAACAAGAATTATATTGTAGATCATTATATAACTACATCTTTCTATGCAAACAGTGCTTCTCGCATTCTTCTCACCTTTAAATTAAACTTTGTTTATTTGTTGAAGTCGTGAAGAGCGTCAGTAATGAAGTAGTTTAGAAAAACATCATTTTTAGACGTTTGGACTTTTATTCGGGTCCTCTTCAGGGCATAGAACTCCATGTTAGTTACCTTGTTCCTCTCCGGTAGAAATTTCTTAGTAACGTAAAGTTTGTTGTTGTTTCATTTCGGTAGGTTTTCTTATGATAGTTATCTAGAAAATATCCAATTTTTAAAATACGTAGATTGAATCTCAAATTCTGTGTTGCATTCTTCTAAAGTAAAATAAAACTTTGAAAACCATACTTTTACTTAAAAGTCAGATTATAACTTTTATTTATTTTTTTATAAATAAAATACGGGGGGGGGTTAGAATATTTCAATCAGTATGAATCAACAATAAAACCATTCTTGTCTTGACGATGGACAGAGGAATGCAACCCCGCATGACACTAGGGTCGAACCGATTGCCTATCGGCATTCCCGTCCGTGTTGGAAAAACCTTCACAATAAACATTTTCGACCTGGATTTGATCTTAGAACGTGATAAACGTATTTTATCTTTTTAACAGTGTCTTTCGCGTAGTTCTGAAATTTCGTAGAAAGCGAAAATTCTTCACCACAAACCTACTTTTACTTACTGTTTTTACATGCATAAATTCTTCGAAAACCGCAAAAATTATTCAAATTGGTACAATTATAGAAATTCATTGATTGATTTTGTAAGTAAATACCTTATTCACTGGTGTTTCAACGAGGTACCCCACCGCTTTGTAAACAAGGGAAATCGAGTTCAAGGAAAAGTAGGAGAAATTGTATTCAAATCTGTAGGCGGTTCGTTCCAACTCTGAATTACAATTCGCGGTTCTTTACTCTTCAAAAATTGGTAGTTTACATGGACTTAAGCAAAGTTCAACTTGGACCTTTAATATTTATTTTTCACTTATCTTAAAACACTTTACTCCATTACAACGATTGATTTTTTAAGAAAACGCTAAATTAGTGGGTTTGGTGATATTGTTTTACTATCGCTGGACGCTAGAGTTAATTGAATGTCTTTTTAATTAAATAACAAGTTAAATAAATGTACTTTGTAATAATTTTAGTCAATTAATTTTTGATTTGGGCCATTGGGTTGAAAAAAATTCTTGCGCTTAGTATGTCTCATAAAGTTAATACAGACATTTATTTTTATGTTTAATATAAGATTTTTTTGTGTGCCATATACGCATTAGTGTACCGTAAAAATGTGAATACAGTACGTTTTTATCAGACGGTCTTAGAACTAGCACTAATATCAGCGCTCCACCCGTAGGACATATGCTATGTTATGTGATGCCAGCCAATGCTGGCACTCATTGGGAAAATTTAAGGGGCTAGGAGGTCTTGCGCCCACTGTCATCGTTTAAGCCGACGTCGCGGGTTCTCCGAGATAGGAATGTGAAGCGAGGGCTCGAGCAGTAGGTTTAGGTTGGATCGAGTGGTGAGTGTGAAACTTTTGAACTTGGAAACGAATCAGTTAGTGGACAAAAGGAATGTTGCGGATAGTGGGGTTAGCGATATGCCTGAAGACTTTGTATTGGACGAATTGGATGCGCTTCGTGTTAGATCGCTTGGCATAATCCCAAAATTCCACAGTATACCCAAAGTAGTCGCGGTAAAGTCTTACGTAATGTTAGTCTAGCGTTGACGATCAAGACGGATTTCGGTCCAGAAGTGTTCGAGTTATCAAAATCTTCTGATAAGCTGTTGTCATGTCAGTCGCTCAGTATAGTACTAAGTATTTAACTTGAAAGGAAACCGCCACCTATTTGTTTGTTGTTGATATACAGTGCAGGGCAAGTTGGAATTTTTAATATGAACGTACACTAAGTACAATTCTCTTCCTTTCAGTCTTGTGCTCCAATTTTTGCATCAGTCTTCGATAAACACAAGATGTTGTGGATGCTGGTGGTAGCTTGGATAGGATTGCCCTTAAAGGGCCAAATTCGGTATCGTCCGCGTAGGTGATGATGTGTAGGTTGGCCATCATTAGAAATGATATAGGACGGGATTAAGAATGCTCCCTTGTGGGACGCCGGCGTGTATCATCTGAATTCCAAGAACTTGTTGTAGCAGTCATTCTGAAAGAGCTGCCGGGTAGATTGGATTTCAGGATAATGTAATAAGGAGGGAATAGGAAGCGTTTAAATTTATAAGCATGGCCAGACCCTATCAAAAGTCTGTATTATATCTAGGAACACATTTTTTCTTTAGGGCAGAGGGGTGATTCGAAAACTCTTAAACCTTGTTGGAATATCGAGGGCGGAAGACAAATTGGTGAGAATGAATGAATTCATGACAATCAAGATGGTTATTAAACGTTTTAAAAGGAGTATTTCAAGGATGTTGGACATTATTGGAAGAAGGCTGATAGTTTTTAGGATTGAGATTAAAGACGAAATATTTCCATAAGATAAATCAACGTTGCAATTACAAATTCCAATTTTGCTGCGTATTTACTTACTTTTCGCGTAAAAATATGATTGTAATTGAATCGGCGAACGTGACGATGTTACAGCGACGAGAATCAATTGTCCCGCCTACCACTATCAGAGCGTGATTGTTCCCAGGTTTGATCATTTTCGCAATTCAAGAATCCATTCGATGCAGACTACGCCACGAACAATTGTTCAAAAATATTTCTTACAATTTCCCTTCATTTCGTAAGTAAAAATGGAATTTTAAACGTTTACAAACGGCCTTTATATTTTCGACGTTTTACACAGGGCTACCTGTTTTTATCGACTGTGTGTTTTTAGTAGGGCAGTCTGTTAAAAGTGCGAGGTGGATGATTTTAAGCCGCATGTTTAAAATGTCTCCAGATAAAAAAAAGACCTGAGCAGTGTCATTAATTGTCCTTAAAGTGAGGGCCCGAAGGAGCTCCTCCTTACCTATTTGTCCTGCTATAGCCGGAAGGGGGAGATAGTGAAGGTAAATCCTGCTAGGCCATTAGTCTATGTGGGCTGCCACTAGTCACCTGGCTTAAGACTTCCCCGGCCAAGATTTGTGAACCCCACCGGCCTATCCTCGGTATCTTCCTCTGTGTTGGTTAACTCTCACACCCACGGCCAAAACGACTTGAAATTTCGTCCAAAGCTTAGAGATTCACGTCAGCTGCCCATTTTCAATGGACAATAGCGTATAAAGAAAAATTTTAAAACTTGAATTCAAGCATTACGCTAGTTAAAATTATCCGTCGGGACAGATGATAAATAAATATTTTATAATTTTTGTGACAGATATGTAGGTATAAACTATATTTCCAACTTTATTGTAACCTATGAACGAACAATTTTAATTAATTAATTTAAAAATATATCTTTCATACTTTAAATATAGATTATTAAGTTTATATCAATGAAATTGTTTACGAGTTGGAGCATTGATCAAACGAACATAATGATCCATTGTCTCTTTCAGCATGAATTGTGTTCCCATTTCTAGAAGCACGATTGTGAAAGGTAGTAAGTGCCCGAAGATTGCCATTTTCTGTTTTTTATAATGTTCGCAGTATTAATCGATCTGATCAAATCTCAACGTCGAATTTGTTTTCCAAAAGTACATAATTTGCGGCTAATAAACAATTAGCACCAAATTTGTTTTGTTCGATCGGCTATGCTTTACGGAACGGGAAAATGTTTGTCAAGGTAGAAGAATCCTGGGTGAACATTAAATAAGCCAACAGATTGTTTAGACCAAGTTCAGAAAAGAGTAATTTTCTCTGGAGGATAAACAAAAAAATCCAGGCTTAATACTAAATGGAAAATAATACTTGGTGTAGCACGAGGGATGACGGAGATGATCAAAGACGAGGGAGATTTAACAGGCATTACTTTTTATTATCTACTTATAAGCGTCATGATAACGACCCATTTCCGAGAAGATTACTAAAAAAAGATGAAAATTTTGGTTCTCTATAGAGATTCACCTAGACGAGGGATATGAAATAAAATAAATGGCAATTAATCACTTTTAAGGGTGGGCGCACAAACAAAATCACAATTTGCCGTGATTAACCAGGAATCCTTTCACTATGCTTTCGCGGAAATGAAAAGGGTAAATTTTGTTCAATACGGTTTCCAGCTCGACCGACTAAATGCAGCTATCAAGGAAAAGCGTGTCAGTGAATAGAAAGCGAGCCCTTTTCTTCCTTCCAAGACGACGCAAGATCTCGTCCGTTCTGTGCATCTGTTCCTGCAAATTAAAAGACTTCATACCAACAATGCCATGACGCTTTACGAATTCCATAAAACGCATATATATAGCCTCATTTGTTTTAGTAAACGGAATTTATGCGTATTCATTCATGCAGTTTAATCAGAATTATTACAAATAAAACGAGAGGGAGGAAGAGAGAGAGTGAGTGAGATCGAGTAGGAGAGGGAGGGAGGGGGAGAGAGAGAGAGAGAGAGAGAGAGAGAGAGAGAGAGAGAGAGAGAGAGAGAGAGAGAGAGAGAGAGAAACAAACAGAGAGGCAGAGACATCGAATAGAACAGGGAATACAAATAGGGAGAGAAAGTTAGAAATAAAGACCATATAAAAATCTCATAAAGATAATAAACTTAAAATAAATATATAACAATTTAATGTGTATATAAGTGGGAAGTTTTCGGACCGACAAACAGCTGAGGTCATCGTCGGCGCTCTGCGTGTTTTCTTTCTTTTTATTTTCTGTCGCGAATATTTTGTTTTGTACTGCAGCCATTTCAGCGTCTTGATCTTATTACTGAATCTCTGATATCAAATATATACTACGTCGATATTCTGGAATGATAGGCTCTCGTTTGTACCTCGGGTTGTCAAATACAGAATGGAAACAAAACGTACAATACATTACCACATAGATGTTTGGTCACATTCACTCCCCCAGGGTACTAGAAAACCTCGGGGCGGGGTTATAAGCAACTCCTTTCTTTCACGCTAATAAATTACTTTTACTCTCCAGACGTCATTCACTCACTCCAGAGTACTAGATATTCCTCGAGGCGGGGTTATATGCAACTCTTTCCTTTCACGATAATAAATTATTTTTTCTCTGGAGACGTCGCACACTCCACCTAGCGTAGTTGACATTACTCGGAGCGGGGTTATAAGCAACCCCTTTCTTTCACGCTAGTAAATTACATTCATTACAATAAATTTACACAAATACCACACTCGATAGGAAAATAGAGGCCTGGTCACATTCACTCCCCTAGAGTACTCGATATTCCTCGGGGCGAGATAATTTAATGTATAATTAGTATTTTATAGGGGAGGTCCGAACCGTTCGAACGTACCAACAATGTACTGCAATAAAACAATTAACATTTTATTAAAATGGAAGTTTCACTTATATATATATTTCCAGTAATTTCGGTAGTACACTGGCCGGACCATCCTTATAAAGTGCTGGAGACAGTAAAAGCCTGACCAAAAATATCCGATGCGTGACATATAGAACCAATTTTCCCGAAAGGTGGAAGCCCCTCCGTGTGGGAAACATGATTTGTTATTGAGTGCGCTTGTAGCATGGGACTTGTAGATGGTGAAGGACGTCACGTTATCGCCGAGCTATTTGTTCAGTTGCCATAGAGACTAAGTCCTCCAACCTATAAACCTGACGAGCTCAAAGCCACTCTCGCACAACCCACCTCGGCAGCTTCTCAAATGAGACGGAAATGTTTCCAACCCTCTCAGAGTTGTGGGTGTGAAATCAGAATCAAATTTGTTCCGACCTCCATAAGAGCTTCACACATCGTGGAAGTTACAAAATAAGAGGGAAAATTTCTTTTCATATTTTATTTCTATTTGAGATTGACTATACCAAAGGAATTTTTATTTTACACACGTCTTATGATGTTATATCGAAATATGGATCTTTTATTACCACCAGAATCGCTGTAACTTGTTGAAGAAAATAAGCAAATTTCAAATATATATAATAGGAACCACTGACTAAAATTATTCCTGAACCACGTGTAAAGTGAAATTTTATTTGTCAAGTACTCATTGTTTCATCCTTTGCTTAGAAAAAATGAGAGAGAAGTATTTTAATAAATAGAATAAATTCAAGTGAGCCGCTTTATTTTTAATAATACACAAAACGCTGACCATATTTTTTTTATCAGGTGAAATTCTATGTAAGCATTCTTGTGAAGTTGATATGGACAATATGTGTAAAATCCTGTGAAAAATATCCGTACAGATTTTTTAAATTTAACTTTTTCTTATCAACGTCAGCACGTTTGAAATTTGTGACAATTATTGGACACTTTGTCACTGAATTAACGTTTCTAATGCCTATTCTGGTTTGGCTTAGTCTCGCGGTTTATTTATGTTTGCCGTCCGGGCACTGGGAGGACCAATGGACCAATTAATGACATGTTTAGTTGGAGTATAAATTGACAGGAGTAGGTTCAGCAGAAATCCTTCGATTTGTTGACTTGGCTAAGCACTGAAAATGATAATAAAGCTTGCTTAATGTGCTTTATAGTATAATTTCTAATCAGATCTTATTTAAAAGTTCCGTTAGTTTTAGTTGGTCGCGCACATTACAATTTATATCATAACCTAAGACAACTAGAGTTAGCTATTTAGTAAATGAACTGTTTCGTTTTTTATCATTAGCTCTCTTCGTTGTTTTAATTACATCTATAATAATAAAGTGGAAAGATGTACTTTTTCTTGACCTCATAATTTTTATGATAGGATCGTGAAGGATTTCCTTCCGCAGATAAATCTCCATTATCCATTCGCTTTTCAATATCCTGTCGGAACTATGTATCTTAGTCGTGTCCATCGTAGCCTTCAAATAAAAGTAGAAAGTCCCTGTAGATTAAGTTCCTTTAGAGGAAAAAGTAAGACAGAGATCGTATTTGGATTCGAGTAGATTTTAGTGGGAGAGAAGGCGGCGTATTCCGAGATGATCAGATCGATTGATACTTTCTTGGAAATAATTACTAAAAAGATGACTCTTTCACATTTCTCTTTTTCGGAGGGGGTCACGCGGGCCAGATTCGGCCAACCCTATTATGTTCTTTTTTTGGCAATGACTGGTCGGGCTATACGACCCGCTGTCAGTTTTGTAAGATTCATTACGAATCATTATATTTTGCGGCTTGCAGTGTGATGGACTCCATTCTCTCTGTTTTGGTATGTCAGTCTGCATTTCGTGGAGGGTTTTCGCCGAAAATCGTCCGACAGGAAAGTGAAATCTTTAGTAATTAAAATGCATCGGGGAGGCACATCTCTTGGGAGTCTGGGCTAGGAATATGCCCTATTGATTTTCAAAACCCCAAGTTCTACTTTTTACAAAAAGAACGTGAGTAAATAGTCTAAGGATGGGACCTGAAAAGCCGATCTAGCGGTACCGCGATCCGAATACGAACAGCTTAGTTATTTATTATTATTACTGTTATTATATTATTATTAATTCTTTGTTAACTATTTACATGTACAGCATTACACAATTTAAACAAATATAATTAAAGGCAAATTTTTGACTTTATAAAGCCTTAAAAAAATTTTGTTTATACCACTAATAACAGACGGTAAATAAAGAAAAGAGAAGGTATATAAATTATTAAATGAGTTATTTATATTTCTATCTTTTTGGCTCTTTGAATTTTGAAAACTTAATCTTATCATTTTGCTAGACACCTAAAGTCTAAAAGAATAACAAAAAATTGCCCATGTAATGCGATAATATATATCTTATTGTGCTATATAATTTGAATATAATGACTTACTTGCGATATATAACTTCATTATTCGATCAACTAATAACGAAAGAGAGAGAGAGAGAGAGAGAGAGAGAGAGAGAGAGAGAGAGAG
>CM077112.1:12820471-12889337 GCA_039619505.1 Cimex hemipterus
AGAGAGAGAGAGAGAGAGAGAGAGAGAGAGAGAGAGAGAGAGAGAGAGAGAGATAGAGACAGGCAGACGGAGAACAGAAGAGGGAATAGAAAGAGGGAGAGAAATACTGAGAGTGAGTTTAAAAGTTGTCTAAAAACTAGCTAGGTATCGAAACTAGTGTCGATCTTAAAGTGTACCCTATGAACAGCTCCAGTGTCCAGAATTTCAAGGCCGATCCATTTCCTTCTGTCTTTCCGAAACATTTCCTCCTTCAATGATTGACATATACCTAAGAAATGATAATTATCCTATTTTTCATTAGACCAACTCAATCTAAACTTATTTCCCGAAGCATTTGTATGGCTTGAAATTTAAATTAACAAATTCTTGATTTTTGACGATGGCAGCAATCGAGGATCCCTACTAATAAAATCAGTTTTAATTAAAAAACCAGCAAATTCAAAAAATAGAGTTGCAAAAAAATTAAAGAAGAAACTGTTATGGAAAACATAACAGCAGTCGCCAAAATCGACTATTCGTATGGAAAACTGTAGTAAAATTAATGTAACCAGTTTCCACCTCTCAGAAAATCAGACAGTTCATGTGATGAGATAATAAAGAAAATGCTAACACATTAGTTACATTTAAACCAAATGACATTGCTAACGTCGACTCTTAGATAATTCATAAAAAAAAGAATATGTTATTAAATATTTTTCACCTAAAATTGACGAATTTATTTAATGCAGCAATAAGACGTAGGTATGTCCCTACTGTCTGGAAAGTTGTCTAGATCACCATGTTACTAAAAGTAGTTAAACCATCTCACTATGTATCATTGACCCCCCCATCTGATTGCTACCAGTTATCTGAAAATTATTCAGAAAACGTTTTACTATAAAAAAATGAAACCAGTCATCGAAAAACAGAACATGTACCGACCCAACAGGCTAGATTCAGAGCCAAGCATTCTAGCATAAATCAGATAAATAGAATCACTGATATTATAGTGAAAGCTTTAAAAGATGAAAAATATATGTTCAGCTTTATTCATAGACGTTTTGCAAGCTTTTGACAAGCTTTGGCACTAAGGTTTTATACTTAAGCTTGATTTTAAAAAATTCCCAAAACAATACGTTGAACTTTTGATCTCAGTCCACTCACGCTCAGTCAATTGATAGTCAGTCTCTCAGTGGAGAAACGTATCCTTACATCCGGCTGCAAATGGCAATCAACAAAATCCATGAATGGATAGATACTTGGACGGTTAAAATAAATAACCAGAAATCCGGGAATGTAAATTTCGTAAAAAGAATGTAGAATGTCGTTTGTAGAACGGTGTATGCGTATTGTGTAGGCTTCCTTCGAACTTTCCTTTTTCCCGCATTGAGACTCCGCAGATTTCCCTTCCATGCGTGGAATACCTCTTTTTAGATTTGTGTTATACATCCGAACTTAAGCCTATCGTGTTTGTTCACTTTGTCTTTAAGATGATTTACAAATGACAATCTCGAAGCCAGGTTAACAGGTAGGTTGTTATAGGTGTGCCAATTTTCCAATTTCTCTCCATAAAAATAGCATTTTTCGTTATTTACGAGTTTACCGCCGTTTTACAAATATTAATCTTGGATTTTTGTAAAAAAAAATTTGAGGTGTAACATTTTACAGAATTTCGCTAATGCATTTATCATAAATTGCATCCCCAGGGGAGATGACGCAATCATAAGTTATAACGGACTCAATAATGTTCCTTGCTTGACGGGACACCCATATCGAAGACCTCTTCGCTCAACCCATCCTTGCATAATACTCTAGCTAGTACCAGAAAGGATTAGATTAATTATTTATCGCGTTGATGAAATTCCGTTGTTACCAAATCGATAAGAATTATTTTAAACTTATTTTATTATATTATTTTTGCCCCATTGTAACGGATATTTGTTAGGTTTAAACGTACTTCACGTTTTGCACCTTTCGATAAAACGAACGAAACGTTTGTTTATCTAATGATTTATCCAACTCGACAGTTATTTGTATTACTCTTATATAAACGGATACTATCAATCTAAATTATTTTTTCTGCGAACCGCTTGCAATTGTTAAAGCTATTGTAAAAGAGTGTTTACGATTTTACATTCTTTCTCAAGAAACGAAATAATATTTTAATTTCTTTAATAAAAAAATAAGATTGATGTTTGAAATAAACATTATTATTCAGAAATCGTGAGATGCAGTCTGGTGTGATGTAGGTTTCAGAAAAAACATTTTCTTTATCGTGCAACGTTTCAATCTTTATTGAGATAATCTTCAGGGCCTGAGATTTACAAACATTGTTTAAATTTAGCAGATAAATGTAGGATGTGTAAAAAATGAATTTATGCAATGAAAAAAATATATTTTTTAATATTCGATCAAAGTATTTCCATTACTCAAAGTGTTTGTTTTCTGTGTAAGTGTGCATTCTTGTCATGTTGAGAGTGCCAACGTTTTGATCTGTATTGAGATCATCTTCAGTGCCTGGGATTTAAATTTTAGTAATTTGTAATTTTTCATTTATTGAGCTTAAACTTAATAAATACTAGTGTCAGTGAGATATTGCCATTTTATGTTTATACAGAGCGATAGCCGGTTTCTCACTCAATACGAGACGCACGAATGGCACCAATACATAAAAACAAACACTTTGAATGAGAAGAAATACTTTGATTGAATATATAAAATATATGCTTTGCTAAATTTAAACTATGTTTGTAAATCTCAGGCCCTGAAGATGATCTCAATAAAGATCGAAACGTTGCCACGATAAAGAAAATGTGTTTCTGAAACCTACATCACACCAGACCGCATCTCACGTTTTCCGAATAATCATCGACTAATCAACCACACATAAAGAACATTATTATCCACTGTCATTAGATCTGTCAGACTGTCGCTGGATCGACTCTACATTTGAACCCGGGACATTATCTTACAGTGATGAGCGCCGAATCAGAGCCTAAACCGTTCGGGCTCCCTTTTCACTATTCTCACATTTTTTGGGGTAAAGGGACGCGGTATTCATCAGTTCGAATCTAATGATAACAAACACCACCTTTGTCCACGATTGTCAGTATTTCGCCAGTTTTCGTAATATGACAACTTTGGAAGCTTGGGAACGGTTTCTTATCTCTTAGCAGACTGCTCGAGCGTATGTTCTCTTTCACCTTTCCCATGCCATATACATAAGTATAAAAGTGTTTTGAACACACAGCCTAGTATGTGATGATATTCGTCTGAACCCTTGAAGGAATAGTTCAGTTGTTTTTTAATGAAAACCTCAACCACTTTGGCATACTACCACCGAGGCAGCAGAAAACCACCGCCCCTGTAGCTTCATGTCACCCAATGCATCCCTTCATTTAACCTTCTCCCTTGACATCAGATAGATGTTTTGAAGATTAATTGACCTTCTTCAGTGGGTGTAAAGTTTCTTAAAAAATCTAATAACGTTCTAATTTGACTAAAATTTGTTCGTTAAGAAACCTCAGAGTTCATTAAAGTAAGATTTTATTATTGGAAGGGTAGGGGTTTGTTAGTTGACAACAAAGAATTTAGATAGGGAGAAATTATTTAAATACGTCCGAATCGAGTAACCCAATAGTTGTTTGTCCCCACGACTGACAAGCGTTTTGGTTGGGAATGGAATCTGCCAAGGGTCCTGGCATTGTTTACACAGCTAATGGCGTGCGCTATTGGATCTTATACTTGTTGGCACAAATGTTTGCCTTCGTCTGTGCAAATCGGCCGACGATATTCTGTATAAAACGACTCTCGGGGTCTCGTGAGAGACGGCGAGGCGTGACTGGGCGGAAGACCCGAGGAGAAAAATATTTTCGAAAGGAAGAAATTTCTGTCTTCGTCCTGTTGATTTATTGAACCATTATATAAGCCCGAGGGAAATTCCTGGTCATTGCAATTAAAAAAAAAAAAAGTTATTCAACCACCAAGATTAGCCAATAAAAATTATATACGTCAAATTGTTGAGGTTTGTAATAATTCGGTAAATTACCGGACAAACTATTAAAAAAGAAAAGAAAAATGTGATTCTAAGAATTGGTATGTGATTGTGAATTGTGATGCATATACATAGCAAATTTACAGATACTGCACCTTTGACTTAATATGAGTCATGCTTTGCTTATTTATCTTCAGGCTACACTGAGTTTCTTAAACCTAAAAAATGTTCACTGTAGGTATTTAAATTATTAACTTTTATCATTGACCCCTATTCATTATCATAATTATGTTGATTTTTTATTTGGTTTAGCAGTATGAGTTGCAATAATAGCAAGAAGGCGACTAGAAGAATAATCGTTCGTCCATTTCTGGGATTTTGAAGTCTAGGCGATTGGAATTGTGCTGACAAGGTGTTAGTGAAAGAGATCCCTTTCTTTACTCGATGACGCGATTTGCAGAATTTCTCGGTCAACGTCTTAAAAACGAGTTCACCGCAAAACGAGCTGCTTTTAAAAGATAACTACAAGCAAAAGATCATCGTTCTCGTTTTGATCGTCTTCCGTTTAGTGTTTATCTACGAATTGGGACAAGGCAATTTTACGCCCACAGTAATGGTTTCTAATTTCCCCAGAATCGGCCCATCAATCCGCCGATGGTTGCTAATCGCCCTATATTAAGTCTACCAGCTTGAAACCCGACAGTTTTAAATATTGAATGAATAATTCACACAGTTTCCGTTGGGGTGTTAGACGAAGGGATCTGGGTCGTGGACAGAGGAAGCGACGTTGAATGAAACCAGATTAAGTTTTTTTTTTAATTTTATCGCCCTCAGAAAGTCCAGATGGAAGAGATACAAGACCACACAAGTCGGTCGGACATCTCTCCCGACTTCTTAAGGGCCGTTATCCTAAACAGATCTATCAATTATTTAGTAAATTAGTCGTGCGCGAAATGCCAACGATCCGGGGGAATTTCTTTTCCTGAAAACGACCATCGTCCAATGAGAAATATGTATAATCTCTCTTTGTCGTGAGGCGGAGATTCATCGGCTACTGGTTTACATTAGAGAACAGCCCGGTTTTAGGCAATAAGCTATAATTTACCTTGCGGAAGACGCTTTTACGCAAATTGGACAGTGATTGAAGAATGGCATTTCTGTGCGCCTCTTTCCTCCGATTCAATCCTTCTGTTGGCCGAGGGTAAAACTTTGGCCCAAAGCCTTTAAGACGTGTAATTTAGGACGAAATCTTACTAACATAAATAGTAAATAAGCACTTTTCACCAGAGTAAATTGGGAAATATTTCATTTTTTATAAACCGCAGCCCAATCACTGTAATCCACTAGGCTTTACCAAAACTATTTAATCTAATAAATAATGGTAAATATAATAATAAATAATAATCATCATAATGGTTTTTAATCATTGCATTCTCTCAATGCTAATAATTGGGCCATTTTAAACATTTTTTCTAAGATCTCTGCTATCAAACAATCAAATAATACAGCGAAGATCTAGATAAGTTATATCAATAGCATTTAATATAAAATTAATTTAACGTTAAATCATAATCTATGGTTACAGAAAACATTTTTTTTTTTTTTTTTTGGCGAAAGTTGTTAGTTGTTTCCTTCCTAAGGCTGTCAACTTACAGAAGTTTCGAGAATTGAAGGAATCGGTTTATGTTTGTTTTTTAATGTTCACATAAATGGGCGAACCTAATAAATATACGTTTCATTTTTATTATTATAACATGATAACAAAACCGTTAACCGTTGCTGGGTTTATTAACTAAAATATTTAATTAACTAAAATATAATACAAAATTAAATTTTTCATTATATTCACTAATTTCGTGGTCCGCGTGATCAATCAATATATTACATTGAAAAATGGCAAAACGGAGGGAAAATACAAAAGATGCGGTCGAGATGGGAAGGTAGTGTCCGAGTGGATCGAAGATACATCAAGTAATTGACCAGCGGCGTATCAAGCCGAATATCGTGGGTTCGAATCCAGCTCGTGACGCTAACTTTTTTATTTTAACTAAAAGCCTTAATTAATTGTAATTTTTCATTATGTTAAACAAATTAAGATAATTGTCGCTAATGTCGCCATTGCCCTGTAAAAATCAGCATGTTGATTGTCGAGACATCCTCAGTCTGATCGTTTAATTTTTGTGATTGGAGTAGGCCGAATTTGGGATTCCATGATAAATTTTTAATTCTATTGAAACTTTTAGATAAGTATGTTGTGTGTCAATCGAGACTAAATGGTGAATCATCAAATAATGTATTTCATTCTTATGTTCTTTTCGCATCTTCAAATTAGTTGAAATTTCTTTTATGCAAATAATTTTTAACTCGTATAAAAACAAAAATTCGTTATGCTTTGAAAGGATATATTTTTATTTTGATGATATGAGGCCCGTAGGTCTTTTTGTCACTCAATCTCCTTGAATAATTTTTAACAGATTTAACAAAAAAAATTCGTTGAGAGTTTTGCAATGATATATTATTATTATGTTGGTATGAGCCCCGTAGAATTTTTTTTGCCACCCAATCTCCTTGATCTTTTCTTGCAAAGCACAGTCCGTATACATTTTGATTTATTTCTGCTCAATAACCACATTTCACTAAGTACCAGTGTAATTTGAGAAGATCAACGAGTTGTAACATAGCTGGTCCAATTTCAAAACTTGCGGGCTCATAAGTAAAAAAGTGGCCAGAAACTGATTTCTGTTGGATTCTTCAAGTCGGACACCGGTTTGAAGACCGTGTATCGTAATAGCTCTTCAATTTCACTTTACGTATCTTTGCATATCCTTTTATATCTGGACACGGTAGCTTTTTAAACATTTTCTCATGTAGCCGGAATAAATTGCCAACCTTGCATTTGCAAAGGCCTGAGGAAGCTGTTATCTTTGTTACTATCGGCTAGGCACAATTTAAATTACATTCAATTAAAGTTTTAAATTTATCGCCGTCGGGTCATCTGACGGTTGAAAAACTGGTATATCATTATTGATCATATGCGGGTACACCTATGCTGGCTTTGGACACTTCAATAAGTTAGAATAAAACCGATCTGGAGTTTATTTACGAGATTTAAAAAACATTACATTTCTGTTTTTTGCTTGTGGGAGCCGCTGGTTGAAGCTGTAAGATAAGCTGAATTTAAACAATAAAGGCAGTAAAATATACAGAAATGAGTTAAAATCGATTAACCGATTGAGAAATGAGAGCGTTGATGGTATGAATGGTAAAGAATGTCCATAATTATTGCCGGGACAATAGAAAAATGAAGCATGGACGCGTATGGCGGTATGGCGAAATACCCGCGACGAATTCCAATGATGAACGGGCATTTTATAGGCTGAAAACAGGGATCGGTGATAGCAGGAAAACTTTGTCAGACCATTGTCTGATTTATGGCGAGGTTGCGAAAACCCTGCCTGATGTGTCCTGTAAAGAGCTTTTTCTATTTAGCATTTGAACCGTTTCATAAGCGACACCTTTGTCCCGCAGAAGAAAGCCACCTAACAATACCTTTAAAAACGCTTAATTGTATGTATTTATTTTCAATTAAGAAACGATCGTTTAACCTGGTTTCTTGAGACGAAAGGGGTTTACAGCGGGATTTCTTAGTCAACGTTCTGCAGTTGACCATGCTTGTCTCCCGAAAGTGATATTCAGAATACTTTTTTTGATACGGCCTGGAGCTATGCGATACTTTCGAAATTTCGGGGTATCGGAATCAGAGGTAAATTACTCGACGCTTTCCTGAGGAAGCGAAGGTTCCGTGCCGTGTCATATGCCCCCAATCTCTTCCCAGTGATAAGAGTTAAACCTTTCTCGGTCGCAGTGAGAGTTACCGCGGACTATGTCTCTAGACCAATCATACGTTGCAGTACGTCGACTACTTCTTCGTGTCAGATTGGGGGCTCTCCTGGGGATTCGTTCAAGAGAAGGAATGGTTAGGGAGAAGGAGCCTCTCAGGGTTCAGTGATGAGAGTTAAACCTTTCTCGGTCGCAGTGAGAGGTATCTCGGACTCTCCAGACCAATCGATTGCTGTACTTCGAATACTTCTGCTTCAATTAGGAAGTAGTGAAATTTCGAACTTTTAAAATGGACGAGCCCTAGAAAAGTCTCTTCAAAATAACAAAAACTGTTGGAAATATTTCAATTTTATACTGCAAACCCAGAGAAAAGTATTTTTCCACTTCATAGGAGTCACTTTAGCGATTAACCTGTTTTCGGAAATCCTGGCCCAAATTTAATTAATTAAATTGCAGCATCAGCGGGGAAATCCCAGAACTTGTTAGGACTTGCAATATAGGAAATACATCATATAAATGTGATATATTAAGCATAAACAACAATAAAAAAATTTTAAACTTTTTTTTAAACCAAGCAATTAGGTTCAAAAAGCACAGTTGATGGATATTTTGTGCATTTGTAGCCTTGAGTTTTTGCCCTGTGTAATTTTGAAAATATGCACAAAAGAGTAATATTTTTAAAAATAATTGTCATATATTACAAAATATGTGTTAATTATTGGTGGATAATATCCTACAAAAAGGTCTTAATTATGTTATATATGTAGAAAATAGATTTTTTGGAATAAAAATTTACTTTCAAAGAAATTGAAAAAAACTGAAAAATACCAGTTTTTTATCGCGTGTAATCGTTATTTAGCTAGCAAATTCTTTTTTTAAATATTTTTTTCTGAGTAGTAATTGTTACTGATATCTGTTATCCTACCTAGATCATATTCGAAATCTTTCGTTATTTTCTTCTTTTCGCCCATATTTTATTTTAATTTTTGAGTGAGAGTTTTATTAGATATTATCGCACGGAATCTTTCCCGGACTTCGTATTCATTTATGTACAATTAACATTTAAAAATTAAAGTAAATTACACGGCCGTCGTGATATAAATCGATAGGTTACATCATCGTTTTTGCCGGCAGTACAGTCATGTTAGGGGTTGATCTCATGGCAGGAACGTGCTTCTGATGATCTCATTGGGACGCCCATTGGACGATGGATAAAACGGCCAGTGAATTTATCTTGATCGATCAATCCGATGAGGAAGCATGCGTAATTCGATTAATAAAAACGTTAATATAAAATTCCTAGTAATAGTAGAATTAACCTTGTAATTCATGACTTTGTTGTACTATGTACATGTATGTTGTAAATCAAACTGATTTAAAAGAATTTACGGTGTGTCAAATTGTTTATTTGATAAAGTGTTATTATAAATTACTATTTAAATTTATAGGATTAGGAGGAAAAATTATTGTTTTTGAAAATAATGTAGTGCGGTATAAACATTTAAAATTGATCAAGTATTTATAAGTGGGTCCTTCTCTTATTTTAAGGGCTGGCAATTAAACGGACAAATTATTATCTAAATGTCTAAGGGCAAAATAGAACTCGTAATAAATATTCGACTTGCACTTTCAACATTCTCGGATCCCGCCGTTCATGAGATACTCTCGCGTGCGTGACTGCAAAGTTTTCTGGTTTGTCTCGCCCCAGTTTCACCAACGAAGCCCGACTGATAAGTCCGTAACTCGGTTTTAAATAACAGCCGGCTTAGAACTGAGATTATTGACCGAATTGGGCCAAAGGGGAGATTAAACAGGCGTTCCTTCACGATTTGCTTGCACATAAACGGATATTTCTTTTATTTTTTAATACTGAATTATGTGTTCTAATCAAAATCGAACAATGAACTAACTAATCCAAAACGTATTTCAAAATAAAATAACATAAATTTTTTTAAAAATAAGTACCGGATTGGGGTGTCAACATAATTAAATATAATCAATATCTTATATTAATCTTGCATTTTAAATAATACACCTTTCAGACTTGGTACTAAGGATACATTAAAGAAGTAAATATTACTTACATGGCGATTAAAACATCCTTGAGATCATATCTTCCACTAGATTACATAGATAAAATTAAATCAAGTGAAAGCAACATTAGAAATTATCATGCTGAAATGTTAGGAACTTAAAATGACTCATACTTGAATGTTAATGAACAAATATTAAAATGTACACTTTACTCGATAGTTTTCTTCAAATTTAAACTATCATCTTTTTCTTTAACTTACCGAGAAGCGACTATTTACTTTAAAACTTTTCCCCAGGGCCAAGTTTTGATTAGTTTTAGTTCGTCGACAATGTCGTAGTTAATATTGAACTTTCTGGCGCTTATAAGTAATTATCTTAAGTTTTGCACTTGTTATTATCGTTGATAAAAAAAACTCGGTTTCTGATAGAGGTAGAAATTATAACGTTTTCTTAGATGTGAGGATATGTTTTTATGTTTTAATATATTCTGTGTTCTTTATTATATTACTTTCTGCACTTCAGGACCTCGTCAGTGGTCAATAACACAAATACACAGAAACAAAGAGACAAAGAGACTTGATAAAACATGTTAGCCCGGTTAACAACCAAACTACCCCAGAGTTGTTGAGGTCTACCTGGGTATATGCCCCTCCATTCACGCTAATAAATTAAACTCATTCACGCGACGAAAGAATACGTCCGCAGGGTAACTAGGGATAAGCCTAGCTTTCATTCACACTATTAATTTCCGTGTGTGGTGATTAGTGGCCGCTAATCTATGATTATTCAGAAATCGTGAGATGCGGTCTGGTGTAATATAGGTTTCAGAAAAACGTTTTCTTTATCTTGCCAACGTTTCGATCTTTATTGAGATCATCTTCAGGACCTGAGATTTACAAACATTCTTTAAATTTAACAAATACATTTAGGATGTGGAATAAGATCCTGAAGATGATTGCAATAAAGATCGAAACGTTGGCCCGATAAAGAAAATGTTTTTCTGAAACCTAAATCTCACCAGACCGCATCTCACGATTTATGAATAATCAACCAACATGTCCTAATTGACACATATGTATTGTTGTTCTCCTTCTTTCAATAATATATTTTTGAATATATATTTAGTCTATTACATTTTAGGCTCATTTGAATAATCGCATTTTATAAATCAAATCTTCTCTTTTTTTCTGGGAAGAGTTAAGAATTTATACTGAAAGAAAAAAGGCAATCTTAAAATGTTTAATAATCGGTTTCAAAATGATACCCTAATGTAGATGTAGGGCGTTGCGACGTTAAATAGGACGCGGGCCGGTTCGGTCGTGAAACCAAGAATGAAAATAGTTAAACTAAAATCAAATAAAAACCCAATACTTGAGGTGAACGGATGTGTAGTCCTCGCTAATCTTCTTTTCTGTACCTAGCAAAGCAGCACCTAAACCCTCAACATAACCGAGACCATGGATAATATGAATTAGATATTACAACAATAACTGCTATAGGTCCGTCCGAACCTTTTCTATCGGCTGTTGGCGGATATCTCTCCCTTGATTTGAAATTAAAAGAAAACTAAACTGAAAATAAATTATAATATTATATACATATTATAAGGAATGTTATTCGTAGCAAATACGTTAGTTACTCTCGGACGCATCAGAGTCTTGGCGGGAGCAAGCTAGGACGCATCCCTTTTCGGCCGGTTTAAAAGCATTGGGGGGGGGGTTCAAGGAAACATGAATCCTATTGCCATTTACCTTGACGTAAACAATTTAACAAAATTAATATGTTAAATATTATATTTTTTTTAAATAATAGAAACAAGCATAATTAGCGTCTATGAATTGACTCACCTAATGGCAATTACGTCTCGTTGTACGGCTTCCACGCTGATGCAGACAGTGTTGGCGTTCCGTGAAAGTTTAAACGGGCCCAATTCCTGACTTTGTGCTTTGTACGGTCCTAAAGAGATAACGTCCATTACCAACTTGTAGCTGGGTTGTAACCGGCCCCGACTCCAGGCTGAACTTGTTACTCCCGCTGGGCGTCCAGTGCGCATTCGTCTACGGCGCGACTCTTGATAACAGCACTGCCAATTGTGACTGCTCTCTAGTTCCCTCTTGATTAGTGAAGCGACCGGTTCTCGCGGGTATAATGTTTTGTTTGTCCAAAAAGAAAAACGGTGAGTTGGCATTTGTTTGTTTAGTATAATAACGCTGTTCGTAACGGTCACTGAGCCTGACCGGAATAAATGTGGGTTGGAATTTTTTTCATTATATTTTCTGTATTTTTCTTCGATATGTATTGAATCGTAAAGCCCCCACGTCGTTAATAATGTATTAGTTTGCTTTTGAAATGACAACTTAAAAAAAAAATTTAAAGATCTTGTAAAGTTTTGACTAATCCAAAATGTAAGGACACTTATTAAATACATTTTGATAATAACTAAGCAAAGAATAGATTTTTAATTTTACAAGGCTGTAGTTGAAATGGGTTAGCTTTTAATATATCACTGTATCAGTAGTTCAGTAGTTTTCCAGTACAAATTGCAAGACACAACCTATATAAATTTGATAAGAATTACGTAATTTTTACACTGAAATTTATGGATGGTAGTAGATTCTGTTTTACTAGGTTATCACTTTCATTGAACTTGGTCGTAAAGAAATTGGGTTTTTTAAATAATTCTCTAGTTTCGTGGTCCGCTTGACCAATTAATATCTTACAATTAATTAAGGTTTTAAGTTGAGATAAAAAAAGTCAATGGCTCGAGGAGGATTCGAACCCCCGATCTTCGGCTTGATACGCCGCTGCTAGGTCTACTTTGTACCAAGCCGAAGATCGTGTGTTCGAATCCCGCTCGTTTTTTATTTCAACTGTAAACCTTAATTAATTTTTAAATAATATTTTTCACAATTCCAAATTTCAAGTTAAACTTATAAAAATATTGATGATAAAAATGTGCATTTTTTCAGATTTAAGGACGGTAGTAGACGTAGTATATTACTGTTGTACTGTATCGTTTTAATTTGAATTGGTCCTTAAAAAATTTATGGCGCTTTTTATTATATTTAGACTAGTCCACGTTTTGTCGTGTGATATACCTTAATTAGATTTTGGTAATAAATACGAAAATTTATGGTCTGTAATTAAAGGGGTTTAACTTTTAGTTACTAATTGTTTGATAAGGTTGTCGTTTTCTTTTTACTTGTTGACAAAATTTTATTCTTTCTGCTATATTTTTAGCTAATATTTTCACAAATCCAAAACTCAATGGATATCTTACATTATGTTTGATAATAATTGCTTCAGAAATTTCTAAATGTATCGCACATACTTTATTTACAAATGTTTATAAATATAGTAATCAGTAATGTTCAGAAACCACAAAAATAATACATTTTTACCCAATTTTTAACATGTAAATCACACATCACTATATTTCGATGGATTGTCATTTTCTTTGAATTTGATTTAAAAATAGTGTTCATTGATTTTTTTCTTAAAATATTTTGGTAAATCCAAAAACCAAGGCCATCCGTGATTTTAATATGTCACTGTTTCGGTATCATATCTTGACTAGTCCTTGATGTGTGGTATACCTTAATTACGTTCTGGCAATAACTACGAAAATTTATGGCCTGCAGTTAAAGGGGATTAACTTTTAGTTATTCATTGTTTGAGGGTTTTTCTTTTTTATTTGTTAAAAAATATTTTGCTTCTTTCCGCTATATTTTACTGTTAATATTTTGACAAACCCAAAATGCAAGTGACATCATACATTATGTTTCATTATGAGTGATTACAAAATCTACTTACTGATTTTGTTGATAATATGTTGTCATAACAAAACAATCCGAAATGTATGACACATCCTTTCTTTATAAATGTTTATAAATATGGTAATCAATAGCCTTTAATAACTACAAAAATAATACATATTTATCAAATTTTAACCTGTAACTTACATCACTATTTCGGTAGGTTGTCATTTTCTTTGAACTTAGATTTAAAACAGTGTTCATTGAATTGTATAGAGATTAGTGACCGTTAATCGATAATTATTCAGTCATCGTTAGATGCGGTCTGGTATGATGTAGGTTTCAGAAAAACATTTTCTTTATCGTGCCAACGTTTCGATCTTTTATTGAGATCATCTTCAAGCTTAGGTCGGAACTGGTTGGAAAAAATAAAGTAAAATAGAGTAAATAAAATTTTGCAGAACCAGCATTATTCCTGTCATATTTCGTACATTAGCTTTGGCCATTGTTTTAAAAAAACTTGAAATTTAACATCCAATAGAGACAAATACAACATACAAAACATATATAAAATTTTAAAATGACTGTTAATAATGAATTAAATATAAGCTAAATAACTAAAAGGGGTTTAACGCAGATTTATTTGCTATTTTCTTTGGACCTGATACAAAACGTTTTATTCATTAAGATTTTGAACAAACCAAATTGCAAAGCACTTCCTTAAATTTGAGAATAATACGAAAGTAATATAATTTTTCAAATTATATGTTATATGTTCAGAACACTAACACACTAGCATCACTATCGAACTTTCAAATGTTTATAGAATTTATAATTTCGTTAAAAAGTAACATTACAATAAATTTAAATATACTTGAGCAGGGGGTCGTTGAGTCTCAGTGGTCATTAAACCGTATTGCAAGTACTGGGTCCCATACTAGAAGTTTTGGTTCAGTAATAACCTTTTTAGTACGAAATGTAAATTAAATACTTTTCTACCACAGAACTAAAAATTTTTTAATTCTAATATTTTTTGTTTCACCTCTTTTAAAATATATATGACGAAACGCCAGATTTGGGATAATATTTGTGAATCTATTGTTTGATATTTTCTGACCATCTTGGTCTGACTGGAAACAGTCTGCCCGAATAGTTTCATTTCTTTCTTCTTTCTTCTCATCTTCATTTGGAATCTTCAGTTGGAACTAAAGCTTAATAATAGATTATTTTTTTCAAACCAACTCCCTCCGTTAATAAATTCACCCGCTAATATTGTGACATTGTGAAGTGATCCTCAAGCTCTTGATCAACTACTATAGGCATGTACGCAAACATAGATACAAAGATAATAAAATAGGTTAGCTTAACTACCCGTTGGGAATCAACAGTAGTCAGAAATACTTTTTCCAAATTATTCTCAAATAAAAGTCTAAAGGTTATGCCTGGATTCGAACCAAGGATTCCTAAGTTTAGATTTTAAACGATATTGTAGGGGTAAGTTGTGTAAAGCATTAATTATATCGCCCTTGTGAAAACTATACCTACAACGATTGATTTTTACGTAAATATTTTGGTGAAATTGTAAACAATAATTTTCACCGACCTGCGATTATCTCTTGATCATTTGAGCGTGTATCAAAATTATTGGCAATTTTTTGTTGTTGTTTGACCTTCTTAATTAGATCGTGTTTCGTCTTATCTCTATTTACATTGGATTTACGACCTCGACAATTTTTTCGTCATTTATAACTTGCTGTCGTTTTTTCTCCACACTCTATCGCTCCCTCAATTTTTCCGTCCGATGATAAAAACAGTTTTTATTGATTTCTCAATTGAAAAGTTCAACCATTACGTTTCACCAAGCACGTACGCAAACTGGAAAATATTTTCAGGGAAATTGTTATGAATTGGTACATACATTAAAATTAATTATATGTTTTTTTTGTAAGTTGTTTGGTTTGTATATTGTTTATCATTATATAAGCTTATTTAATAACTTTCCATTCAGGAAGCTGAGGCTTGATTTCACTTGATCAAAAAACAAAAAAAATATTTTCCTTCCTTTGTTATCGTCGACCAGGAGGGAAATTCATTGTTTAAGTTTTCAATTAATTATTCGTATTAAACATTCCAACTTCATTTGCTTTCACTTAGCGTTTCTTGGTTATCAGCGAATTTTTAACTTTTTAATTCAACCCCCTGAGAGTTTTACTTCTGTTTTTGGAGCCTATCTTATATTTACTACAGCTACGTTTGAACCGTGTCCTAACTTATTATGAACTTAGTTTTCCTACTAATTCGACGAGTATTTTCAGTTCGATAGTACTCTGTTTTCATTACAATTAAACTTGTTTGGATTCGACGGTTTTGCCGTGGTCAACGTTAATGGGGTTTAATCACAAATCCGTATCTACATCAGATTCTGGATTAAATTTTTATGTTAATTCGTCTCATTCTAAAATTTGGCGTTCTTTTCCATTATAAAAAAACATTGGCAAAAACATAACCGCAAATTTATACAGAAAAACAAATAGAGAAAGTAACACTTACTTTTTTCGGAGTTTTTGGTATTTTAGATGTTTCACTAATATCAAGAAATATTTTTACATATTAGGTACAATTTCGGAAAGCGATAAGTATATGAGATCTATTTGAAATAGTCGAATGCATGAAAACTAGGTGAAAATGTAAAAAGTATTTAAGTTTTTTTTTGCCTTGTGTTTTCACATCTGCTATATCAAGTTCACTACTTTAAAAAAGTATTTTTACATATTTGTACAATTTCTTCGCGTTGATTGCTTGTGTCGGTTCTAACGGCTGAATGGGCTGTGCATATAATTTATGAAAACTGCTAAATCTTGTGGAAATTTGATTTACGAGCTCTTTTCCGACGTTTAAAAAAAGTGCCAAAAATAAGGCTACGAATTTATATAAAAAAAGAAACAATTTCATTTCGAAATATATTTAATCAGTGATGTCCTTTCAATAATTTCGAACAAAGTGATTATTACTTTTTAGCTGTCAGTTTTATTGCTTAAGTGACTACTTGTATCGGCTATCCAATGATAAAAATCGAGGAAAAAAAATTATAAACTTATTGTCAATGTGTCATAGCAAGTGTAGGAAAACATTTAGGTCGTTGCCTTCGTCAAGATTTGGATAACAAAAAAAGGTCGATTTATTGGTCCGCACACAGTTATATTTTTCCGATCTGGCATCCTTTTGGAGAGATAGCGGGTCAGACCCGTTACAACATGCCTATCGCCAGGTTAGGTTTCATCCCTCGATGTGGAAATAGCTTTTCTCCGTGATGGATTGTCCTGTCACAATTCCTTGCAAACCTTGCTCCTGGCCAATTTGTTCCTTCAAAGTAAACATAGTACCGGCTGAGTGAATTTGTGGCTGGGATACATCAATTTTGCATTATGTCCTGTACACCGACATATCACATTGAAGGAAGTATGTTATTAATTTAATAAGTCAATTTTGTCGAGTTTTGATGAATGGAGAGTAGACAAATTTGCCAATGCTAAATTACCCTGGAGCGCAGAACGAACAGGAAGAACATCACACATAATTTTCATCATTTAAAAGAATAGAAATTTCAAGGAAAAGTACCGAAGATCAAAAACCTTAATAAACAAAACGCCCTGACTTAATCCGTCAAAGATCCGACTGACAAAGATAAGCCGGACTCATATTTCCCTACGATCGTATAAATTGAATTCGACTAAATATACCAACTTGGATGGTATGGTAGAAAAGAACACAAGGAAGCGGGGTTTGAACTCCCCTGGCACTTCAACTTTCTGGTTTATTGTTTCTTAGTTCAGTCAATAGACTCAATCTATCTTCTTAGAAGTTTCAGGTCATTCATTGTCTATCGCTTCTGTAATTTGATTCCTTAAGTTTTTCCCGTACGTTAGGTTAAATCTCCCTTGAGATGATGCTTCACATTCGAAGATGATGCGGCTGTTTCCTCCTCCTTTTCATTGCATAATGTACAAATGGGATCATCGCTGTATATACCCATGTTGTGTAGATGTTTTCTCAGATGCCAATGACCGGTTAGTAGTCATACCACTTCTCAGAATTTGACCCTCTCCAATTGCAGCAGTGCTTTGCCAGTCTCAGTGAGGGTTGTTTCATCATAGGCTTACTATGTCTCACTTCTCCTATCGGTTTGCTTTGATATATTCTAATGAAATATTCTACATTTGTTCTTGTTATCCCAAGAATAGGTTCGGGGCCTACGTACAGTCTTGCAGATCCTCCTCTGGCCAGTCTGTCTGCTTTCTCATTACCCAAAATCCCCCTGTGCCCTGGCACCCAAGATATCATCAGTTTATTGTGTTTCCCCAGGATTTGGAGATTTTGGATGTATTCATTGACTAATGTTGATGTGATTCTTTTATACATTAATGGGTGGCTATCGAATCTTATGAGGATCTTTTTCCCAGTGTAACTTCTTTTAAGATTTTCCAGAGTACAAGCATTGATGGCTGATATTTCTGCTTGAAAGACTGAAGTGTACTTCCCTAATGAGTTTGATTGCTCATGCTTTGGGCTTGTATCAACTTATATATAAACCACAGGAGATGGTAGAAAAGAAAGGTGAAAATCACTGACAGAAAACCGGCGGACCAAAATTATCAAAAGCGTGTGGTGTTTATTCACCGTTCGTTAGTGATTATGCCGAGACCAACGTTTCTATCTTTATTGAAATCATCTTCAGGGCTCAAAGGGTTTGTTTTCCGTGTAGATGTGTCATTCTTGTCTGCCGTGTTAAGATCGGCCAAAACAAGCCAGATTGATCATTCCGCACATGTAAAATTAAGATTTAATTTCATAGTTTCACGTACAAATATGCCGAAAAATGGGCATGTCGGGAAATGTAGAAATGCGTCTGACAGGGGGATTGCCAGAACAAAATTATGGGATATGACCAATATTCAGGTCGATCACGGTGTAGGCCCTAAGAACGATTTTAACTGATATTTATTAGTTTTTTAAAAATAATTTTTATTAGTGAACGATTAAAACTAAAGCCTCAATCCTTAAGACTTCGATCCAGACATACTTACAAATGGACTTTTTCTTTTCAAAAACACCGACACCCCCAGGGTTGATATGACGTGCTGTTTGTATTCCTCCCTCAAAAAATTAATATCATAACCCAAAAGTAATTAAATTTCACATCCTCTTGTGAGATTTGTTTTATTAATCGTTGATAGGCAAAAAACGCTTCTGGCCGAAACACACCACGAAAACAACCCCTATTTTGTATCAGATTATTCTTTCAATTCCTGATAGGATTTATACGATAATAAAGGGCAATTGGTATAATTTTAAGTAAACAGATTTTAGTATTACAAAACGGTTAGTCCCGTATGTATTTTTTTTTATCAGAAAAACTCTTTTTTTGTGATTACTCTAAGCTGAAATGCTAATCTACCCCCGAAATTTACGGTGTAAAATCGCCCGCTCGGCCAAACGGTTACAAGGGAGGGAATCCGGTTACGTACCACAAAGTATTGGTAATTGAGAGACCCACCGAGCGATAGACTTGATTTATGCTTTACTGATAACATCGTTCAGCTTCGTCCCACGCGCCCCCTGCCATCCTGCCTGACAATTCGCAACCAATTTTCACATCCGATCGGTCGTTTGATTAGCGATTCATCTCGTTTTAAGACGGTTCAATTAGCAAGAGATTGGAAATCGTATTACGACAAGAATCAATATGCAAATTGTAAATTCCTCTTTCGGAAAGTGTTTTCGTTGGGCGGCTCTCTGGACACCTTCACAAACTCGCAATGTTTCCTGTTTGTGTTAAGTAATCTTCAGGCGTTTTATTTACAAATGGCTTATTAAAATACGGCCATCATAAATAAGAATTGTTTGCTCAAGATAACAGCTTTTTCTCAATTCTTTTACGTTTGGTTTATTAGTGAGCTTGAGCCTTAATTTATTAATCTTGCTCGCCTGTTTTCTTTTTATTTAAAAATTGAAACTTTAATTATCTTCCATTCTTGAAATAATTGTAAATAATAATAATATGAAAAATAATAACACACCTTAAATTTGATTCAATTCTTTGCATTGAATTTGTGATGTTTTTAAAAACGCATCGGAATTATTCTACTTGCCTAGGATTGAACATTTTGTTAACACATGCAGGATGAATAGAATGGGGCTTTTAAAATAATCGGATTTTTAAAGAATAATCGTTCCATGAGACAGGAAAAGCCAATTTACCCCTCCTCACAAACGTTTAACAGTTGACGGTCAAAAACCTCAACTTACATGAGCTAGCCAGATTTTCATTTAAAATTGCAATGAATTACCACCATTATTAAAATGCTTCTTTTACGTATAAGAGGATCTAAAAAAATATATATTTCAGCCTATATTGCTAGATCGGTCGGAAACAAATTATATATTTCAAACACGTGTTATCCTGTCTTCTCTTCTTCCTTTCAGTATCAACACAGTGTTTATTCTGTCCGGTGTATGTGCTTTGATAGGCGGCAGTGCCCTGGTCACGAGTCTAACCAGAATCCTGGCTGTGTTGCGGTTACCCTCCTTATAAGTCTTGCGGATGGCCCTTCTATGAAGGCCGTGTGCCACATGCCTGGGGTATTATTCCACCCGGTTATGGACTCATTAAGAATCCATTTTTGGGCCGGGAATTTAACACAAAACAAAAATTTATTCCGTTTCTGAATTCATGAATACAAGTTGTGAGAAAATCAAGTAATAATTTTTTCTCGTGTTTTTCCTTTCAAATGCCTCAAAATGGTGCTACCTTTGAAACGATTTCACTAAACCACACGAAACGTCAAACAAACTTAGAATCGTGTAAACTACGAGTGATGGCAATCCTGGACATTTTACGTTAATTTCGTTCGTATTTTTCTCGCACATAATTACATCAATTTTTGTCATTGCTAGCATAGCAAAAAAAAAAAAGCTTTTCATTGGTTGTAATAATGCCCAAAGGATAAAATCAAGAGGAATTAATTTTTAATTTGAAAACCGGACATCAAGGAATAGTATTTCCCCCAGTATTTCTATTTCTATATTTCTGCCTAGAGTAAAAGTGTATTGAGATTAATGACCGTTAATAAATAATTATTCAGATATCGTAAGATGACGTCTAGGTAGGTTTCAGAAAAACATTATCTTTGACGTGTCAACGTTTCGACCTTTAGTGAGATCATTGTACACAGAAAACAAACAGTTTGAGCCCTGAAGATGATCTCAGTAAAGATCGAAACGTTGGTACGGCAAAGAAAGTATTTTCTGAAACCTGCGTCACACCAGACCGCATCTCACGATATCTGAATAATTAGTATAAAAGTACTTTTCGAAAAAGATTGTTCTAATGACAGATATGAGAGTAGAACTATCTTTTACAAAACGTGAATCTACATAATCATCATTGAACTATCAGTGAAACCTTCATTAAAATTTAAATACCTCACGTCCTCGTTAGTCGCAAGTTTTAAATGTACAACTTTGTATCATATTTGTATTCAATGCCCGTCAAATAATCGCTAAAGCAAGGCGGACGAGTAAAATGGATAACACCGCAGGTACGGAAACTTTTGTATTTTACAAGTGGATGTAGCTGTGTTGAAGGGCATGTTCAATGGCCAACATCAGAAGAAAAGGCGTTTAATTGTATCCTTTCAACGCGAGGCCCTTTTTTATTTCAAATATCCAACGGAACAAACCTCAATTTCCCATCTAACAGGCACAAAAACCGCTCTCCCTTAACTCAGCGAATTTGTCAGCAGTCCATTTTTACTTTCGCTTTTATGCTCAGCCGACAGGCGACGACGAGCCTAGTTTATGTAATAACGCATTATAATACGGTTATGATTTATTTTTAGGGCGGAACGCCTTCATTTTATCCGCCGACGAGTAATTATCCCTAGATAATAACAGTTGTGGAACTTATATCACCTATCGTTGAGGGAATGTGTACGACACAAACCGGATCCCAGATTATATTTACATTAACAATGGCAACAGAAAAGAAGGGGGCTTTTATTGACTGTTTTCTCAGTATGGATATTTCTAAATATTTCTTCGGCGGATCAGATTTTTCCTGATTTCCTCTGTTGTTCTTAAATTACCTGAATTATCACACTAGAATGATTGCGATTAAGTTAGTTTGTTAATTATTATTCTCATTAATACAGCCTGGTTGTTTTAAATCCAACGATATTTAAGGTGGAATAGATGGATGAAAAATTAAATGGCAACGTTGGTAATAGTCATGACCACAAACGTGACAAACCTTGGCTTTTCGCCGGAAATTATCTCGACCGCAGGAGATCTCCCTTTTATTATTTCGCTTGGAAAATAATAACTTCTGATAAGAAAATTATGTAATATGACTGGCATCATGCTAGATTAATTGGTGTTGTTGGCAATCCGGGGTGAAATTTAACCGAAATTAAGCTTCGGGCCATTTCAAGCTCACTCATTCTTGAATACATTCTGTCCTTTGTATTATGCCCTTCCCCTTATACATTAAATATACAATTAATCCAATTGAGGGTCAGTGGGGTGTTCAATATCCCGCCATCTGCCCTCTCCGCAGCCTCGAGTCAATAAAATTTATTGGTATGTATTTAATACATTCCAATATACTGAGTAACACCCTGTTTTCCCTAAAAATCGGATAATGGGGTCCAAAATATCACGTACAATCTTTCCCTTTCTAATCTTGCTCCACTCTTTCAGAAACGAAGAATTGTCACCCTTTAATTACACATACATAGTTGGGCTTTAGGACAAAAAGTGTCCTTGTGCTAGTCACCCATGGCTTCATGTACTATATAGGACCTCTAATGGCCACCTGGCAACTGTGCCTTTAATTTGATTTTATTATTTTTAATTGCTACTTATGCCAATTTATTGTAAAAGAAGAACTTTTTCCATATGTGAACATATAGGTGATTAATGCAAGAAAAGACTGTAGTGCAGTTAAAGGAGAAAAACGGCCAAAATAAATTATCTCGGTGAAAAAGCTGAACAGGCAGTTTGCTCCGCTCAAATAAATAAAATTGTACTTGAAAACTGTCGGAGGTTGGGAGAGGTAGAAAATATAGGACTCTTCACCTCGACGGCTGTGAGGCAAAGGAGCCAATTTTTTAAATGGGTTCTGAAGGCGCGGACTCCCTTGAGAGCGAACCGAGAAAAACTAAGGGCTCAGGCCCATTCTATTATTACGGCTTGAATTGTGAGGCTGGTGTAAACAAAGGGCTGGAAGGCTTTATTGGCTGAGACCTGAAACACGTGAAAATGGTGCTTTCATTCAAAAAACTACCCGACTCTGAAAACAACCAGAACCTGGAATTTTCTTATTTCCCTTAACCGGACCTTTAACCCTTGTTGAGGGGAATGTTAAGTTTTAATACGTTTCGCTGATGTCGCTTCGACACGTTCATCAACCTTATTCATGTATTAGAATTTTCAGTATGGCACTTAACAAAGCCCAGCACAATAAAATAGTTCAATAACTTTTGTAAAACATTAGCTCTGTCAAATTTTAAATTAAATATAGTCGACATCATATCACAAACTGCGGATAAATAGCGGATCGTGGAAGGTTCCATATTAAATCGACTGCAATTCGATATCGTTTATGTCTATTTGATCGGGACGTCATGTCGTATCTTTTCTTCTTTGCATATTCCGACAGAAGTCTGCAGGAGTCCTTATCGGACTTATTTACATTTCCCAGGGCTGGTATTGCGGTTGTCAAGGTTCGACGAACTTAGTCTCGATTATAAGGAAATTTATCTATGTTCAAAAGCTGCTGGTATTCGAGTCTGGTTCGGATTTTCTTAGGGGTCATCGGAATTTGTGTGTGAAAAAGTTTGCATAATGTGAATTTTGATTTGGCAAACATTAACGAAAAAGAAAATTAAGCTCTGCTACACTACGACCTCTCTAAACCCTCTTGTATTAAAATAACCCCAAAACTAAATAAAACTTTAAATCTCCCTACGTCTTACCGAACTATTTAGTACTCCCAATGAGTTTGTACCAATTATCAATTTGGCTTCGAGCTCCTCACTGTACTACTCAACGTCACAAAGTTACAGATTAAACTATCTAATGTCTCGAACGTGTGTTTTTAGTTGATTATCAGGGTTTCGGCGAAGTATGGCATATGGAACTATAATCTTTACCCCTCAAGCCTATTACTATTTGTACAGTCATACCTACAGTAGTGATCGTAGGGTCAGAGATTGCTGAAATAAAAGAAGTGTGCAGTTGTGCCACAGGGGTCAATACTCGCCCCCCTGGTGTACAAAAGTTTTACTTCTGGCATGGCCACAAATAAGAATGCACTTACCGCCACATACGCAGATGACACAAGTTTCCTCTCGTATACACATGCTTTTTGCGTTACATTCTTTCTCCATTATGAGGAATTGAGGAAATTTAACGTCCGCACCTAGCCTTTTCGGCCCTACGGAACGTTTTGATTTTCAAGATTAGAGGTTGACGCACCTTCGCTCGTGCCTGGAAGGGTGTTTCTGCCGCAGGTTTTGGTGTAGAAGTAAGCCCCGGGCCTCTCTCTCCGCTTGTCCATTCCGAATGTATGGGCTTGCATTAAGTACCATACCGTGTTTTGCTCGGAAAGCAAGCCCAAAGTGGCTGAAATGCATCAGCCTGGGTCGTCCGAGCTCCCTAGATACAGAAGGCGACTCTATCTCCTAGAGTATTGGTGCTCTTCCAGCGTAAGAACTATCGCTCCGGCCGCGGGTTTGTTTAAAGTGGAGTCGTCTAACCATTCCCTTGAAGAACACTGCCTCCGAGAGGAAACCGATAACGGCACCCCCGAGCAACAGGTTCACACTAAGTTCTCGCCAGGAACCTCACCACAAAGCCATTACGAATCCAATCCCTTCTAGCAGTGTTTGGACTTGGACAATTTTCTGCTATCCGCTAGACCCCCATCTGCAACCCCGCAGACAGGTTCTAGTACCCTAATCCTCTTGTGCCTCTAATGCAGTACCCTCATCCGCTGCCGGTGCACAAATCCATTTTGTTCTTAAGAAAGGATGCCACGCTCTCAAGGCTACATCATGTGCCTGCATACCACTTTGCACTCTAGGGTTGGGAGAGGTCTTAAGGAAATATGCCGAAAGACCTGGATTGAGAAAAAGGGAAGTGACCGAGGATAAGAGGCTAACCAGTTCAACTTACACCACGCCTCGGCCACACTGTGCCACCCATTGTCACCGCAGTCCCATATTTAATGGGGTATGGCTCCTTTGGGTGGATAAAAGAGATGAAATGGCCGTTCAAGCGTCGAACGAATCGTTACAAAAACACATATTAACAATTAAAAAATGTAGCAATTTTTTGAAAAGTTTAACACTTCTTAGTTACGAAACATACACTTACGAGGATTAGACCGACAAACGATTAAAAAACAGACACTTAAAAAAACGATTCAAAATGCTTTACTACGTACTGAACCGGCAATCAAAATTACCATTCAAATCAAAACTTTCGACATACACGTTGTGACCGGTCTTGTTCTAATTAATCTATAGTTAAACAGAAAAGATCTAAAATGAAAACTTTTCATTTTAAAATATACGGCGTTCTCTGTCAAAACATGTGCTTTAAATTCACACTTAGTTAATTATAAAAATTGAAAATTGTACCGGAAGAAAGGAAATCAAAATCTGACGTTCTCCGCTCAGACCTGCAGGGGTAACGAGGAGCTCCTGATAAGACCTGGACTCCTCCCTGCAGATAGAAATACATTCCCCGAGGAAAGGAGTTTTACATAAATCGGGGATTTGAGGGAAATCTAGAGTACAATGCCCAAGGGGGCGATCGTTTCCTACTTTTTCACCGACTCGTTACAGGGGTTTCCGACTTACTTTGTTATTTCTACTAATTCGTTTTTAATCCGATTGCTTTACGATAAGTATGCTTTTTTTCTCTCTCATTCGTATTCATGGCGTTTAGGATTTTTCCCTCCGGTGGCCGGGTTAAGCTTTGCTCTAATATCGTGGATATTAACAGTACTGGGTGAATTTTAATCGAAATATTACTTTCTTATGAATATTTACAATATTACGGATCATACGATTTTTTAATAAAAATTTACGAGTTCCCGTCTTACTGTTTTGATGCTTAGTCGGTTGATAATAAAATATATACTTCTTAGTAATCAGTAATACATAAAACACCCTTATTCTCATTGTGGTTTAATTGTAAAAGGTTTTGGTAGTTGAGTCAATTTTCATTCTTAGTTACTTACTTTTACTCTCCAGATGTCACTCTCACCTCAGAGTACACGATATCCCTCGGGACGGGGTTAAACAGTTCCTTCCTTTCAAGTTAATTACATTCATTCCAATAAATTAACATAAACACAACAGAGACACAAAACATACACAAACAATATATACATTTAAAAGTCCGTCCCTATAACGAGGTATCGGCACAGCGATCTGTGCCCGCCGCCAAGCCGCGACTATAAACGTCAAACTTTTCTACAATTAAAGATGTGTTCGACTTTTGTAAATTAAAAGTTAAATTTACATTTTTTAAAATGTAAATGTGGATAAAATGTGTGAACCTTCTCAAAAGTTGAAATATATTTAATATAACATGGAAAAGAAAGGCTAAAGTAATCTTAAATGACGCTGATCAAAACTGACGTTGCTTCCAATAATTATAAATTATTTGAATATAATTTATTATCGAATTAAGTTGCCAATTGATTTCAATCTTATCGTTCCAAAATTCATACCAGTTGTAATGGAAACGGAGTATTTATTGTTTCTTTAAGTGGACTAAATTAATTCATCATTTTGACATCAGTATCATGATTTTTTATGAAGTCTTGAAACGTGTAAACTTCATAAACTACAACCATTTTCGACAAATACATTAAAACACTGCTACGTATCGCCCGTCTATGGACCAGAAGACTTCTCAATAATAATTTAGATAGAGAAAATTAGAGTAAAAATCATTTTTCTTTGGGAGACTAATAGGACAAGATTTCAGATAAACGTTCGGTGAAGCGCATTTAATTCTCTTTTATGTAAATCATGCCAACGTTAATTGCCAATTAAGGGCTAAATGCCGGGTAGGGAAGGGCCCAAAGTATTTTAATATAAATTTGGGTTTGCGGGGTCGCCCCAGCGTCCTTTGCTTTAAATGTGAATTTAGAGCTTTTGCTTATTTCGAAGCAATCCCTTTAATAACCCTTTTTCAAAAGGAATGTCCACAAGTACTACCAGACTAATCTTCTAAATTCTTTCTTTGGAGAGTGTTGGGGTATTTTACTATGCCTGTCACGCGTTTCCATTTAAAAAGTATATACTATTTTGAACAAAATTTAAAACCTTGTATTGTTGCATTCACAATTGCCTTTTTTTCTTCCAGGTTGTTCTAGATTTTTGAGTTACATCAGAAACAAGACGATTATAAAATGAGGTTGTCTTGTTCCTGTAATCTATACAAAATAAACTATTTCGGTTTATAACTGTGAAACGTAATTGTTGTACAGGAAACGAACAAGTTTTAAAATCCAATCAGATTTAGCTGTACATAAACAGGCCAATTGATAATAACAAAATTTTGTTCATTGTTATTCCGCTTGAACTTACTTGTTCAACAACATCCTGATGTTAAGGTTCGACCAGAAGTTGAACGAACGGGAAATTCGGTCTAAAAGAGGCGGTTAATCGAATTAGAGGATTAATGACAGGGACCTATAAATAGTCTTAATAATAGATGTTACGGTCGGGCTAAAATGTCATCGAAGCCTTTAGAGAAAAAATGTAGTAAACAAACAACTATTCCTTTCATCAAATAGTAAATTTCTGGATAAAATTTAAATTCTCGAGTTAATTCCTTTAGAAAAAAAAGTAGTAAAAAACTATTATTCCTTTAATCAAATAGTAAATTTCGGGATAAAATTTAAATTCTTGAGTTAATTTTATTAGAAAAAAAAGTTGTTAAAAACTACTAAACCTTTCATCAAATAGTAAATTTCTGGATAAAAATTAAATTCTCGAGTTAATTCGGATCTGACCCTCCATGCCCGCTTAGCGCATAGAGATGAATTGAAAATTTTAGCCGTTCTTACACCGTAACTCACTTCTTGGGAGAATAAAATTACTGAGGTGTAACGGACCGTGTTTCCCACCCGGAATTTGAGACTGCCGAAAAGTGAAACGCAATTTTGAAGGAAGGGGGGGTTCATAGGGAACACATATCCAGTTTAACCCTGATCCCCACCATCCTAATCCGAACATCCCTCATTGTTAGCTTTAACTCTTTCAAGCAGTCATTTAAATGAATTTCAGTAAATAAAGCATGAACTATGTGAAATTCCTTGTAAATGCTTCAAACTAATAGGAATTATACCGAATTATTTAAAATGTGGAGGTTTTTAAAAATGTTGTTTTTTAGAAAGCAGCACTTTTGCAATGTATAAGAAATGAAGCTTGAGAGAGTAGAAACCACCCGGTCAATGAACGTTTCCAAAATTCTAAATAACTGCAATTTGTCTACTGTCTCAAAATTCTGATACCCCACACTTGTCAGGCATAACACATTATTACACGAAAAGTACTAAATAAATAAATTTCTTCTTATCTTACTTCTGCAATTAATATACGACCCAGTTTTATTATTGGATAATTCAGTTGCACACTCTTTCCAGATAAATGCTTCGACCAAGAAGTTGGAATAAATAGTACTTACAAATAATTATATTAATGGACGATTACTTTCACCTGATTTGACGATATTCTTGCTAGCTGAGGCTAAAATTGAAATATAGTAGTAAAACTTATAGCCATCTCGGCATCACTGCTACTGTTCCCAGCACGTTGACAATTGCTACAAAATTAATTAATTAGTCTGACCTATTTTAGCTACATTTTGACATAAAATTCTACGGATTTTTTCTCGTTATTATACCATCTCATTTATTCACTAGTTTCGTGGTCCGCTTGACAAATTAATTAAGGTTTTTGGTTGAGATAAAAAAGTCAATGGCACCAGCGGGATTCGAACCCACCATCCAAACCTTCAATTTTAGGTTAGATGTATCGTTTCTAAGTGCCCTCCTTTTTGCCATTTTTCAAATGCCGTGTAATCGGATTGGATTCTCGATGACAAATGAAATATACTTCAAACCGATCCCCGGATCACGATAGGTCAAGTGGTAGAGCAGAGGCGTATATAGCTGAAGATTGTGGGTTCGAATCCCGCACGTGCCATTGACCTTTTTATCTCAACTAATAAAACTTCTCATTTATTTTTTGTAGCTGAACAGATTTTATATATTAAATTCACCCTTCATTTCTCGCTGTATCTATTTTATACATAGCAGTGTGGAATTAATTAGTTTGTATAAAGGTGAACTTAATTTTCAAAAGGGAAATTTGATGTGGAAAAGATTGAATTTAATCAGCATTTGGGTGAAAATTGTAAAAATATGAATGAAATTAATTCAAGGGTGAATGCTATATGTCAAAGAGTTAATTTAATTTTCAAAATTTAAATTAAAAAACGGTGAATTTAATTTACAAAAGGGTAATTTCATTAGTAAAAGAATGAATTTAATTAGCAATGGTGGAATTAAATTGCGAAAGGGTGGCTTTAAATAAAAAATCACATTATAAAAGGATTATTTTAATTGTCGAAAGGTGTTTTTATTTGTAAAATAATCAATTTTATTTGTAAATAAGCGAATAAAATTTTCAAAATTGAGAATTTAAATTATAAAATAGTGTAAATAAGAAAATTACATTTAAACAGTTTAATTATTTATAAAAAATATTTGTAAGGTGTGTCAATTATTGGCATGTTATTCCTTTTGTTTATCTTGAAGTTAATGATTAAAATGAGTGTTTTTAAGTGTGTATATATATCAATTTATCACGCCACCCACGGTGCACATGTAAGATTAGTATTAAAAATGTATTTTTGATTAATAGAAAGCTTTTAACATTATCTTTACCTTTTAATTAATTTTTTGATAAATTTCAAGTCTTTTAGTCAAGAGTTACTGTTTTAGTGCTATGTGACAAGGTATTGTTTGTAAGGAGGTTTCCGATCATTTTTTTTACTACTAAGTGAAAACTGGGTTTGACATAAGGAAAAGGCCATTCTATATCCTAGGAATAAACAGACGAGGGCAAGGCTGCTGATAAATAGTTCTAGCTCAAGTCCAATTTATCAGTATTGGGACCGAGATAAGCCTAACTTTTGTTTGATTTATGAAAGAGGAAGCGCAAAGTGTCTCCCCTTAAGCGAGGGCGGTTTCAATTGTAAGAGTTGTGCCGGTTCCTCTGGCCCCTTTTAACTTTGCCGATTGTCGGAGAATAATCTCAAATGGGAAAAGTTGCAGGTTCAACTGTGGGGGTCGGTATTTAAGCCGAAGATTTTGACATTTTCCAAATCGCGATCTTACTTAAAATTGCCTAGTTACAAAAGAAAAAATTGGAATTAACTACTACTATTTATGTACTCTGTTCATGCTTAAAGAGAAGGGTAATGCTAGTTTGTTAACCGACTAACATCATCACGATTTCAATAGGTAGCCATAATAAAAAGGTAGAAAAGCAGATCCTCCAGGGACGAAGCACAATCGAGATAAGTTCAATTTCAATAGGCAATGACGAAATGTTACTGAGTTTAGTGTTTTTTTAACCAACTCCTCCGGGCTGTTTTATGCTAATTTTGATTCGCCAGTAATGTAATAGTTGCAAGAGTGGCTCAATATAGCCAAGGACTATTGTGTTGTATAAACTAGGACTCTTTTCTTTCATTTTATTTATTTTCGTACTTATTCCCAAATTTGTCGATTAGTTGCTAATTGTAGCTATATTTTATTTATTTTTACCTTTTGTTAGTTTGCGTCATGGCACAATAGGATGTTCAATAACAATAATATTGTGCAAAAAACGTTCAAAAAAGAAATAAATATGGCCGGGAATTCTTGTTAAACTTACGATAATGAAGCTGAAATATTTATTAAAATTCTATTCATTTCAATCTTGGCGTATCCGGGCTTCATCTTTTTGGCTGCAAAGCTTTCTCATTATTCCAAACTAAAGCAGGCAAACAAATGACTAGTCAGAACACAAAATATTGTGAAATGTTGATAATTGCTCGAGATAAAATGTCAGTGTCACGAGCGAGATTCGAACCCACGACCTTCGTCTAAATACGCCGTCGCTCTACCACTTGAGGAGCTATCGTGACTTCGATGCGCTTGGACACCAACTTCCCGTCTCAACCTCACTTCTCAAATTTTTCATCCTTTTTGCCATTTTTCAAATTTCGTTCACATGGGAAGTTGGTATCCAAGCGGATCGGAATCATTATAGCACAAGTGGTACAACAGCGGCGTATTTCGAACATCGTGGGTTCGAATCCCGCTCGTGACACTGACTTTTTTATCGCGACGAACACTTTTCATTATTAATTAATTGAAAAATGTTAATCGGTCAATGGAACCACGAACAGTAATGGATTGCGAAATATATTATTTTTCTTATGTTAATAGACAAATTGCTATTTATTAATTTAAAAATTCAAGTTACTACATTTCGAAATTGAATTCATGCAACCGATGTGCAGTTTTATACATGTCATTAATAATCCTTATAGAATATATTCGTCTTGCTATGTACCCATTTTTTGAAAATTGGCAACGCAAAATCTTCTTAATCTAGTTGTCGATATTGGCTTATCAGGCTGATCCCGAGGACATCTAAAACATCTCGTGTTGTAGACTAAGCCGTGATATTTATTATTTTTCTTCCATTCTTAAAACCATGTCTTCCTCCAAAAAATATCACCCAGTCTACGCAAATCACGAAAAGAAAAATTTGGCATTATAAACTTTGCTTTTGTATTTATTTGCTCGAATGGATGGGATTATCCCCAACTGCCCCAAGGAATATCGAGAACTCTGGGGTCGTGGGGGATATACTTTATCAGCGTGAATGAAGTGTATGATCCTTATTTAACACGAGGAATTGGAGGTACTGTGCGGTAATGTGAATGCAACTTATTTGTAGGAATTGAGGAGCTCATTCCCAATTACCCCAAGGAGAGTATTTTGTAGTAGTGCGAAGGAATGTGTGAAAGTACTTTTTTTACGAGGGTTCGTAACAGCAGAGGTTATTTCAACCCTCGAAGTACCGGTGTTTTTGAAAAAAAAGCCCGTTTGTAAGTATGTCGGGTTCTAATGCAATGCTACTGGATTCGAACCCGGAACCTTTACCTTACAGTGATGAGCGCCGTGTCAACGCCCAAACCCTTGCGGCCACCGACGCCCCCGAATGTACGTTATTAGCGTGAATGTATGGGATTGTCCCCAATTACCCCATGGAATATCGTGTAGCCTGGGGTAGTGGAAACGAAGTGTTTTGTGTTTATAATTTATTTGGCCGAATGTAAGGGGTTCATCCCCAATTTCATCAAGGATCATCGAGTACTCTTGGCTATACCTTTGACATACACATAAATCGTAAAGCTCTTTCACGTAATATTTTTGTTTATATATGTCTTGTCTGTAAAAAAAGTAATTTTACTCAAATTATTGTATAACTAGAGCATTCACACAATAGTTTTTATTGTATTGGTTTAATGTGCTCACTAGGTCATGTTTGTTTTGTATTCGTAGGTTTTGTTATTAATTTTTATTTAATGATCGAAATGAATTGAATTTTTAGCGTAAAATATATTAAAAACAGGGTTGCTAAATTACCTTTTTAAAAGTGCCCTATTGGAATTAGTTTGAGGAAATTGTATTTTATCCTGTTTGTTTTATGACCAAATCATAATAAGCAAAGCCTCTTATGAGAGTCAACTGTCAAGTTTAGTTCCGAAATAGAACAATTCCATTGCAACATCACTCGGCTTTAACACACTCTTAGCCGGATTTGCACTGGTTGCGTGAATACCCTTGCAGATGAAGTGAAATCGACATGAAATCTTCAAAGCACGTACATTTCTCAGCTGTCGGTTAGCTCGTTGTGTAATTTTCAAATTTTTGTGTTAAAGGGATAAATCGAAGGGCCGGTTAACGGGTCGCTGTCACGCAAACCCGGTTGAACACTTTGGTGATTAATCCCCGAGTATGCAGACTCCCCGAATCTGGGTCGAACAGACTGAATAAATCTTCTTTTTCCCCGTGGTGTGTTTGTTTGTGTATCCAGAACGGGGCTGGGTCCCATGGACTATGCAGATACGACCAGAATATCATTTCCCGATCTGTAATTCCACATATTCAGTGTAATGATGGGCTTCGGATTCTTTATTTTTTTTAACGTAAGGGGGCCCCCCTGGCTTGAAAGTGTAATTTTGCCCTTGTTTGTTGTTTCCGCCGTTTTCTCAAGAAAAGAAAATGTTTATTTACGATATCAAAATTTGTTGCATCTATCAATCAGCCTCTATGACAGATTCATTTTGATATTTCTGAAATGGTGGATCTGATTAAGGAATCAATCCACCAAGTGATTAATGTCATAAATATATGATCACATAAATAGTAATCCTCGTATCAAGTATTTGAAATAACCAAAAAAGTTAATTTGTCAACAGAAAAAAAATTATAACTATTTTATTTTGATGTTATGTGATGTTTTTATGCTTTTACATCACTTTCATTGACTGTTGTAAGTTTCATCAGGTCCAATTTGCCTTTTTTACCGTACAAGCCCCGATCCCGTTAAAAAGACGCCCTCGGGAGTTCATAGAATTTAAAATTTATTACATTCATTTGGTTTCGTTGTCCGCTTGACCGATTAAATTCTTATCAATTAATCAAGGTTTTGGTTGAGGTAAAAAGTAAGTGTCAACACATTCGAACCCTCGACCTTCCGCCAAATACTCCGCTGCTCTACCACTTGAGCTATCGCGACTGCGATCCGCTCGAACATCAACTTTTCATCCCAAAAAAGTCACAAGGTGTGGTCCGAGTGGATCGAAGTGGTAGAGCGGCGGCTTATTTAGCCCTGGGATCGAATCCCGCACGTGACACTTACTTTTTTTATATCAACCAAAACGTTAATTAATTTAATGTTTGTTTAGGAAGGCATGTGCTGTGAGATTTATGGCACTCCATTTTTAATCATTATTTATCATTCCAAAAATCATACTGAAAAGGGATTGAAGTATTTAAAAACCGAGGGGGGTTCGCGTTTTATCCGAGACGGCTTGGCATTAGCAACCAACCTTATAAAGTTCAATTGATTATATTTTTACGTTCCACGACTGATGTTTTAGAGGTTGAGATAAGATAACTAGTTCTTAGAACTAAATCGCAATTAATTGTAAACATGGTTTTATTGTAATTGGCTTTCTAATTCTTGAGTATCAGTTGTTAGACGTAGATCGGGTTTTTTCCTTAAGTTCTTAACAATTATTGACGTACATTACGTCAGTCAGCAAAGGGGCTACTCGATCCTTATGCTAACTAAATCGTTAAAATAGATGTTTTATGAGAATTTCTTGAATTATTACAAATAAGAGTGAAGTTCACGGAGGTTTAAACATCAACAACGAAGTAGAACAGAATTTGTGATTCCATAGATTCCATAAACACAGATACATCATCACAAAACTAGATTATCACTCTTTCCAGAATTTAGAGTAAACACTCAAGAAAAAAAGAAAGAAATGCATATTATGATTAGTAAGATGATACATATACGTATACATACATAAATACGAATATGAATTAACTTACATAGGAATGGGTGATGATTAGTGACCGTCGATAATTATTGTGCGATGCGGTCTGGTTTGATGTAGTTTTCAGAAAAACACTTTATCGGGCCAACGTTTCAATCTTCATTGACACCATCTTCAGGGACTGAGATTTACAAATATTGTTTAAATTTAACAAATACACGTAGGATGTGGCAAAAAGTGAATTTGTTAAATTTAAACTACGTCTGTAAATCCCAAGCCCTGAAGATGATCCCAATAAAGATCGAAACGTTGGCAGGATAAAGACAATGTTATTCTGAAACCTACATCACACCAGACCGCATCTCACGATTTCTGAATATTTACGTACTGACCTATTTAGGATAGATAATAAGAATTATACAGCTTTGATGTACAATGATGTTTTTTATTCTTCAGTACATTAGTTAACTATGTAGGAGTAATTTATCAGTGCAAGAAATTAATTTTAAAACTCATTATTTTTTAAATTATTCTGCTATGCTAATTTCATGTAACTGCATTTTCGTTCATTTGTAACAGTTGTGCGTATAAATCCGCCGGTGTTTATTTTCAAAGGGGAGAAGCGTGCCCCCGGACTGAGGGAATTAAACCAATTTTTGTTTAGAGCACTACATTTTTACTTACTTATATACTTTTCAAAATTTTTATCACCACGGAAAAATATCAATTTTTTTGGAAAGGTGGGATAAAAATAAAGGAGGAAGGTTGTGTCTTTCGAAGATGGAGGGTGAACATGAGACCCTGAAGGCAGCCCTAATCCTTTATTTGCGGAAGCAGGAGTGGGTAAATAAACAACCGGGCAAAGGAAAATAAATACATGCCGGCTGCCGGATACTCTCAGCGTTTCGGCCTGGGTTTCCATACCGAATATCATAAGCACCGTATACATTTTCCGCCCAGGTGCTCCCCTGGTTTATTTATTTGGTCCGGCTTCTGCAAAAAAAAAAAAAAAGGCTTTGGACCCTCTTCTTCTTCGGTTTCCGTATGTAATTACTGAGAACACATCCATTTAAAAGTCAATTAGTAACTGAATTTTTGCATGTGATTTATCTTTACGTGGCCGTTTAAAATCGCACAAAGGTAAATTGATGCTTTAATCGGTTACACAGTACTTTTAGATTTGTAACCCGTTCAATATTTTATGCAAAACAAAAAGGTTTAAATTATGAGAGATAATCGTTTGAGGTCTGTAAAGTAATGAGAGCAAGTAATAAACTTAGTTTACTCACGCAACCCTTGTACCGTGTTAAACGTCTTACTATTGTACATTAAGATAGTGCCAATTCACGTGAACCATATTTCAAGATTTTCATCTGCTAAATGTGCCAACTTTTAAAGCTTTTGACACCTTACGCCACGACATTTTATTAATAAAACCTCAAAACCCGGTATTAAAGGTAATCTTTGCTGCGGTTTCAACCATATAATAAAAATCAGTCAAAGGGTTGCAGCGTGAGGTCGAAGAAAATAGTTGGGCATGGGGTGCTCCAGGGGTCTGTGCTGGGCCCTATACTGTTTCCTCCTTTATGTTAACGACGTATTGACTCAGGGTTCCATAACAGGTTTTGTTGATGACATCTCTGCCGAATATTCGGGTAATAGTCGGGTGGACATGGAAAAAGAGATAAATCAGGATTTTTGTGTTGAGACTGGTTTTTCTATAACTGTCGTTAAGTATAAAGTCAAAATTTATATGCTTCACTGTTAAAGTCCAATATAAAACGTAAAATTGAAGACAAAAAGTTGTACAAATGCCTCTCTAGTTGTGTTACGTGTGTCGAAATAGACAATAGTAGACAAGATAACGTATCTCTGTGTTATTATGGAAAGTAATTTAAAACGGTCTAACAATGTTGAAGTAGTAAAAAAATGTTACGTGGTCTCAGAGAGATCTACTTTCTGCAAAACATACGATAACTCGCTTTTAATTCAATTTTAGTTCAATCCCAAGTTCAACATGGTATTATATGTTGAAGGATATACAAAAATACAACCAACTGAAAACTTCAAAACATTTTTGAAAATCATGTTTCAGTAATGAGGAACCCTAGCTGCCTTTAGTTTTTATCTTAAACTCTTGCCACTGCATTACCTTTTTATTTACATTATAGTTTGTGAATTTTTTCAATAGAGATGGCAGTTACGAATTAATTACCACTAGTCTAAATGTATATTTATGTTAAATTGTTGGCCCTAAATGGCTTAGCACAATTCTTCCCGGATTAAAAATGGAATTACCAAAAACAACTTTTGTAATTAAAAACCCATTCTTGGCTGTTTTAACCTAAATCCATTTAATGTTTTAATTATTAAATAAACTAACGCATTTTTGCAATTTTTTATTTTATAAAACAATTTATTACATGTTTCAAGTCCAAGTTTTTCAGTGAACTCACCTCAACCATCCTCTACAATAAATATTCTAAGATTTTGATGGTATCCCTTAAACAACTTTTCTATAAGACACCTAACTCTTATTTTTATTTCGTTCTGAGGCATGATTTTCATTTGCATTACGTAAATACGTTTTGCCATTAAATCACTGTTTGTATTTCACTGAAAAAGACATTGGTCCATAAAATGACTTTTCCTTTCTTATTCTTTTGGCTAACCAAAACCCACCGCTGTTCTTTGACCATCTTTGTGATCCTTCTTAGCGCAATGGAGCATGTCTGTCTGGTATATTAATGAACGATTTGTATTTTTTGTTTAAGATAATACAAAGGCTGAATATATATTAAAGGTATATCGTTTGATGAAATCGAAATCTGTCCTGCTTTAACACCTTTTGATAATTTGTTTTTCAATCTTAACTGGTTTCTTCCTATCTGATTCTTTTGTCAGCCGCCTCCACCGTCCTTCCTGGAAAAGTATAAGATTGTACATAGAATTAAATAAAACAGGCAAATGGTGTGAAAAATGGGCATTTCGAGATGCATTAGAAAATAACACCCAGACTAACCAATGATTGCCGGAATGACGAAGCCGTCTGCTAAGCCAAGCTAAATTACCATAGGCAGACCTAGATGGACCAAAGCGACCAAACAACACAATACATTCACTTCATAGTTTATTTTATAAACAAATCGTTTTATCATATCAACCATGTCTTATGTTCCATTGTAAGAAATGGCGGAGGTTAGCTAAGTTGATGATAAGTTCGTCTTTCATCGTCAAACCACGCATTCCTCGAATTCCTTAAATTTGCAAGTTTCAGAATGAATGATGCGGCTCTTCTATCGCATCAAATATTATGATTAGAAGCCGGGTGGAGGAGTTAGCCGAATTTCCCCGGTTAAATGGAGCGGAAGAACGCCGTCCAAAATAAGATTACGTGCTAAGAATTTTCTTAGTAAAATAGAAGATTCCCCGGGTGGTGGAGACGATCTCGAATGTAATTACCCACTCGCTCCGAGCCGCGGGAGGGTTTTCAAAGTGAACTTTGCACTTATTAATTTTAAACAATTACGAAAAGAGACTTGGGTAAAGTATCATGCTTTAAACATGCACGGCACGGAGCCGCTCCGACCACAATTAATTTTTAAGCCGACGACTCGTGAAAATCAGATTGGGTGGATTATTTCAGGGGAAATTTGAATTCTATTGAGATCCAAGATTTTTTTAATGCCGCATTAGTGAATCTAACGTTGAACGTCATTTCATCTCTCTTTTCTTTTCATTATCTATTAATTTTTTCAAAGGAAATCATGCAAATGGCTACTTACTTAATAAACTGGTTTTGCTCATGAAATTAATAATACAAATAAATTTATAACTTACGTATCAATTCTCTCTTATTTTATGCGTTTTTTCAATAGAGAAACATTTTAAGTTAATTCGTTCTTAGTTGAGATGAATAAAGGTCAATGGCATGAGCGGGATTCGAACCCTCGGAAAAAATGGCCAAAGGAAGGGAAACTCATAAGGTGGGGTAGAGATAAGAAGTTGTTGGCCGAGTGGATCGAGGTCACGATAGATCAAGTGTAGAGCAGCGTCGTATCCAGCCGAAGATCGGGGGTTCGAATCCCGCTCGTGCCATTGACTTTTTATCTCAACTAAAAACCTTAATTAGTTGTAATATTTTTGTATTATATTGTTTTATTTTTTTAATTAACTCCATACTGTTCATTGTTTAGATACTAAGCTTCACCTAATTTTTTTAATGATATAACATGTTCTAACTGCGATATTTTCCTAAAATAAATAGCCCTTGATGATGACGATATAATCGTCGAAAGTTCGGTAAAAACTTAAAGAATTGTTTCTGTTGTGACCTCACTGAAGATCCTTTTGTTTAAGTTTTCCAAAAGTAAGTGTTGGTGTGTCAACCTCGCTTGGCCTTTTCTTAGGAGGATCCCCCCCCCTAAATTAATACATCAAGTATTTTAGGTTATTGATGCATCAGTCGTATATATTTTGTTTTGTTAGTGAACTTATTTTATAGAGTTGTACTGAGTGATATATACTTGATATATAATTAATTATAGTAAAATAATTAAAAATCAACTTCAGTAGCGGCTGGTCAGCTAGTTGAACGTTTCATCGAACTGTTTAAAATGAAATAGCGCAAAACATTCTTCGAAGTAAAGTTCATCGTCCTTGTTCATGTAAATTCAACACTTGTAGAATCTAGGTTTACCGTTGACTTTTACATTACAAAACAAACCGAGGAAAAATGTTTATTTCAAACAAATGTAAGCGAGGGCCTGCCGAGCGTTATAATAATTGCCACCGGGATCCGCTTTTTCCTACGGGGCGATAAATTAAATGGAATCCTAAGGGTAAAACATATAATGCTCCGTATTTTGTATCGGGTCATGAAAAATTCATGGCGGACAATGCATCAGTGAACGCTTCTAGGAACATAAACCCATTTAGGCCTATACCTGGCTAGAAAGCGGTCCGCGCGGTTTCATCGCATCCCAACGTCTGTCACGGTTAATGGCAAAACAAAACTAGAAGAACTCAATTAACCCCGAATCAATGCACACCGGGATCTAATCACTGCGGACTTTCCGGCCAGGGAATTCTATTAAGGTCGGCAACGTTTTGTTTTGAGACCCGCCCTTCAACCTCCAATTAATGCAATTTCATTGCATCACCCTTTATAGGAATTAAGCGGCCTACCTACGAGCAGCACGCCCATATAAATAAAGGAGATATATTTTTAAATTGGCTTTATAAAATGCATTAGAAATAGAATTAGACTAAATTTTGTCCAGGCAGCAGATCGTTTCTCTTGGTCAGCTTAATCCAGTTGATTGATCCCTTGAAGCCAAAAAAATTGTAACCTTCATGGTGAAACAATAAAAAATTAAATCCGATGATTATTAATAATTTAACAAATTTTCAATAATTTTGTTTCGTGCGATATAAATTTTAGTACATGGGGTTTCCACGCAAACGTGACTCTCAAGTCAAGTCGTTCAAGTATTCAGCGGTTTAGTTTTTAGTTGGGATTAAAATGTTAATGGCACGAGCGGGATTCGAACCGACGATTTTCAACTAGAAACGCCGCCTACCACCTGAACAATCGTGACTACAATCCACTCGGACACAATTTCCCATTTCAACCCCATCTTTTGAGTTTTCCCTCCTATTTGCCATTGTTTATCGCAAGTAAAAACCCTTAATTGTAATATATTAATTGGTCAAGGGAACCATGAAATTGACGAATCTGTATTTTTTACTGTTTTTTTGTAATCACTTCTAACATTTCTACATCTGTAAGAACGACATTGTCAATCGAATTTGCTTTAAAAATGCCTTAATCTTCCTTGAGAATTAATGTAAAATCTTACAATTTCGAGGGAATTATTTGCTAAGAGTTAAGTTACATTTCGTCATCTTCAGTGATTGTAAAATATATTTTTTCCCCTTACTTTTGTGATTGTTTCTAACATCGCTGCCTCTAGAAGAAAGTCATTGTCAATGCAATTTGCATAAAAAGCCTTAGTTTTTAGATGGGAATCGATATAAAATCGTATAATTTCGATTGATTATTTAATAAACTATGGCTTTTCACATAACATGTAATTTCATTTCACAGTCTACAGTGATTGGTATGTGCTTTTCTTGGTCAACCAGGCGGTACTAGGATCATATAACCCATCGAGAAAAAAAGAAGTTTCCTAAATTCCTCTTTGCCAAAGCCAAGAATATTTACATACCCTGTCTTAACTTATGCGAGAAGTGTTAACAGAATAATCATAAATAAAGAAAGAGGTTAGGTTAAGAAAGAAATGACCAAAAAGAGGTCAAAGCAGATTAAAATTCAGTATTTGCCTTACTTTAAACAAAAAATCAATTAAGGTTATTCCTGAAAGTCAGCACATAAATACGGCATATGAAAATTTCGATCATTAACATGATAAAACATTACGAACAATAATAATGACTGTTTTAACTCTGGAAGTATTTCAACGGCTCAAGTAATTTGATACATTTTTAAAATTTGCCGTGTTGTAGTTTTACTCCCTATGAAAATAATGACACTACTATTCCGAGTAGTGTTTGTCAGCAGTTTGATCGAACCTGATCATCGCGGTACGCCTGTTATCGACGTTTCTGCTTTCGCCCGCGGACAATGACTGAAAACGGCAAAAACGCTTCAGAGGAAATGGAAAAAGGGGGAACGAAACGTCTCGAATCTATTGTAACACCTTTGTAGACTTTGTTTACAGAAATTCGCCGTCCGTATGGTGCGCTTTAAATTTGTATTAAAAGGGGCGACAACTTTTATAACTAATTAACGAGAAGAAAGTTCAAGACAAAACGGTCGAACCGGCGTGAATCGAGTTAACATCGTGGAATTAAATAAAGGTTTGTTGGAGTTCTCTTGGCAGCGTCTATACAGAAAACACTTGTCTGCCTTTCCTGATTAATTGTGCACAATGTTAACTAATCGTAAAATTCTACCCTTGGCAGAATTTCCCTTCTCATTGCGTTAAACACCTTTACCATATCCTTCTTTTATATTTATTAATTTTACAAATCATCTTAAACTTTATGAATGTGTACGTAATAATATAAAAAGTAATATGGTTTTGTACTTTAATTTGTAATTCCCTTTTAAAATATAGACAATAATTGCTTACATACTTTTTCTGCTATCATTCTCCATGTATCTGAAAAAGCTTCGTGATTGATCGAAAAATGTCTGCTACTTAATTTTTTATTTTGTTCATGGTTTTTATTTAGTCCATACGATATGATAGTCTTTTTCTTCCACTTTGGAATATTTTTTCGTACTGGATGTAGCACTTCGAATGTCTCTCCGCTAGCCTAGATTGTGTTCCTTTATTCCTAGGGTATTCTGTTCTGTTCGCAGTTCGCTGCTTAATGTCTCGTCCCATTGCTCAGCCATTTTTTCTTTCTTTAACTTCCCTGGGGCACCAGTTGGTGTTTCACTTCCCTTCTGCAGATCTGCAGGTAGCTGGTAGCAGACTCTTAACTTCTGCATCTTGAGTTTAGCTTCTGACCCAAAAGTTGTTTTACTTTGTACAGTGAAATTCAACAAGCTTTTAACATTATTTTGTGACTTCTTCTTTGTTTTTCAGACGTTTCTGGTCTGTTTGGTCTGTAAGGACAAAGCCATTTTATCGTTCTTGGGAGATTTCTTCGTGTTAGTTTCTTATCTTTTGATCTTCCCATTCTTCAGTTTAGGTCTTTCATCCATATTTATCAATCCATTCTTGTTTTTCGGTGTCGTTTCTGATCATTTTGGCCTGCTCGTCTTCTGTTTTTTGGTCTGTCATTCCCTACCTTTCTTATGTGTTGTTAGATTCATTTTTGTTGTTCGGTCGTTTCTGATCATTTTAGCCTGCCTTCTGTTTGGTCTGTCATTCCCTACCTTTCTTATGTCTTGTTAGATTGATTTTTGTTGTTCGGTCGTTTCTGATCATTTTAATCTGCCCTTCCTCTCTGCCTCGCGGTTGTGGTCTGTCACCATCAAGTCATTTTTTGTTCCTGTGTGAGATCTTTTGGTTATTGGTCGTTTATGGCCATTTTGAACTGACCATCATCGCATTAGTCTGTGGTCCCAAGCCTTCGTTTTGTTACTGTAAGATTCTAGTTGTTCGGTGGTTCCTGACCATTTTGGTCCGTACATTCTCGCTGTTTCGGTTGGTCTGATCTCCGTAACCTTCTGTCCATTGTTATATGATTTCTTCTTGCTGTTCGGTCTTTTTTGATCGTTTTGACCAATCCTTGTTGGTCAACATTAGTCATATTTACTTTTTCTGATTTTTAAGTTTCATGTTTCAACGCTCACAGAATAATCACGAAAATCGAGCCTATAGTGGAAAAAGCTCTTGTTAATTTTTTCTGACTTGTAATAATACAGATTCATTTGATCCCTTATTTTGGATACATAATTCGCCACGAATCGCTAAATTTGAGCCAGTTAAAGAAGCGTGTAGAGCAAACACTCACCCTAATAGATCATTGTCATGTTCTGTGTACCATCGGATCCGGAAGCTAAATAATCACTAACTCAGCAATAACCATTTCCATTTGGTACTGACATTGTTCATGACAGCATTAAACGGAATAGCCTGATTTATTTAGTGGCGGAATCAAGAATGAATTATAGGGAACATGTTTGTCATATAAACGTAGTTGCGAAATCCTAATAATATCTTGAAGCTTTTTATGATATTGCCAAGTGTCAGTATAAACTTGCATTACTTTCTTAACAGTTCAACATTTAAGAATTACGAGACAAGTGAAAGAGAATTGAGATTTACATATGTTTCATGATCTATTAAAATAGAATTACGATTGTTGTTGTTGTACTTGGTCGTAGTGAGATCAGCTCTTTGGTAATTGCGTCGGAGCTGAAGTTAGAAAGAGATTAAATGAGCCCTCATTATCTGAGATAAGAAACATCCCCTGGTTATTGCCTTCCAACCCTTAGATCATCCTAATCCTCCCACCCAGGCCCCTCAACACCGCTCTATTTTTGCAGGCGTGGAAACCCGGTGGCGTTCATTTTTAATGCCGAATGCCGGATTGGACCCTGAGGGAGAAAAGCTTAAAGGTCCAGATCCCTTCCCCCCTTATTTAATAAAGAATTATAAATCTGAGGGTTATAAATTTAAAAAAATGTATAGATTTGTTTCGGGTTTTTTGATAAATTGCATTTATAGTTATATAACGCCTTTAATCTTAAAATATTTTTTTGCAATTACTACAACTGATATAATATCAGTTAATTATATTTATAAAGAAACTCATATAGCGGTATCTTTTATGTTTTCGTTATAATCAGTGGTTATTGCCTGATTCGAATTAAATCTGAAGGTTATGGCTTAGCTATACACTGCAATATACATTAGGTTAATGTTCTCATGGAGGTGGCTTGTCTGATATGCTTATCAGTTTCCCAATATACACGTCCAGACGACAAATACGGAGTAACTTTCAAATCATGATTTATGATATGTATTTTTTAACCAAGAAGCAAATATTTAAAGACTGTGTAGGAGAGTTCTTATTCATTTATAGAAGTCAAATCGCTCCGCCGTCAGTTCAAAAATCGACGTCAAAATACATAGAGCGTTATCGGCTTTTACGATGACTGTTATCAATATTTATCTTTCACCTTTAACGCCCCGTTTTACATAACCGAGAGCGAACAGACAACCCGGCTGCAGCACATTTTTCAATTACATCACGGCTTACTTTCATAATAATAAAACGCTATTGTCTCATCAACATTCACCAGATCTTTGGTTCAAGGCTGTTATGATTTCACGTTCTGATAGTAAAACGTATTACTTTCTATAACTTAATTTGTCCGGTTTTTAAAATTTTATTTTACAAAGCTAAGAGACCACCCACCCTCGAAGGTTTTATTATAAGATTTTCAATTATTTTCCACCACTGACATAAATTCAATTAATAAAACAATCCGGTCGGGGAATTAAGAAAAGGGGGAACAAATCATACTTAAGTCACAACAGAGCAAACCAAAACTCCTCTAATTCGACCAGATTTATGACAGTTTGCCACGGTTTTAAGGGCCGACCATCTGTTGCTGCTTTTACAATTATTTTCTAACTACTGTGCGTCTAGTAGAGATAGTTTCCCTAAATCGCTTAGTGATTAGTTGGAAATTTCACGGCTTTGAGGATTTGAAGCCCGATGAGAATGGTTGAAGAAAATCCCTTGTTTAAAACTTCTCAACATTAGCCCAACATTTCGTATGTATTTCACTTTATTATATAAATACGTGGGTTGGTCGTTTTCTGATAACCTGGTCCACTTTTTTTTGGCTTGTCTCATTTTGTCATATTCTTATAATCTTTATTGGTTGGTCTGTGTATTATTTCATCAATTTTTATTTATTACTTTATTGTTGTTAGATACAAGTCGTGTATGTAAGCATTTCATGTATTTAACTAGTATTTTTAACGTTATGCATATTAATAAAACCACCATTAATTATACATATTAAGATGATTACAAAAAATTGCTCACTTAATTAAGGGTTTTAGTTTAGATAAAAAAAGTCAGTGCACGAGCGGGATTTGAACCCACGACCTTCAGTTAGATACGCTTCTACTCTAACACTTGAGCTTTCCTGACTTCGATCTCAAAAATGGCAAAAAGAAGGTCAAATTCAAAAGGTGGGGTTTAGATGGGAAGTTAGTGTCTGAGTGGATCGAAGTCACGATATCTCAAGTGGTAGAGCAGTGGCGTATCTAGCCGAAGATCGTGGGTTCGAATCCCGCTCGTGACAGTGACTTTTTCATCTCAACTAAAACCCTTAATTAAGTGAGTGTTTTTTTACTCAATGATTGAGTCTATTGACTGAACTAAGGAATAGGAAGACACAGTAAGCTTGCAGTGCCTGGGGAATACAAACCCCTCTTCCTAGTGTCCTTTCCACCATACCTTAAAAACACAAGGTTCGGTAAAAGGAGACGGCTTCTTTATGACATACGCACCGCGACCAATATTATATCATTGTCCTCGTTAAGCTTAAGCCAAAACTTTGCCAAGGACGTGAGTCCTTTGGGTCTGGGCTGTTCCTCTGCCGGGAGGAGGAGGGTATGTCCCGCTGTTTCTTTTTTTCGTCACTATCCGCATAAGCTTGTTTCTGCTGCTCCGAGTCAATAGATGTCTCTCGAGTCTTAGTGGCCAATTTTTAACTATCATTCGAGTCCTGGGTAGTAGCTCTTGCCTTTGGTTTCTACGATGGTATTTTGGTGAACTTTTATGAAGTTTTTTCCAATTTAGTATGTTCAAATGGGTGTCCTCATTTAATTTCCTCAGCCAATTTATCGGTCCCTTCGTAGCCCCTTTGCCCTATATGCCAGTCAAGTAATTTTATTGTTATCCACAATGTCTTTACTTCTTTATTGTATCCATACGCGTTTCGGCTTCATACACTCTCCAACGGTGATCAGCCGGAACGTAAAAACCAGCGAGATCGACACATCCTGCTAACAGATCAGTGTCCATTACGTTTGTCTATATTTAGTTGTTTTTCCTTTGCTGTATAACCATAAAATTATGGCATTTACAGCATTGTAGTACTGCGTATGAGTTAATTTAATATTTGCATTTTGGTCTGATGTTTATGGCTGTCCATGAACTGTAATTCAAGTGTTAGACATTACTTTGTGTATGCAGAAAAATTATTTTATGTGTAACCATACAGAACGGAAAATTGGAAAAAATGAGTATAAATGATAAGATGTGAATATTACATATGGTTTTCTAAGTCCCGAATAAAATTGCCATTAAAAGTCATTAATTAAAATGTAAAAGTGATTTGTGCGAGTTGGACACGTGTGCTTGAACCTGTCGGAGTAATTAAGCCCGCGATTCAGGGTTTTCTTCCCTTTTATAACAGTAAGATTCTTAAATTAGCTGATTTAAAGGTAAAAGATCGGTCCGTTTCCGGTATTAAAATGTTTAAGACCTCGTTAAAAGTTTTCCCCCCAGGTTCCCTGTTATAATTTCCAAAAAACAAACTTGGATCTGTTTATCGATTCGGCTCTGATCGGTTACGATTTCTCTTATGAGTCTTACGTTCCTAATTTTACTGTTTTTTTCTTTGTTTCAGGTGAGTGGTTTCCTGGTGAATGGTATTATTAGTGCTCAAGTCAATAACATCTGACTGTAAGTTACATTAAATACTAAAAATTTCTTCCATTACATTGATGTAATACAAAGATAAAATAAATGAAAATCTGATAAAGCTATTTTTTGCGTTTTGAAGTGGGATGTAGTTTTCTGTTACGCGAGTGAGTAATTCGAGTGTCGTGTTTATAAGGGTTGATAAACTATTAAATCAGTCTAAAAACAAGGCCTAAAATAAAAACACAAACTGATTTCTATTATAAAATAAATGTATGTTAACGACCTCTGTAATCAAAGGAATGTAGAATTCGTATCACTAAGTGATTTGTAAGGTTTTTATAATTATTAGTTGAAACTTTAGTAGATAGTATTCTATTAAAAAAAGCGTATTTTTAAAAGCGTATAATCAAAATTGTGGATTATTAGGAGATAATGAGGAAGCAAAGGATGTATTATGTTTAGGGCCGCTCCCGAGAGAGCCGACTCCCCCACCAATTTATCCCCGATGTGCAGTTCTCTGTTTTCGCCCCTAATATTTTTTTCCCATCCCTTCCGACGATAATTAACCAGCGAAAGAAGAAAAAGGGGCGTCTATAAGAAAAATATCAAGTTTTACAGCCTGCTCCTTGTCAGACTTGATATCGCCCGACATGATCCGTGCTCGAAGAGGAAAATGTTCCTACACGAACGAAATCTACTGCTAACACTTTATCAGCCTCCAAATTACATTTTCCTACCAGGTAACCAGGAAAGTGCGGTTTTTCATTTGTTATTCCGTTACTCAATCATTAACATAAGAGGATTAGGCATTTACATCATGTAATACCAAAAGGATAATCGGTTGATAAGGGTAATTATTCCAAAATCGTGCGTTGCGGTCTGGTATGATGTAGGTTTCAGAAAAAACGTTTTCTTTATTATACCAACGTTTCGATCTTTATTGAAATCATCTTCAGGGCCTGGGTTGTCTGGATTTCAGCAAAAAGGTTTTCTGATTGATAGTCGTCGCGATTTTTTTCTCATTGTTGGCGATATCCTTCACAATACTTTTAACCACGTGTCCATAAGTAGTTGAAATTTGTTCTTAGAATCCCATACTCTTTGTTCATCTCGTGTAGAAATGTGTAGAGATTAGTGACCGTTAAGCGATAATTATTCAGAAATCGTGAGATGCGGTCTGGTGTGATGTAGGTTTCAGGAAAAAAATTTGTTTATCGTGCCAACGTTTCGGCCTTTATTGAGATCATCTTCAGTGCTCAAAGTGTTTGTCAAGCGTCAAGTGGGCAGTCTTAACACGACACGCAAAAATGGCACAATTACTCAGAAGACAAATACTTTGAGCCCTGAGGATGATCTCAATAAAGATCGAAACGTTGGTACGATAAAGAAAATGTTTTTCTGAAACATACTTCATACCAGACCGCATATAACGATTTTTGAATAATTATCGACTAACGGTCACTAATCACCACACATTTGATAAAGGTTTCGCAACAGTTAAAAAAAGCTCGTTTGTAAGTAAGCAGAGTCGCTGCATTCGAACTCGGGACCTTTGTCTTACAACGATGAGCGCGTGTCAACTCCTAAACTCTATGGCCACCAATAAAACTGCGATCAGTTGATTGTAAAGTAGAAAATCTTTTCTTTTTCATGACTTCAAATTTCAAAACCAATTCAATATTCGTACATGGTTGAGTGAATTCACGAGGCAGCTCGTAAAATTTGTACTTCGATGTTCGACGTTGAAAAATATTTGAGCATACTGCCCAAAAGTGGTTCAAAAAGTTTAAGGTCAAGGTTCAGTTTCAGCTTCAATAAGACAAGGTCTTTTCGTGAAAGCCTGGAGGTAATGGCTCGACCTTCTATATTATTGTACATGATGCATTTTTCTTCTCATGTGAAAATCCGGTCTGTCTGTGGCGTCAAAGCTATGAACGGCAAATGTTTAGATTTAAGGGGACCCCCTATGCTCAGCTTTCACAAATTCCCAAATTGACATAAGCTAGAGTGAATAGTTCCGTCGTTTACGTCTGAGCAGTGCGCCCACCAAACTTTCATTACCAGACGCAGTGCAAATTTTACGAACTAAAATTAATAAAATAATCATTCATAGGTTTTGATGCCATGAGAAAGAAAATCTAATTTATAAGAAACTATGCAAGACATTTTTCCTTTGAACTGACGCATTATTTCCTTGATGTCCCAAGAAGTAAACACCTAATCATCCTATGGATAAAATTTGTAATTAACGGTATAAAAACAATACCAAATGAAAGGGAACCAACTTTTCTAGATGCGTGGTATTAATGGCAGTTTAATTTGTTAACAACATTTATGAAGGGGGTTTGTGTGTTTTCTTCTGTCAATAGTAAACTTGTCCTAATTTCTTACTTTGTGGGTGTTTCTTCGTGTCTAACAGGTTACCATTTAGACGACTTCTCCGTAGTGAATTCCATAGCAAAAATATTTAACCAGCATCACATTTATATCTGGGAGAAATTGAAGTACATATTTATTATACTTGAAAACCAAATCTTCTTTCGAAAAAAAAACCTGGAAATATATTCGCGTTGTGTAACTTGTTTAACAGTCTTCTGCCTTAAATGATTTTTGAAATGGTTCTGACACAATCGTATCTCAAGATAACTTAGTTTAGTATATAATTTAATGTATCTTTAATTTGTAAGATGGTTGCGCATAGGCCTATGCTTTTTTCTGGACTTAATTTCTAACAATTTTTTCTATATTGTTAGTAAGGTTTAACTTCGTCATCTAAGGAGAACTATAAGTTATGAAGGTCTGGGCTGATTAATATCCTAGATTGACTTTCTATAGAACTTCGAAGAGTCCACGTGAAGCCAAGTGGGTTTGATGTGGCATTGCCCTCGAATAGATCTTTATCGGGACATTACCGCATTACACGCCTTCCGACCCGTCTAGAATTCCCACTGTCTTAAACTGAGTTGTTATACACAACGACTCGTTCAGACCCACAGGAATTTCTAAACCGTAATTTAATCGCACCTGTAAATTTATTGATTTTTTTTTTGTGACAAACCGGAATTTTTCTATTTAGAAAAGGTTTTTTAAACTTTTTTATATACAATATTTATTTGTATCCTTTACATGAATTCAGATAGCTAGAGATGCGGTCTGGTGTGATGTGGGTATCAGAAAAACATTTTCTTTATCGTACCGACGTTTCGACCTTTAATTGAGATCATCTTAAGGGCCTGGGATTTACAAACATAGTTTACATTTAGAAAATACATATAGAATTTGGAAATGTGAATTTATACAATGCAAAATATATTTTATATTCCATCAAAGTATTTCTACTCACTCGAAGTGTTTGTCTTCTGTGTAAGTGTGCCATTCCATGAATTATACACGTTACAAATTCACTAGTTTCGTGGTCCGCTTGACCAATTAGTATCTTTCAATTAATTAAGATTTTTAGTTATGCTAGAAAAGTCAGTGTCACGAGTTGGATACGACTACTGCTCTACCACTTGAGCTATCGTGACGTCGATCCTCTGGGTCACCAACTTCCATTACAAATTGTTCTTAACGGTATATTTCCGGCCCTAAAACCCTAACACTACAGCTAGTAGCTCAGAGGGCACGTGATATGATAATGCTGACACTCGTTTTGATGTCGGGTACAGGTGAGGAGGTATCGAGAAGAAAGTCGTTTGAGGCAACGTGGAATGGTTCTTAGGATGGGAAGTTGTGGAGAAGGCTTGAGCGCTAGGATCGGAGTTCAACTTGAGGAAGCGCGTTTCACTTCTTTGATTAATGTATTGTTAAAGTTATGGAGTTGGACAGGTGGTAAGGTGTTCGATGAATTCTTCTGAGGATTTTGGATCAGAATGCTTGGTTACGTTGGATGTTGGCAGCTTTTGGGTGTACGCCACAATTCTTCTCCTCATGTTCAAATAGCTTGAAGGATTGTTTTGTACAAAGTTAGTTCGCTCTGATTTCGAACCTATGAGACTTCGTAGTTGTCCAAAATTGTCTATTTAGATCTTATCGCTGGAATCTTGCGTTGGGATTCGACGTCGGTAGTTCTTCATTGTTACCGTTAACGTGATTTTGCTGCATTTATCCTCGTTCAAGATTGTCCCTAGATGTTGGAGGTGGAAAGGTAAATGATTTTTACGAGTGTAATGGCATTTTTATTATGTAGATTCGGTTACTGACAGTCAACAAACCGGTCATTCTCTCACATTTTTTCCCAAGCTTTCTGGATAAATTCGTAAATAGATCGGAGTTATATCCACCTTGCTTAACGACAGGTTAAGTGGCTCTAACCTACTTTAACGACCTCATCAATAAGCTAAGGGTTTTTTATTCCTCCGGCCGTGAGAAGCGTGGTTGAATACATTAAAAACATAAGAAAAGCAAAAAGTAAAAAACTTGTTTTGACACTGATGAAAGGGCCAGTGTGATAAAATAAAGTCAGCCTGCCTAACAGGCGATGGACGGCTCGATTGAATTTTCTGACTAATGCCCCTCCCCGGGTGCTTTTAACGACTCAAATACAAATTGATCCTTGGAGGGCCACTACTTACAAGGTGAGGGTGATGCCCTTCTTGACTACCTGTTATTACTAATAAGACACGTTAATGAGTTTGTAATCTATAAACTCATCGATTTGTAAGAATTTTAGTGGAAACACCAACATCTTAGAATAATATAATTTACCTCTTGTCCACCTATCATTGTTACCTATCATCTTGGTTCGCTTATCCTCGCTGAATTTCGTTAGGTCAGACGCGTTTCGGCATTTCGCGATCTTCATAGTTTTGGCCACTGTGACAGTGTACTCCACAGAAATCATCCAATCATTGAAGATGGCGAAATGCTTCTGAATTCCATCTGAGCCGCCGGTCTAGTTTGATCTCTAGTTATTCGAAGGACATTAGAGTAATTCCTTACATTTGAGATTTTAGCATTGGGCAGTGGAATGTTGAACATGAACCACATGTTGGTCCGATGCGTTTAAGCGTTTTGCCGTATTCAGTGGTTGGCCATTTCTTATCAATGGTGCAAGTCCACCTCAATGAAAAAACTTGTTAAAAAATCTTAACGACACGTTGGACAAATTAACAAACAGACCAACCTCTGAAAATGAACGAACAGTCAGACATTCAGTTTTATGATTTCCACTAAAACAGATCAGATTATTAGGCTGGGTTGATCAGTTTAAATGACATTTTGCTACAAATAGAAAAGCCCAACTTTATTTAAATGTTAATTTTAAATTGGCTGAAGTTGGTGAGATGCCAAGATGGTTAAGTTATTTGGTAAAATAATAAAGTATAAAACCACAGATTTGAAACAGAATCAGATATCAGAGAGAGATCAGAGTAAATGTGGAAATAATTATATTTCCTTAACCGATTTACAAATTTTTTGATAAAAGGGGAAAATCAAGAAAGTGCGAGTGGAAGGCAGGAAATCTACCCAAGGAAGAATGCAATAAATATACCTCACCGTCTCCGTTTGATTAGGCGCGAGGCTCCGACTTCGATGTGTCCCACTGACGAGGCCGAGCCCACTTTGTAAACTTGTTCTTCCTGATAAGTGGACGGTCTTGACAAGTTATCTGTTATATTGCCAAATTTGGCGATTTGATGTTTCAAACGCGTAAGATGAACCTGTCTACCAGTCTGGCTAGTTGGATCTGTTTGACGCGTAACATCATTTTAAATAGTTGGTTCATTTTCTAACAATTGCCAAGTTGTACTGAAAGGAAAAAATTGACGTATGCAACGTGATGAATTGTTTGCTTGATCTTCTCTGAAGGTCACGTATAAATTAACGTACCGTCCAACGTTTAATAACGAAATGTCAAAGACCCTTTTTTTTGTTAAATGTTGATGAACTAGTAATTCGTTCCTCCCTGCTTACCTGATCTGCCTTTTGACATATCGCAATATTCAATGGTTGGGCAGTGAGTTGTTTTAGCAGTCGTATCCGGCAAAATTCTGAAACGCATCTAAAAGGCAAGCCATTGAGAACAGCAGACCAAGATGATAAAAAGAAATCAAATAATACAACTAGATCGTCACATTTCTGTGTCCTTGTTGCTTGATCGGTCACAATCCCTTGATCTACCATTGATATATCACTATCTTCAGTGCTTGGTCTGTGTTATGTTGCGGCAGTCGTGTCTTGTTGAAAAAACGCCAAAACAGACAACACCAGGGAAAATAGGTGGACAATGATTGGGAGCAGCCAAACAACAAATTACTTGAAGTGAAATTGAACACAGACCTTTTACTTGACAACGGTGTACTGGTCCTCTTTTTGACATGTCACTAGTTTTGTTAGTTGTGCCCTGATGAAACGATACTGAAACGCGACAGATAAAACCAGGGGAAAATTAGTGGACACTGATCGGAAGCAACCAAACAGATCACGTAAAATTGAATTGCGTAAGGACCCGTTACTTGACACGATCTACCGGACAGCCTTTTGACATGTCACAATCTTCAATCGATGGTCTGTAGTCTTGGCAGTTGTGCCCTGATGGTATACTACTACTGAAATGCGACAGAAAAAACAGCTGAAAATTGGTGGACACTGATCGGAAGCAGCCAAACAACAGATGAGCTAAAGTTAAATTGCGTAACGACCTTTTACTTGATAACGGTCTATCGGTCTGCCTTTTGACATGTCACTATATTCAATGGTTAGTCTGTAGTCTTGGCAGTTGTGCCCTGATGATAGACTACCGTAACGCGACAGATAAAACCAGCTGAAAATTGGTGGACACTGACCGGAAGCAGACAAACAGCAGATGAGCTAAAGTTAAATTGTGTAAGGACCTATTGCTTGACAACGAACTCCTGGTTTGCTGTTCTTGGGTTGTCTGTCAGACGCGTTTATTTCGTTATCGTTATTTAGTCAGGCCGTTAGTTTGTTAATTAAACGTTGACCAGGTAGTTAGACCGAAAAATTTTCATCACCTCCAAATAAGGAAATATGTCAGATAAAACGTTATGTTGAAACCAAACTACAGTTTCTTGTATGTTAAAAGTTATAAAATGCTATTCAATTATCTACAGCTTACAATTGCAATTGAGCTTTCGTTTCTCCTTTATAGAGCGTACTCAACCTACGAGTTTCTTACAAAACTTTGTAAGAAGGTTAATTGTTGAGCTCGAGAATCGTGGTGAGATAAAAGACTGGATTTTATTATAAGCTGTAAATTTTAAAGCTTTAGGGGAGGGGGTAAGCAAATACTGAACATACTAAGGGGTGTTAGTTAACCCCGGAGTGAGTATTACGGTTTGTGTTTTAAACAGCGTTTGTAGCTACAATTACACAAATTCATTAAGCTAAATAGATGCCATCTGCTTTAAACTGCTTTAAACTTCGACAATTTCAAACAGAAACGGCTAATTTCACCCTCTGAGCCCTCTCGGGTTACGCCAATTGGATGTTGCCGATGTGTGTTAGGGAAAATCAGCCGGACTAGAGGAATGAAAAGTGTGCTTGCCGATCTGCCACAACCCTTATTAAGACGACGGTTCACAGGGAAGGTGAAGGGTCCCCCCCAAGAGGGCTGTAAGAACCTCGGTTGTTGTTGGAAACCGAAAATAATGACTGATGTGTGTGGGAGTGGTTCTGACAGAAAGGGGAACCGGGGGAGGGATTAGTAGTAAAGCAAGGGGCGAACCAGGGGAGTACCATCTCTCATATTGATTACCTGAATATCAACACTGGGGGAATTCTGCATAGTGTTAACACAAAGAGGGTCTTTTTTTTCTCCCGCCACGCTTAACGTGAAAAGTTAAGTCGTCGAACGACTCGAAATTAAAAGGAAAGTTTGTCCTTTGTAGTAATAAAGTTATAAAATAGACCCCTTTCTCGGCCTGTCGTTCTTAGAATGCTTCATCGTCCCTTTTAAAATTTTTAAAACTATTATGACGAATTAAATGCTAAAAATTCATAATTACCGTCATTAAATTGTATCACAGGCTGCAAATTAGAAAAAACCAATTAGAACAAAAACTACGGCACGATTTAAATTGAAAATTAGATAGATTTCTGTGGAGGTAGTGACGCCTTAGTCTATTAGCATAAGGCAAACAATTTAACTTTTTTAATTGTACTAATTAGGTTGCCAATTAAATTCGTGTCATAAAATTTGCAGAACAAACAAATATATTAAATTGACACGGTCTAATACAATTTCAGGTATTTTTCCTTTATTTTATATACTTCTCTCCGAAATGGTACTTTGTCTCCGTCAATCTATATGTTAATAAGATCTCACTTTATACACCGAGTCTCGCTTCGGTATAAACGATGAGATTTTCTTATGGGGTGTATAAATAACATAAAAACCTGAGGGGATAAAAAGGAAAAAAATGCGTGTACGTAACACCCACACCTAAGATCCACCCATAAACCGGTCGACTTTTAATAACTTGTTTTGCCAGGGCGAAAAACAGTATTACGACCCTTGGAAAATTGTGGACCGGAGTATTTATGGAAGTTTTATTAGCCGTAGTTAAATTTTTAATTCTCTCGGGTCAATAATTGCTTTCTCGGCCTTTGAACGACCTAATAATGACGATTTTAATATCGACAGTCGGTGAGTGTGTGCGTTTCGTGTATCGACCCTCTGTGTTGAACGTTTTGCCGGTTATTAGCGAAGGGCAAGCCTCACGTGAGAACACGGATAAAAATGTGCTTTCCCATGTTAAAACACGTACTCCGGCAGCTGCAACTGCAATTTGCATCCGTGTTCCTAAAGAAAGCGTTTCTCAGTTAATTTGCGTCGATCAATCCGTGTCTGCCAAGGACGTGATACGTGATAACATCACGATTTCAAATGAACGATTTTGATACTAAAAGCAGCTGTTTACAACTTAAAAAATTAAAGAAAACGTTATTTCACCAGTGTAAACAAAATCTTACAAAACGATATGACTTGTAAAAAACCCAACTTATTTAAATGTGGGTTAGTCGTTTCTGATAAATCTGGTTACCTGTCATTCGGACACACAACAGATCGATCATTGAAGGTGGCGAAATGCCGAATATATCTGAGCGATAGCAGTTGGAAAAGCAGACCAGATTGCAAAGAAGAATTTTCAGCCTGATAAAAGAAAACGTTTTTAGAGCTTTGATAAAAGACAGGTTCGAAAAACTCAACGCATTGCATAATCAGGTTATAAATAGGAAGCTTGGTTTTTATCGTCATCCCGGTCCGCCTGTTCTCGCTGGTTAGGCCTGTCAGACGCGTTTCGAAATCGTTTTATCTAAAGTGATGTTAGAAATTTAATTAGGATCGAACTGACGGAAATAACTCAAGCCATGCGCTGAAGATGGCAAAATGCCGAAACGTCTGTTAGACCAGAACAGGAGGGGCCGACTGAGATGACCGGACATCCCAACTGCAGTTTATAAAAGAAATGCCAGTACTCTGTTATCAAAGCCCATCTTTCCCAAACTAAATTATGTTCATTTAGTTTAATGATAAAGAAGGCTTTATTGCAATGAACATAGTCCAAGACGCGAACGGTTTCCAGCTATGTACAAATGTTGAACTGAGTAACACTTATTGGGCGTGTCTGTACCCGTTGGATTTAAAATCGATCAAACCCATTTCGGCCATCTTCAGAGAGGAACTGTAGCAATGTAACTAAAACATAGTTCTTCACAGATGGCACAACGCCACAATAAGTGCAGACTGACTCCAATATGTGTTAACTCAGTGTCGGCGCAACATGTGCTCACCAACTCGCAGACCAAAAAATGTATGTACGAACGTTTATTTAACTTATTGTCTCGGTTTAAGTCTTAGGGATTATTTTATTCCGTGGACGGGACCAACGAAAAACACAATTTATTAAAACTATTTTTTATTATTTATCGCCCGGCTTCAGCGGTTTAACTTTAAAATGTGCCCAGTTTCAATGTTTTATTTTTAATATCGTTTTATCCTTATTACGAACTTGGTTTCTTCTTTATCACTGGATCACAATCATAAAAAAGCGAGCTATATAATTCAGTGTGAACGTACGGTCAGATTGGACAACTATGTGATCGTAAAATTACAAAACAAGATATCGACTTTGGTTGTTTAGTCTTTGTCGTTTTTGTTCATAATGGCCTGACTTCCATCAACTGACTAAAACGGGCCGTTATCACACCGCAAATCTTACACTTTCTTTACCTAAAAGGTATGATTATGAAGAAGGCAAATTCAATTGTTACTGGGCAAGATTTCGACCTATTTGAGGTCATCATCAGGGCAAAACAATCTTAAAATAGTCGATCTGAAGACATCACGTTCCCAACTGAACTTACATTCTTTTTCAAGACCACACCTCTCTCGAGAGTGCCGGTATTTCTCATATTGAAAACATAAATATATGCTGTGCACATATGACCGGATTGTACAATTGCATCGTAAAAATAGAAAAACAAGCCATTAATTTTTTAATCCACTTTTCTGGTCTGCCTGTCATCACGAATGTAAAACAACCATGGGAACTAAACCGAGGATAGGTGATCATACTCACAGACCTCGAAGAAATATCACGAGATTTTGATGATTTAGTTTAATGTTGAAAAAGGTTTTATTGTGAAATGCACAACCTACGGGAACTGGGTACGGTTTAGCTTTTTATAAATGTTTAAAACCTCGTAAATAACATGACAAAGCTAGCCAGTACAAAGGATGATATGTTTAAAAAAATTTAACTTTATTTATTTTGAGCTCTTGCGTCCGATAACTGTTCGCCTGGGTTCGAATCGCGTCATTTCCAATGGCTTTTTAATTGAAAATAATAAAAAAAACTTGAAAAGTGGTTTGACCCTAATCCGCGACTCGCACAAGTTAGGCCTTCCTGTATCACAGAATTTACTATAAATTTTTAATTTTGGCTATTCTCTTCGACATAAATGTTTACCATGTTCATGTGGTCAGATTGTACAATAAGATCGTTAGAAACAAAAAACAAGATATTAACTTACTTGTTTAACATGCTCTTCGGTCTTTTCAATTCTGGTCTGCATGTCATCATGGCAGGATTGGCAAAATAGAACAGATCAATAACTGAAGATGGGAGATGTCGAAACGCGTCTAGAAGGTTAATCATTCCGCAGGACGACAGGAAATCTGATCGTTTAGTGCTTTTTATGTCGGCTCCCAGGTAGAACTTAAAGCTAGTATTTTTCAATTGCCCAAAAACAACAGAACCGAACCAATCAACACTGATAAAACTGCCCTGTGTTTTTCCTTCTATAAAAATATCATCACCTTCAATAATCGTCATTCTGGGGCCTCGGTGGCCGCAAGGTTTTGTCTTTGACACGGCGCTCATCACTCTAAGGTAAAGGTCCCGGGTTCGATTCCAGCGGCCCTGCATTCAAGCCCGACATACTTACAAATGGGCTTTTTTTTAAAAACACCGCCACCCTGAGGGTTTATATGACCTCTGCTGTTGCGAACCCTCGTAAAATAATAATAATAATCATCATTATTTATTAAATGAATCATGATTTCTATCCGTTTAAAAATATAATCAGCTTTGTTAATCATCACTGGTGAAACAACTATGAATTTTATTTATGAAAAAAATCAGCTTGATTAGTCATCATTTATAAAACAACCTTGTGCTTTTCATTTTGCAAAATTATCATCAGATTCTATAATCATCGCTTATTAAATGAATCATGATTTCTATCCGTTCAAAAATATCATCAGTTTAATTAACCATCACTGTTGAAATAAACTATGATTTTAATTTATACAAAAATACATTACCTTGATCAGTCATCACTGAAAAACTACCCTGTATTTTTCCTTTTGTAAATTATCATCAGGTTCAATAATCATCACTTATTAAATGGATCATGATTTCTATCCGTTCAAAAGTAGCATCGGCTTAATTAATCATCACTGGTGAAACAAACTATGATTTTAATTTATACAAAAATTCATCAGCTTGATCAATCATCACTTATAAAACTACCTATCGTCAGCTTAAATAATCACTTAGTAAATGAATCATAAGTTCTATCCATTCAAAAATATCATCAGCTTTATTAATCATAAAGTTATAGATTAACTACTTATTGATTTTAATTAGTTAACTGGTAATAACTATTAATTACGTCCAGGTTGATCATACGACAAAACTGAATAGGGCAGCCAGTATTTTTTTAAAAATCTTATTTGAACTAAACTTCTAACCTAACTAAGATGAGTTTTTATTCAACTGCTATGAGTTGTGTGGATTTTGGTTAGATTGTACAAATAAAAGATTGTAAAAGAAAACTTTATGGCAGTGACGGTTAAAGGGGGAAAATGGTTTGAGAGCCTGCGATATGTATAAATCGGCATCCTCCCTGGAGCATTCAACTTCTGACTAGTCAGTTTTCCCTAAAAAAGTAGGAGCCTCCTCCATCGCACTTTGCCCAATCTCCTCTGAATTACGGGACAAGTTTTCGAGTGGGCGGGGTTTCCAGATCACACGGATCTCCTTCGGCCGACTGTTTTTAGTGCACCTGATTTGCAGCCCCCTCTCGAAAACTTGATGTGTCCGCCTGTGCGTTATGCTTCCCCTAGGAGCCAGTACCTCTAAACCACCCCCCATATCCTTACGTTTATTCCATCCATCCCTTGCGCTGCCCCAAGAAGATAGGAGGTGCATTATGGAATCGGGTTTTTACAGTCGTATGTTTCGGGCGTTCGATATACTTGTTGTAAAATAATTTAAAATACTTCATCTTCTTAATTTTTATATCCTTTGAGATTTCAAGTTTTTTAAGAAATGACATTATCGTTACAGAGAAAAAGACAAATATTATTTTATTTTAAGATACCAATAAAGTAATTAACTTCTTTTGTACTATAAACGTCGACGATATTTCAGCCGAGTTCCCGGTGTAAATATTACCTCCGATAATCTCAAAAGATAATACAATAAGCTCTCGTTAGTATTTTAACCAATTTTCCCCCCGCCAAGGTTATCTACGACATGGATTAGCGATTTATTTCGTTCAGTCCTTCCCAAGGATCCCAGACTCTTAAATTACTTAGGAGATAAGATCGCGGAAGGGAATTATATACGTCATAGCTCGAGGTGAAAGGTCGACTTGTGTACGGGGTAAATTCAATTGCTCAAAGTGGCATTTGTAGAAAATTTAAAACGGGGCTCCATTTCTCAAGACCGGCTAATATTACGATCCTATCTCCAACTGAATAAAACACGATTTCCAACGTTTTCCGGTCTTGAAAGCGATGTGGAATAAACGGGGATAATGCGCTTAAGTCCGAATTAGTCGAGATTTCTTTTATCTAACAGCGCAAGATTTAAAATTTAAACTTTAAAGTATCTTCGTACAGTACATGCTTTTGAGCATGGCTTCATGCTTCATATATTCTTATGCTCATTTTGAAAAGAAAATAGTTCTTACTCATACTGATGATTCATTTTCTTGGGTGGGATTGGTTAAGGCTAAGCTGAATAATCGCCGATCGACATCCCTCGAATAATCTTCCCATTACACTTTGCAGAAAATCAATCGATTCCATTCAATTCGGTAGTTGTTAATATTTCATTGTCAAATATTTTTTCTTTTAAAGTTTTCTCTTTACGACATTGATTATGGCTCATTTACATTGTTGATTGTTATGTAAAATAGTCAATGATATTGTCATTCTTCTTAATTGTGTTTTGCACAATAATGACCTTGGTGATGACAAATGTAGATAAAATGACGTTTGCTTAAATCTTCAGGGTCGGATTTTTTCTAATGCAACTTTGATCCTGTTTGTTGTTTGATGATTTAGAATGTGAATGACTTCAGAAATGTTTTTAACTCTTTACTATTGGTGTTGTACCAGGAAGTACTTGACAAAGAGACAATTACGGTGAAAATTGTTAAATAAAAGACGGTCCAAACATGCTAAATTACATCATCCCGTTTATTTTTCTCCCGCATTAAGCCATTTAATAAACAAAACAATTGTAAGTGAAATGAAAGCAAATCGTTAGCGGGGTCCCCTGGAGCGTTTAACGCAGTGTATTCTAATTTGTAGGGTAAATATTGTTAAAACCATTTTCTCCGGAAAGTCCTGGGAGAGTATGGGACTTAATTAATTAAATTCTCTCTTTACTGCTGGGGATAAACTTAAAAAAGTGAAAATTTATTAATAAAAAGAAAATAAAAACGATCTCGCTTGTGTAGGGCAAGATAACGTGGCTAATTGAATTGAAAACTATTGCGAATTTTACCTAACTTAACAATTTGAAAAACATTAGTCTTATAAATTCACTCGTTTTCGTGGTCCACTTGACCAATTAATATATTAAAATTAATTAAGGTTTTTAGTTGAGATAAAAAGTCAGTGGCACCAGCGGGATTCGAACCCACGATCTTTGGCTAGATACGCCCCTGCTGTACCACTTGACCTATCGTGACTCCAATCCGCTCGGGCGCTAACTTCCTATCTCAACCCCACCATTTGAATATTCCCTCCTTTTTGCCATTTTCAAATGTCTTGTAATCGATTTGATTTAATCTATGTGATTAAATTCACTAATTTTTTGTAATTTAATAAGCTTCTCAACAAAGATCGAAAAGTTGGTACGATTAAGATAATGGTTTTGTAAACCTTCACCAATTTAGACCGCATCTCACCTTCTCTAAATAATCATTAACGGTTACAGAATATTACACACACGTAAACATATTACAATATTTGTAACTCAATCATAAATTGATCATCTTAGGGCCTAGGATTCACCAACATTGTTACAATTACAACGTAAATATCACGATCTGGAAATGATCTCAATAAAGGTCGAAACGTTGGCACGATAATCAATTGTTACAATTACAATGTAAATACCATGACCTGAAGATGATCTCAATAAAGGTAGAAACGTTGGCACGATAAACAAAATTTTGAAACCTATATGGCCCCAGATGGTATCTCACGATTTCTCAGTAATCATCAACTAACGTTCACTAATCCACCACATATATATGATTACGTGTGTGTAATATTCAGTGACCGTTAATGATTATTTAGAGATGGTGAGATTCGGTCTAAAGTGGTGTAGGTTAACAAAAACATTTTCTTTATCGTACCGACTTTTCGACCTTTATTGAGATCATCTTCAGGTCAAGATATTTACATTGTAATTGTAACAATGTAGGTATATCCCAGGCCCTGAAGATGATCCGGTCTGGCATTTCACGATTTCTGAGTAATCCTAATCCTTATTCGGTCTTTCATTGAAGTACCGATCTCGAATACATATCGCCACGAATGAGTGCACGAGGGATTTATCATTAGGCTTTTTTCGTCTCTACTGAAATAGAATTATATTTCGGTTTATTTTCACTACGCTAAGTAGAAGACTGATGGCCCTTCCGCATTGTGTATATTTTTAAAACACGTTGCAACGGAAGACCGAACACTCGGCCATACGATGCGTGTTTTATATTACTCTAAAGTGAAAAAAAAAAAAAAAAAAAAAAAAACGTTTTTTTAAATATGTTCAATTAATAACATAACACATGCCAATATCGTAAAATCATATCGTTTGTAAGTTCAGCGTGACGTATATGTTTGGCGTGTTGCCTAACATTATGTTAGAAGGGGTACAAAAGCACATGATAATGATTTGTTTAGTTTATAGCAATTTCAATTTATGGCATATATAAGTAATAATTTTAAAACTTCGATATTAATTAAAGCGTGTTTACCACGACACGAAAATTACAATTTGCTGTAAATTTTTATAAAGCCAATTATAAAAGTCTTAATTTCACATTTTCCTGACTTTTATGTCCGTCTGTCATGTTTTACAAGGGTCCTGTTGTCTGATCTCAAAGCGATGGCCTGGCATTCCGTTTCTGATTTGTGTCATCCCCAGCGACAATGGATTTTCAACGAGCCCAGATTAACCGCAAACTTGATGAAAATACGTTTTTTTTTTGTTGCAATTATTAAACAAACAAAAACATCGAGATCAGATGTTACAAGTGAATAGTTTTTAATGTCGTTTATGTCGTATTTTAATAAATTAACTGTCTTCTAGTATGTATAATTAATTAAAGTTAAAATTAAAACAGTGTAGCAGAATCGGTTGGCTGGATCGGCAGAGAAGCTCTCGCGTATCAAATGCAGTGTCGATAGGTATGGTGACCTTCGTAGGTCCTGACCCGTAGTGGTGACCTCATCCTCTCCCGACTAACGGTAGGCCATGCCAGATTGACACATGGACACTTACTCTTGGATCAAAGCCTGCGTATACATCCGGCATGTAGAGAAAGTTGCTAGATGTGTCCCATATAATTAAAGGATGAAATTAATTAGCTCCGTATAGAGAGCGCGTAGGAACGTCACCCAATATGAACATTCATGAGCACTGATTCTGATTCTTGGAAGGAGTGGTTGTATTATCGTATGTAGTGCTGATATAGTTATGCACGTACGATGTGTTGAGGGTGCATGTATTATTACCTTGAATGTTTAGTGTCAGAAGTTCAATGAAGTAATATGGAGTACCCCATATACCTTCGATTAGGTTAGTTATATGATCAGTGCAAAAGATGATAGCGGAATATTGAATACTCCCCTAACTAGTGAATAATAAGGAAATAAGAAAAAAATAATTTAAGAGTGAGTGCAAGTGTGAATGGCATAACTGGTGTAGCCCCGGATGGATAAGACTTTTATGTCTGACCCGGGACTGTCAATATCCGTGGCGTATTTCTTGTAGCCTACGGTAATTTATTGTAAATTACAAAAACTGGAATTGCCGGTGGACTGCAAGAAGTGATAGGTTAAGCAGCTCTGTACACGAGTGTATGTATATGGCGTGCCCTGATTTGAGTAGTTGAAAATTATAAGAACGCAAAATGTGGAGATTAGTAAAGAAAAGTACATCTTCTTCGTGGCAACGCCTAACTTACAGACACTTTTAATATAAAAATTTTGTATCGAGAGCAATTCAGAAAGAAAATTCTGTTTTAAAAGAAAGCTCGAGTAAAAAGTTCACAAGTGGACTAGAATGTAGGTTTTTAAAATCACGAAATTACATATAAAGATTGTATAAAGAAACAAGAATGCGGCATCGCTTGATGTTGTTGTGAATTAGCTTATTAGAAGGGGCGAAGTTGTAAAACGAAGTAGAAAATCCAAGTGGTTTTGGAAAAAGCTGTTTATTACCGTGCATGTTTCCTAACATTCAGCCTTTTCTCTTCTGGTTAGGATGGACATTTTAATCTCATATAATTTTGACAGACCCTTCCAAATAAAAATAGTAACTGAGATGTTTTGAAGAATAAAAACCTTGAAATTAACATAGAAGTTTTACAGTAAAACCAACTATCGAAACCCCTAGGTGCTTCAGCGGCAATGTTCCAAAGCTGAAAGTCTTAACTTGTTCTGTCAGGAATTATTACTCTCGTCTTTTATCCCAGTGGTCAGATATTTTGTGACTATAGGTTTAGAGCTATTGTCCTTCTTTTCATACGAGGTCATGTGGAAATTTCTAAATGATGTCATATAAATATTAAAATTTGGATGCGTATTGCTAGTCGGACGCACTTAAGACCGATGACTAGTTAACAGTCTGAAAGTCAACTGGCTGGTCAGGAATTATTACTCCCGCCTTATCTCCCACATTAGTTGGGGCATCGGTGGCCGCATCGGTTTAGGCGTTGACACGGCGCTCATCACCTTAGTTGATATGGCCCCTGCTGTTGCGAACCCTGATAAAAAAAGTACTGTTAAGGGATTAGACAGATTTAACACGTACAAAGTACAATTGAAATTGTATGGCCAAAACGTTCTAACATAAACGCCAGAAATGCTTATTCTTCGTCTTATATGGCAATGCTTTCTCAGTTCAGTATCTATTTATTTTTCTTTGTTAGTGAATGAAAATGGAATGTCATTAGGCAGTTTTAGTATAAGTTAAACATCCGAGACAATTCCTAGAAATAATTTAAATATTATGAAATCCCTTTGGTAAATAATTTGCCATTTGCAAACGCCTCTGGGGGGGGGATGTTGTGGTTGGAAGTATAAGTGTTTCTTTTACGAAGGCTCCCGGCTGGGGTATACTGATGAATACCATTGTCGGCATAATGAAATCCAAACATGAGGGAGAGCGAGTAGGAGCGATAGGGGCCCCCACGAAAGGCCAAGGAGGCCCCGAGTAACGAGATTGACTCTTGAATACGAATCTGTCAGCGTAACAACATTATGCGACACATTTACAAGTACCTCCTCTCTCATAAAAGAGGAACCCGAATTTCCCGTACTTGATAAATCAACGGCAGTTGGCAAAAAGCGGGCTTTTACTGCCCTGAATGGAGGACGACCATTTTACTGCAACATCTTCAAGAACTGGAAACGAAAAAACATTTAAAATTTTTCCATGGTATTCACGTTTATTCTGAAATAGCTGGTTTCCCTGTAATCCATAGAATTTATATAAAATCAACTATAATAATGAGTGGAAGGTTCATTTTGATGTAGAAAAGAATGGCGTGTTGTTTTAGCATCTTATACAGAACTAATAAAAAAATCATGTAAAACGGCATCCATATCGTTTTTTCATCCTTACATTTACGTCGTTAAAGATAAGGCTAGATTCCATTAAGGACTTTGCCTCGCAAGGATAACACTTGATTTCCTTTTACGCCCGAAGATATAGCTATTACTCCGAGTTGATAGCTTACGGGATTACTTGACTTTTAGATGCCGATCAAGCCTAAACTTCTTCCATGTATGTTTGTCCCTATAATTATTTATAAGGGACATGGGCAGATCGAGAGTAATTGGGAAGCTTTAAAAGCAGGTTTCGACAGCTCGTGTTATTGAGATCAAACTTATATATAAGTTGCTTACAATGTAATATTACAAGTTGAACTATTTCGTATTTAGTTGATTGTTGAGACCGCAGAACGCCATCGACCCCAAAACATTTGAAAAGCCGCCTTTGCCCCCAAGGCAAATTAACGGTTGCGTATCAATTCAGTTGCCAAGTGTGTTTGATTGAATATGACTGATTGCAGCAAACAGGAGGAATCGAACCAGCAGCACAAATTGACATTCAACATTCAAATCAATTTTTTTCCTACTTTTCAGTAAGGAAAAAAATCACATCCATTATTCGGCATTGCCCTGATTTAGGGCAACTTGTTTATAGGAAGGTATGGAAAACTTCTTTTTGTTCGGCAAATGTTTCTTGATTTGACAACAGTAGTTTCACTCACGATAAACAACCACTACCAAGTGGAAAAGAAAGTCGTGATGAACCAATCAAAACGAACATAGTTATTTTTCAGAGTAGTCTCGTATATTTATCAAACCATAATGTCAAAAATGAAAGTTTCTCCTCGAGAAGGGTCGCAAATACTTGTTGAAAATGGCAAACTTATAAAATTACCGTTGAATCTGTGTGCGAATGAAATTGTGTTTTATTTAATAAATTTCGCAAATTTACGACCTCTCTTCCATTAATTAGAGGGGTAGAGAGAAAAACGGGAGAGAGAGAGAGAGAGAGAGAGAGAGAGAGAGAGAGAGAGAGAGAAGGTGAGAAAGAGATAGACTATTGTATGCTGACTGTTAATGAGGCTGATAGGAATCATGATAGCTCAAGAGTAGCGGCGTATTGAGCCGAAGGTCGTGGGTTCGAATCCCGTTCGCGAGACTTTTTCATTTCAACCAATACCTTACATAAAGATCAATTAACTGAAAGAATTTATTTTCTTCCTTCAGCTTCACTCCACTTTGTTTTTGCATTATTCATTCAACTTTTTCAACAGCAAGAATATTTTCGGAGACACCTTGCCCATTAAAACAGGAAGTTTCTTATTCAATTTAAAAAAAATTTTAAAGTCTACTTACTTTCCCATAATTAATCGTTTTATTTTTCAAGTCACACAATACTGTTTGTAGAATCTTCAATTAAAAATAACATAGAAAATCAATTTCAAATTTTCTGAGACATTTTGTCATGTCCGCATTTTGCTACTGTATAAAATAATTTTCCTCGTGCATCAAGTAGCTTTTGGATTTCCTTCTTTTGAACGTTGCAGCATTCTATTTACGTTTGGGTTAAAAACAAGAATTTTCGTAATTAACCACACTAGAAATAACTCGAATCATTTGTTTTGTCGACGGGCACGAAGCCGACCACATCCGGCCCGGAGGGCCAATTTATTTGTTCAATAATTTTTATTTTAGTTATTTAAAGTAGTTCTGAATACGTTTTAATATAATGTCAGGCAGTGTATGTTGGATATTCTAAAAATAAATTAATGAGTTTTCCCTGAGATATGAGTCTTTTTTTGAAAATGTTAAAATTAGGCGCCAACTAGTCGAAATTATTAGAGTGTATTGGCCTTAATTAAACCAATGGTTTTATGTAATTAATTATTTAATGATAAATTTGTTTTAAGTTGGCGTTTGTGAAATTCTTGTCAAAATTGTTCAAGTAACTTATCCGAGTAAATAAACAAATTTTCCCCTTGAAGATTTAAGGCGGAGGCGTAAAAGCGGAACTTTTTTAAAGCGCAGTAAAATGGACGTCTCGGTAAAGTTCCTTTATCTAATTTTGGGATCTGAATTTTTATCTTTGAATTTTGCATGCATAATTGTACCGTAAGGAACTTCCTAAGTATTTTCTATTTTATATTCCGTCCAGGCTAAAAGCAACAAGGAAAGCACAATTATTATATTAACTTTTTTTATTTCTCCCTCCACCTTTGGAAACCCTGTTGTTTTCCCCCAGCATTCCAGAACACCTCAAGCATGTGAGGCTGATGCAAGAGAAGCGGCGTATTTAGTCGAAGAGCGTGGGTTCGAATCCCGCTCATGACACTGGCTTTTTATCTCGACCAATACCTTTCATAAAAATATTAACTAATTGAAAAGGGTTAATTGGTCAATCTGACCACGAATTATAATGGATATATTGAAATGCAAAAATTGCCTACATTGTTTTGGAGATGGATAAATAATTTGGCAATAAGCGTGATCTCCGTTAAAAGAGCACGACTATTTCATATTTTCCTCATAGTTTGAGGTTTTTTTTTTTCTTCTAAAAATAACTATCAATTACGGTTGAATCACTTCCCTCACGATTCTCGACGAAATTTTTACTCGAGATAATATACCCTTGGGAGGTAAACAGTTTGCTTTATGCCCTTTTAAAAAGTTCAAATTCGAAACAAAAGCGTGTGTAATTTTATGGCACGTTTTATCGCTTTCAAGCCGGGAGGATGGCAACCTTAATCATTCTTAATCAAATAATACATGGTGTTTATAAACGTCAGATGGTTTTGGCCCCGGTCCAGACGCAAGGCAGGAAATCCAGCTAAACATCGGTCGAATAAAAAAAAAAACTCGCAAGTTTTGTACTCTGTTGTTGCCCGGGGGAAGACCTTTACCAAATTCGACTTGGAGTTAGTCCCTTAATCTTGTTTACTTCAAGTACTTACCTCCAAATCTGATAAGCCTAGACACAGTTACAATAGTAACGTAACTCTATTATTCACAAATTTCAATCAACTCTCTCTCTTCTTCTCTCTGTATATCTTTTAACCTGTTAGCAGTCCGTTTCGTGTCTTGTTTTCTTGTCCTATATCGCCTTTTTTTAGGCTTCTTAAGAAGTCTGGCACACTCAACACGTCACACAATTACGCAGAAAACAAACACTTTGAGCCCTGAAGAAGATCTCAATAAAGATCGAAACGTACTGGAATGATATAGGTTTTTTATTTAAAAAAAAAATGGAATAAATCGTTTCTCACCCCTTCAAAATGAGCGCGGAAATTTAATGAGATGTTTTTTTAAATTTTTAAGACCGTGGAATATTCGTTGTTTATTTCAATGAGTCAACCGAACTGGAATGCGGATCATAAACTTTTCATGATTCAAAGAAAACTTGTTTTTATACAGTTGTTTTAAAACTATCTTTTTATCTATTCGACGAATTAACTTCATCAGCGTTAAAAAGTACAAATACAAGTAAATAATTGTTGTACGCTTATTCTTTTTAAATCTCCAAAGACGAAGACCTGATGGTTTACTTGTTGACTACACTATAAAGTTTTATCTTCAATATTTTGGTATAAGAAATTTGGATACATCTAATCAGAAATTATGCATTTTCGATTTATTTTTTTAATTTTTAGTATTTAATAATTAAAGTAGAGTAAGTTTTGTAATTAATTCAAGGACGACATACCCGATATATTACCAAATCGCGTGAAAATCTGTTCATTGTTACCTAGTTATCGCCAAAAGCAATAAATCTATGAAAAGAAATTAACCTACTGAAGTTACAAAACTTGCTTCACCTTTTGTTGGTGGATTTTTTTTTTT
>CM077112.1:12889737-12924445 GCA_039619505.1 Cimex hemipterus
CTCTCTAACCTTGCTCCCCCAATTAGACACTCCTTCAGATCATTAAGAAGTGTCTTGAACGGTTTATTGCAAATGTTTACATACTTACATTCTCACAGCTTCAAAACACATAATTTCAGCGTTTTTACAGTACTAGGGCTGCCGAAGCAGTGTAAAATCTGCGCTTGTTCGGTGATGAAGTAATGAATGAGCGCACTGCTCAAAAGTGGTTCAAAAAGTTTAGAAAAGTAGTACTCTACCGAGCAAAAAAGTAACACATTATGCAGGTGAATAATCGAAGGAAACTAGAACGAATGGTTTCATCGTTTAAGTTGGACGGTTGGGCAAGCCCCTGGCATGTTTGGCGCGAATCAAGCACGATGACTTTCCTACAATGTACTGCTCAGATACATTTTCTTTAAATACTGACGCATTATTCTCTTAGTATTGCGTGATGTAAACACCTAATCCCCCCTAAGGAGAGAACTTTCGATTTACTTTATTAAAACAATTGCAAATGAAGAACTGCACGAGCTTTTCTGGTTACCTGGTATATTAAAATTAAAAACCAAATAAAGCTGAAAATTCACGGAATTGACTTTCTTTGCTTAAAGTACAAATACAATTAAATAAATAGTCTTCTATTCTTGTCGATTGTTCTTTTTAAATTTCCAAAGACAAAGATATGAGAGTTTCCTAGTTGACTATACATTATAAAGTGCTCCTATGAAAAGTAATATGGATGATTTAAACATAACAAATTTGAGCAGGTCTTATTCTTTTAGTAAAAATATATATTTACAATAAAATGACAACAAGAAACAAAATTATTTACTTTCGGTTTGCCATTAGGATAAAACACAAAATTAGTTAATAGTTAGTTAAAAATTAGTTAACTAATGGGGACTGCTGTGGCCGGGGGTCATGTCTGTCAATATAATGGGTCTGGGCTCGAATCCTAGTGTAGCCCCTCGCCTTTTATTTGAAAATAGGGTAAAGTGGTTTGAACTCCGACTCCCAACATATTCATGTTAAATCCCATCATTAATCTATACTAATAGGCTTTGCAATTTTTAACATTTTTATTTGAAATTTTATATTTATTCACTATGTTTGATGGTTCGCCTGACCAATTAATATCTTTCAATTAATTCAGGTTTTTAGTTAAGATAAAAGTCAGTGTCACGAGCGCGATTCGAACCCGCGAACTTCGGCTAGGTACGCAGCCGCTGTACCACTTGAGCTATCGTGACACTAACTTTCCATCTCAACTTATTTAACCTTAATTAATTGAAAGCTATTAATTGGTCGAGCGGACCACGAAAACGAACGAAATTAATAATTTAAATGAAGTATATCTTCACTAAAGGTCTCCGTGGCCATTTCATTTGTCGCCGAGAATCAAATAGATTTCACAACATTTGAAAAGTGGGAAAAAACAGAAAGGAGGGAAAATTCAAAAGGTAGGGTTCAAAGTGGTAGAGCAGCGGCGTATCTAGCCAAAGATCCTGGGTTCGAATCCCGCCCGTGACACTGACTTTCTTATCTCAACTAAAAACCTTGATTAATTGAATTATATTTAATCTTAATGTTTTTTGTTTCAGGTGAGTATCAAATTACATCATTCCTTATATCGATGAAGTGTAAGTATCGTTGAAAGTTATTTGCAATTTTTCTGTCAATTATAAGTTGTTATAATAGTTATAACAATTTTTTTGCATAAAACAAATAGAACCAAATTAGTTGAAAGTTGATGGGCGTCATGTTCTAATCACCTCATAATTACATTGAACGACCTTTCACCCCAATATTTTCAATAGGCCCCTTTATCGTGGTTTATTTTGGGTTGTTATGTAAAGCTGTTTATTACTCATACAGACGCAATATTTAACTTTTTAAATGTCTTACTTGGAATGATTAAAGCCATATAAAATCATATGCGATAAACTTTTCGCTCGCTTTATTCCTCACTTATTTTCCGTTTTCGTGCAGTTCGTGAATGAATTCGTAACGATTCCGTACGGACGTGGTCAGCCGAAAATTTACCGCTGCAACATCGCACCGAGTCAGCATGTAAACACGAACTCGGGCCCTCTATCAATTGCGTTTTCGACGTTTTTATCCTTTCAGACTTCCTTTCTTTCCAGCTGACGTAAGTCGGATTAGCATCAGGCTAATTCCCTCTTATTTGTCCACTGGTGATTTCCAACAAAAACGAAATAGCAGGTTCATTCCGTAGCTTGCAGGACGCCAAAAGATGTTAAAATAACTCCTTGTGACATATCCAAATAACATCTGTACCATTTTTATTGTTTTCATTTAATATTTGCTGAAGTCTTTTTTTAAAATAAATTTTCGGATTGAATTTGACCTTGATTGTTCAAAGTCAACCGGATATATCTTCAACTTTCATTGTCATCGGCTTTCATCCTTTGATAATTTTTCTTTAAGGATATCCGCAGGTTTATCGGTCTTTTTCGCCGTGTTGATAAAAAATTATCAAGCGTAAAAATATTTTATGAATGAAATTCTCTTTTCTATTGGGAAATCTACACCGGAAGGGAGACGACGTACAATGGTTTTGTCTTAATTTTGATTCATTTTAGATGTCGTATTTAGGGCGTATGTGTGTGTGTGTATTCGAGTTGTGTGTGTTTTAATTTTAATTTTAAATTCCATAAGAAACATTATAAGTTTCCTGTTATACAGGATGTCGTTTTTCTATGCCGATTTTCAACTTACATACTTCCCATCACAATGGAAATTTTCTCTTTCCCCCCCAAAAATTTTACCAATATGTTGCCTCCTCTCAACCAATATCTGGCCATCCTTCGTTCGAGCTACTCCTGACCAGTGGTTTGGGATGTTCTCGATCCACCGTCCAGTAGTACAATCGGTGTAGTTGAGGTACAAGAGTGCTAGTACGGTGCCTAGATGTGAAGCTAGTCTTTGCCGAGCCGCTGTGGGAAATTGTGTCCTCCCATTAACCCATGTCGTGATCGTAAATTCCTACATAACCGACACAATACTGTCAAGCTCTCCCTCTTCATAATCCGACTATTGCAAATCGGCAGGGGTATCCCAAGGAATAATCTTAGTATATTACGAAATTTGCTTAATCATTCGTTCGCGCAACCATATCCTTGACCGCAGGTAATCCACTGCCCAGTAGTGCCATCGCGTCGGTACACAGTATACACCGCAGACGTTCCTACCCTTCTTCCACTTATCCTTGAGCGGATGATGCCATCCTTTGCTCTATTTAAAGATCATCTCAGAAAACTATAAACCCATAGTTCAACTATGTCTTACCAGCTAATGTAGTTGCGCTACCTTGTCAAATCGACAAACAATTTACATAAAACCCACTCACGCTAATCAAAAGGTAAAATCGCCTTCTATTGATGGGCAAAACTGAAAAGTTTAGAAAACAGTGTAATAATATTGGCTGATAAATTAAAGCTTGGCAAAGCTCTGGAAGGGAAAATTTTAAAAGATCGTTAAGTCTTTGTATTTGTACATAAAAATCTTCACCTCACGCGTAATATTTGTACTTATTTAGATACAGACTACTATTTGTTATCGTATCATAAAATCCCCCCTTTGGAGGACACCTCTTGAAAGGGTACAAAAGTTTTGCTGTACTTATTTTTCTGGTTTTGTTTAAAATTTAGTTATTGAGGAGAAAACCGGCTAGAGATCTAAATGGAGACACCTATAAACAACACCACTTTCTTGGTTTGCGAACAAAAGAAAATTGGTGTATCTTTCGCCCCCCTCTTCAGGATTAGTAGATATGAAGTCATTATATAATCATACATGTAGGCGGTCTATTGTGTGTGAAGAGTCAACTGAGATTTTTTCGGCGGCTGACATATTACAGGCCATTGTTTCTCCGGTTGGCGATGGGGGGCGGCGAGGGCGTTATTGAATATTTATAGAAGATGAGGAAGTGTGAGGGAAGGCGTTGAATTCGAAGGGACCTTTGTGGCCGAACAATGGAGTTTTTATAGGGCGAGGGGCAGCCGTCCCGAGGGGAGCCCTTCCAGAGTACCTGTGAGGTTCGAAACATACGGTCTTCCCACTCGAGAGAAATATATGGAAAACAGACACGGTCCCCGGTTTTTTTTATGTATTTTATAAGAGGGACGGAGACAGTCTGAGAGCCAATCTTGCCTCACGTTCGGCCCTGAGGGGGCCCCTCTAAGAGGCCTTTCAGATCCCTCGGGGAAGATTAACCCGAGTCAATTTTGATTATAATGAGCTCTGACGCGAATATATTCAATTTTTTTGGGCTCTGTGTTTCGAAAAACAAACTAGTTAAACTAGATAAGGTCACTGCTGAGATACGCCATGATTTTCGACTATGTTGGAGAAGACCCGATTCTTCTTGAACTTGAATTCTTCTTGACAGAACAAATAAACATAACATTCTTTCTTCAATTTTTCAGAAATTTTTCATTTCAATTTTCTGCCTAGAGGTTAATGCAGTCTATAAGCTATTAAAAAAAGTTAAAAACGTCTTGAATTATATTAGATTGTATGTCCGATTGCCATAGGGCATAGGAAATAAGTTTCTTTTAAATTGTGTTTGATACTATGAATTGAGAAAATATTGTAACTCTCAGCGAGATTTTTTTCCCGAGGGTTCGCAACAGGGCCTCTGGATTCGAACCCGAGGCCTTTACCGTACAGTGATGAGCGCCGTGCCAACGCCTAAACCGTTGCGGCCACCGATGTCCCACCCAACGAGTTTATATCGCTGTTCTTTGTGGGCCTTTTTCTACGGTTTTACTTAACTTTTAATCTAAAAATGTTATAAATCTCGCGACATACGTAAGCTTGAAATAGTAAGAATGATGTTGAAATAACTTCAAACTGATTGTTCATTTGCAAACTTCGGAATCTGATTATATTGGCTCTGTATGTGCTGCCATATCGTGGGTTGGAACGCCATCGATAATTTCATTGATGTCCCGCAAATTTGATTTGATAATATTGTATTTATTTTTTGGGTTCTGTATTTAGAAAAACAAACTAGTTAAACTAGATATGGTCACTGCTTAGATACTGACGTGACTTTCGACTGGAGCACTCCTCATCCTCATTGAAGGATTGAAAAAACAAATTAAATTTACCCCTAGTCAACCGTTGGGGCCACCGAAGCCCCCTTAACCCTAATATTTCATTTTGACGCGATAATATGAAAACAAATTTACAGGGCGAAATGATAGACCAAAGCAGCGAAGATAGGCGGACCAGAATGATTCGAAACGACCTGATCAACTAGCAGACCCAGAGAGAAATTTCACATTATAGTCAACTTGTAGTTTAAAATTTTCGAGCAGTTTGGTGTGGGAATAAAGAGATCGGAGTTGAAGGGACGCTGGTCCTACTGCGACACGACCAACCGTTCCATTGGCCACAATGACGAGTAACCCTCTGCCACTGTGGTCAACATGGAATATCAAGAGTAGTCAAAGTAAAAACGCCAAAAGGAGTCTATACACGCACTCTGGCCACTTTGTGCCTGCCCTTACTTCCTAATTGATGTACAGGAAATTTTTTACAAAAAATTGGTGGGCGGAATGTTTATGCCTGAATTTAAAATTGTATTTTTGTTTTTAATTTAAGTTAGTTTGTTTGGTCTCGTTGCCACGGGGAACGAATGTTTACGGCTCCCGTTGCTATAGGAGCCAAATGTTTACGCTTTCGGTTGCCATGAGCACCAGTATTTTGTCAGTCCTTTGGAGGTCATGATACAGGTTCATTAACCGTACAAACCGTGACTATTCTCAATTTTTCTTTTATTAGAATATTGCATTTTCAATAGGATATGAAATATAACACTGAAGAGGGCGAAATAGCAACGGCAAGGATTGGCAGTCCAGAATGACCGGAAACGACCGAAGTGCAGGCTCATCAACCAGCTGTATTATGAGGAAAATCGCAATATTGTAAACTTTGGTTTAAAGATTTCCGTTCATTTATTTGATACTTACTGTTTTGATGACTCAGACCGGAATAAAGCCACCTTGAGGTTTATTTTGTCAATTGTGTACTTGAAAAGGTCGTGGTACCAGGTTCATTACCTTTAAAAACTGAATTTTTTCATTTCGTATAATATTTAATATATTTAATAAAATCTAAAACGCGCCACTGAAGATGGCGAAATTACAGATCAAACTTCATTAATTCTAGGTCAATCTCCCGAGGCTTGCCGAGATCTTCCTCGACAATTTTTAAATAACTTTTATTCGTTAAATATTAAACTGCCTGAGGTATTGCCTGAAATAAGCAGTTGGAGACGAATTTAAAAATTTTCAATGAAAGCAATTTTAAAGCGAGGATTAACGTTTTCAACGGAAGTGTTATAAAACACACAGGTATTAAAACGTTGTATTGTTGACAAAGCTCTCGAACTTGCTTATGATTAAGGGCTTTCCGATATATGTTTTATCTCCGTGATTAATCCGCCATCAATCAAAATTATGCGAACAACAGCAAGGCAGCCGTGAGGTCACTGGTGTATATTGTATACACTCTCTTTCATTTATCCTGATTAATGCGTACAATTTGGAGTCTCAGTGTTGTCAATCTCGGTTTATGATAACAGCCCCCAATTTTAGCAGGCTTTGCGAACATTTATCAGCTGTAATTATATGGCACGGGAGCGCATCATATAAAAATAAGAATAACGAACAATTATTGAGCTCTGTATCAAAATGGTCGATCTTTTTACGTTTCAAATGTCCGTGATTTGCAGGTTTTCTGTTCCAGCGTTCAAAAAAAGGGAAAACAACCCCTGCCTAATTAGCAGTAAGCTCAAGAATCAAATTTAAGGGTGGGCAGTCCTATTGGGTTTGCGGCTTTTGGGGCTCTGAGGTTTCCCCCTTGCGGTGGCCTAGTGTGCGGAACGCCCTTCTCTTCCAGCTCATAATCATAGTTCATTAAGGGTCGATAGACTATTTAACTGGAGTCATTTCATGGAATGACTTTAAATTCCAAAATTCATCTTTGGACAAAAAAAGTTTTGATAATTTTATTAAATCATATACTTATCTTAAACGTTAAACGTACAATGCAAGGTAAAAAAAACGCAAATTACATGAAAACCGTGCGTACATTGTTAGAAGACAAGAGATAAAAGCTCTTAAACGAAAAGAAGATAACAAGTGTCACAAAACTGTTTTGTTATGAGCAGACGATGGCCTTTACTGACCATCTCATTTCACCTTTTCTTCCTATTTGTACTTCAGACGATTCTCGGCTTTGAACTGTATCGTTTGATGTTTCTGAGTTGGTTTTAGATGTCCTCCGGTGACAATTACTGTACGTAGTCACTCTTAAAAATAACTGAAAACAAACCAAAACGTTTTCAAAAGCCTGTTTTTTTAAAGATTATGTGCGGAGGACTTTTTAAATAAATATTTCCATTCTGCTGAAAAATGTTATGTGGTTGTTGCTATACTTAAAAAAAATCCTACAGGATAATTGGTAATTAGACGGTAGAAAATCAGCAATATGCTTTTAAAACTCCCAAGAAACCCGAAAAATTAAAAATACGAACAACCAATAATTTATTTAAGTAATTAGTTGTAATAGTTTGAACTGTTAGCTAAATTTATCCACACGCGCGCGCGTTTTCATGAACATTTACATACAGATTTTTGAACCTTCCTACGAGGTGTAAAGTATACTAGTATAAGCGGTAAAATGTAATAGGAAAAGCTTAAATAACTTATATTTATTTAAGGATTAATTTTGCCAATATAACACCCGCACGTTCGCAAGATAGTAAGTCGAAAAATCAATTAACATGTACGGAATTACCAAACTAGCTCATTTACCACGAGGCGAAAACAAACAACCATAAATACCTTATCAATGAGAATAATAGCAAACAAGTGAAACCTTGCAGCAATACGAAGACGCACAAATGAAAATAAAGAAAGAGAGGAATGGGGGAAATAAAATCATGTCGACGAACAGACTAATAAACACCTGAAAAAATAAGAAAACCTAAATGCAAAACAAAGGGCGAAAACACTAGTTTAACAAACTTAAAAAAAACTAATAAATATATAAACAATCTCGTACTTACAACACCTAAAGAAAATTTTAAAAAATATAAAGAAAAAGCTACCGTCCGATTAAATAAGCACAAAAGAAAGGAAACACACCAGACATGACACACAAACTATTGAACATGTATAAAATCTCGTACTTAGAAAAAGTGAAACTTAACGAACCTATACGAAAAAGAAAGAAAGCTAATATTCGAGCAATTAAACATAAAGGAAACGAAGAAACAAAACATATACACACGCACTAAAACCAACTGTTGAACACGTATAAAATCTTGTACTTAGAAAACGGAACACGGACGGGAAATAAACAAAGGCAAAAAAGCAATCACTCGATCAAAACACACTAGTAAACACGCACCAATAAACACGAAGTAAAACAAACTATAGATCATTTTAGGCTTGTCTACCTCGTACAAGTTCGAAACCTATTTTCACAGGTTAGAATAACGAGGACAAATGTTAATTACAGGATCTCTACTTTTCGTTGATTTAACTTTTTGTGAAATATTACGAGGTCGCCTATCTTGATGAATTTGTAGGTTGGTCCTCTATGCCCTGATCCGCCTGTTCTCGCTGATTTTGTCTGAAAGACGCTTTTCGGTATAATCTTTCTGCGGTTATGGTACTAAACTTAAAAAGGGGCAAAATAACTCAAGTGCCGTAGAATACAGACATGCCGGAAAGAATATCTCACAGAACAATCCACCTAAGGCAGACCAAATTGCCCGCAGACGACACAAAGAAAGAAATCACACCATTTAATACAAAAATCAGTACATTAGTAAAACAAAGGTGAAAATACGCGACTAATAAAATAAGGCACAGAAAAGAAAACAATTGAGCTAAAGAAGTCAAGGCAGCATCCATCTTGACGTGAATTCGAAGGAGATAAACGTTCAATTATCGTGTTAACGGACAAATTAAAGAAATTCTTCACATAAAGAACACTACCAAGAGGGTTTTCAACTAATGCTAACGTGTTTAGGACGGAAGATCTTTAATCACCGGATCGCATTGAACGCGGTCGACACTTCTCCATAATTACCTGGACTCACGCATGGATATAATCTCATCGAATTCACTCTTAGATGAAACCCTGTCATGGCCTAATACAATCAGAGGGGAATTTTAACAAATTGTTGGATTTTCTTTTAACAAGTAGTAAAAATAGAATAGTTATCAGCTGACTGATATTGTGACTCATATCGGATATAAAATAAACACTAAGAACTGTCAATTACGTGAGATAAATAAACGTTTAAGTGTGAGTAAAGAACTGTGAAAGCCTGGAAGTCAGGAGAAAGCAGTCAATAATATTTCGGCTGGTTAAAATGAACACGATTCATTATTTCCATCCTCTCTTATTAACAATGTTGTTTCGATGAGACTTTCGTTTACAAACCGTCACCAGTTGACATTCCCTTTCGTTATCAGATAACAAGTCCTCAGGGACGACCCAAAGTGAACATGTGGAGGCGTAGAGAGTAAAACGTAAAAACCTTCGTTGTTAAAATTATTATATGAGCTTTTCGAAAGGGTTCTGAATTTGTTTTTTAATTGGTTGCTGTACAACTGATTTCAGCTTTAGTAGATACACCATTGGACCATAACTACCAAGAGAATAAGCCAAGATTAATGGCATAATTTTTCGTCTAGGCCTGACTCATTGACATGATACTTTTGCATAGCATATTCAAAAATAATGCAATCAAATCATTCTTATTAGGAAAGCATAATTTATTTGTATACGAATTATTAATAAGCTTATTTTTTAAAAATCGAATATAAATTACATATTGAACAATGGGGTAATTAAATTTTATTACGTGTTCAGCCATTTCAAGCTGTTTGTGTGGTAAAAAGTTACTATCGTGTTCCAACATGTAAATTCCGTATGGAAATGCGAAGTGCATCATTATAACTTTGTGTTAGCAATCAGTTAACACACTTTTGTCAGCCCGTGCTCATTATTTCGTCTTTAGTGCCCAGTCAAACATAAACAGCCCGAGCGCCCTCCCAAAGCTATTTTTTAGCACCCTAACCTTTTTGTTGAAAAGAGAAACGTGGGACGCAAGGGTCAAACAAAAACGGCCATGTGATAATTCCAAGTCAAGCACAGGTGTATGTTTCTAGCAATTAGCATGACAAAGAAACTCGCATTTCCCCCCACGGCGTTGTAAACATGCATTCTTCTATTACGAAAGGTAAACCATATGCGTTTTCTATATTGGCTTGTTTATCGGCGATGTGTCGACATGTCTGAAACTGTCTGGTTATTTCTTCGTTCCGACTGTTCACCGGCACGTTTCTACGTTGTTGAAAGGCGAATCGGACTGGATAAACTCTATTTAAATCAACAGCTGGCATCGGTTAAGAGTGAGAGAGAGAGAGAGAAAGAAAGGGGTTTCTACCGCCATCTGATGAAGTGCTGTTGAACCTGGATCCATCCTTCCAACGTCCTTGTCTCCGTCTCTCTCGCTCTCTTGCTATGCCCCACATAGCAACCCGTTTTAAAGGAAATTCTGTAAGTGCTTTCAACCCGGTCACCTCCACTCTTTCTCCCGAGCCTCTTCTTACATCTGTTTTATTGACCCTAAACTCAAATTAACTCGAATTGATAGGGTGAAACCTTTTTTTTTTCTCTATTCCAGCCAAAGGAAAAAGGCAATTATTTGTATATAGCAAATTGATCTTTGCCAGTTTTTATAAATCGATAAAATTACCCGCATTATAAACCTGTATGTTTTATCATTTCTTTTAAATTTTTGTTGCTTCTCGTTAAAATTTTTATTACTACTAGAGTTTAAAAAAGCAGTAAAAACGAGATTTGATTAACCAGAGCGCAATTTCGGTTTTAATAACTACAAGTCGATAATATAAATATCATAATAAAATGCGTAGTTTTCAAGACAAAAATGTCTTTTTTTACGACCAAAGTCGAATACAGTGAAACTTCTTGCTAAAAGAGAGTCAGGATGTCCTCTTTCTGTAGTTGTTTTCTAGAGATTTTTATCATCTGATAACATAGTCTGCATATTTGTATATAAGTGCATGTACAGATATTGCATTCGAGGGGTAGATTTAGATTTTCGACGGCTTTACGAACTCAAATAAATTTCTCCTCCTAGCGTTTTGCAAAGTTTTAATTACTCAATCTTCTTACACAGGTCTTTTAAACCTTTCGCAAGAGACTACCACTTATGAAGTCTGCCCTTCTTTTTTTTTTTTTTTTTTTAAGTCAATCTTTGGCGGATCGGAACCGTGTTGTGTAAAATAAGTGGATACTTAATTACTCAGTTTTCTGTAGTTTTACAGACCTACAAAAATTGTCTGTACTAGACGGTCACCTAATGATTGGTGTGAACTGCATATAAAATTATTCTAAGCAGATGCATCTGTCCTGACGGTGGTGTCCTCTGAGTCTTCTTCATTTTTAAAACTTAAAATATACAATATTTGATATGCAAAGTTTGATAGAAGCATAGTACGTTAAAAGAAATATTAAGGGATTTTTTTCTATCTTAATCTAGTGGTTGATGTTGCCTTATCTGGCTGGCTCATTACGAGGACATTTGAAAAAAACTTCTCGTGTTGTAGTCCAACCGTGATTTTATTATTATTTCTCTTTCGTTCTTAAAATGATGTCTTCCCCCCAAAAACTTCAACAAGTCTACGCAAATCATGAATAGAATAACTTGGCGTAATAAACCTTGCGAATATATTTATTTGCCTGAATGGATAGGATTATCCTCAATTGCCCCAAGGTATATAGAGAACTCTGGGGTTGTGGGAATATAATTCATACACTCAGCGTGGTGTTTTTGCAACAGCAGAGAAAAAAGCCCATTTGTTAGTTAGTTTGTCGGGTTCTAATGTTGAGCCGCTCGATTCGAACCCGGGACCTTTACCTTACAGAGAGCGCCTTGTCAAAGACCAGGTAGTACGTTATTTTTGTCCATTACTGTATTTCAAGTAGTTTTACTTTTATCAACGATCAATTACCTTCAGGGTATTCACGCAACACTTTTATCCTGTTAATGCGTTATTGTGCTATTAAGATTATGAATGGAAGCACGTGGTACAATCTAAGTGTAAAATCGCAATGATTTGTTTCTCTTCTCACTATCGGAGAATGTTAAATCATCCCTTTTTACTCCAGACGACTCGGGAGTCTGTTATCTTATCAACCATGTTTCTTCCTATGCACGTGTGCATCCGAGGAGCTGACCGGTTGAAATTACATACCGATCCTTTCCCGATAAGAGATTTATTCTGGCTGCAGTACGTCCTCGTGCGATGACTGTAATCAAGGATTAACCACAGTTTCATTAATATCCAGATGTTTCTCAACATGACAAAAATTCCTTAGCAATAATAGAATGAGGATCGGACCTTATAACGAAACCACTTTCTAATTTGGGGTGATACGCCAGGTCGTAATTATTTTTATTTTGTTTGAATGTTCAGATCTAATGACGAATAAGAAAATATGTAATCTTCGTTTGTAAAGGGGCAACATTATTTATGATCTTTAGGAACAGTGCCAACCTTTTAGAAAGACGTATTTCCCACCCACCCAACAAAAAGTACAAGAACAAAAAAGAAAGCATATTTATCAAAATATTAAATGTATTTTTCACTGGTAAAATCACTAACATTAACATGTTTTACCCTACTATCCAAAACAATAATCCATAGATATTCTTCATAGATCTTTGATTTTGTTTATAAAGAAATAATCGGAAACTTTATAAATATTTATAATATCTATTATAACATATGATTAAACATAGCATCAACATCTTTGTTGAAAAATATCATTTTGCTAGTTTTCTTCTGCCCTTCTACGGCTGGAATACGTGAACGACCTTTGCTTGGAACTATAGCGTGCTGAGGAGTTCCGTGCTGTCGTGGGCGTGGCTTCTTGTTGGATATTCATCATAAGGAGAGAGAAAAAAAACCTTTTAACCCATTAATTAGGGGTGGGTCGGGGAAATACAAGCACGGGGAATTAGAACCCGAGTTAAGCATGAAAAACTTTTACCGGAGGAATTCGGCAAGGAAGATCGGAAGCTCGATACGCCGGAAATTTCGAGAGGCGTTGTACTCCTCGGGATATTAAGAACTTAACTTTTTATCGACTTTGAAGGAATGAATATTTATTAAATTAAACATATACTTCCAATATTCAAATCAGCCGACGCTGTGGTCACCCTAAAAATAATTTGACTTGTAGCTAATATAATTTTTTTACTTGTTATAACTTAAATCGGTCTTAAACTTTTATTAAAATATGGCTAATCTATGTACAGCATAATATGTAATTATGAAATTATTTTTTGGTAATTAAGTAACTTCCCATCTCAATCACACTTTTTGAATTTTAACTCCTTTTTGCCATTTTTTAAGGTAGCGGTTCAAGCAGTTTGAAGTTTCATGAGCTTCAGCCTGGTGCATCTTCCGATGGGTTCTTCTGATTTGGTGGTGATTACTCCTGCCCCCATTCCTTCCTGCCGTCAGTGTACTCCTCTAGCCTTTTTGTTTTTTTGTACATAAATTTGGAGATTTTGCTTGAACTCAAACATTCTCTTTATGTCATCTCTTGGAAGCATGAGTGTGAGATGTTCTAGAATAGAAAAATATAGAGACAATAATAGCCTATTGAAGGGCTATTATTGTCTCTATATTTTAGTAGGTTTCTCTTTGATAATGTGATAATAGTTTTGTGTATTGTGTTCATTATTCATTGAGAGATAAACCAATTATAGTTATTCTATTTAAAATGGAAAATTGGAATACCAAACTCTACGAAATAATATAGAAAAAAGACTAGAATTCTCATTGCAACTGAATATTATCAAACCTTGTTGAATCTGTGAATAGTTGAGTGTTTAGATTTTTAATTTTTTATTACTTTTTTTAAATTTATGGCCTGGGAAGAGATCTAATCTTGTATGTTGTTTCAACGTGGTCATCAATTTGTGCCTGCCTTTTTCAGCTGTTTTAGCCACGTCGTTGAACCCATACCGATATTATATCAGAGTAGATTTCACGTTACAATTCATTGTGATTTAGAAATAATAAAAAAAAGCATTAAAGGTGATTGTTTGAATTGGAATTCTTTATAGTAGTATAACAATAAAAAGGAAAACACTGAAACGGCTCAAGTCTTCTAATGACGGACTATTATTTAATGGTGTGCGCGGAATGAATAACAAAAAGCTGGCTTCTTTGCATCAACACACTTTAATTAATTAATGCCAAAAAGTTAATTATTCCATTTGCCAGGTCGTTTTTTTTTTCTCACGGGGAGGGACTTATGGCACAATTGTGGCCGAGTCATTCCAAACAATGAGTTCATTAAGTTATTATAATTCGCGTTATCGAGGAATTTCAAGGCTTTCAGTAAGGTGGTAGAAATGAAATATGATTAAGATGCAAACATTTAATCGCCGATTACCAGAAGTTTGGAATTTAATTATATTAATATCTGCTAATTATGGACCTCGTTATGATCCGCGGTCACGTAATCCGTCCAAGTGCTCTCTTTTTTACGATCGTCTAGAGACCGTTTCGCCACTTTATTCCACCTCCTTCGATCCTCAATCGGGAAATCGTTACATATTTGATTTAAATGGCGTGAATAGAAGGCGGAGATACAGGGCAGGGAGGCCGATTTATTTAAAAACAGGTCTTAGCCATGGAAAGACTGGCAAAATAAGCAATCTCATGCTAAAACTTGAAGTTGTTCTAAAATCCACATTTCTTTGAAACTTGTAAAATGCTAGTACGCAAATTTATCCCGATGTCAATTTATTGATCAATTATACAAAAAGCGACCCCAGAGTTCAATTGTTGAAATAATGTTTTTTATTTATTTAATGTTATTACTGTACTAAAAATTTTTCCCCATGGCGAAGTAACAAACTCATGAGAGCATCCTGTACCAAGTGAAGGCTAAACATAAAATCTCTTTAGTAATAATATTGATTCTGAAAACTTGTCCACAATAAATCTTAGTGTACATTTCGACTCTGAAACAACGTGGGCTGTCCAGGTGAAATATGTAATCCTCTCCTCTGTAAGTCTCGCCAGTCTAGATTTCACTACAAAACGCCATCTTCATTGCTATAACGGTCACAACGTTACATCATGTGCTAAAAAAATGATTAGTTCTTTAGTTCAACACCACATGTCTACTTTACTGTACTAATATGGCCAATTATGATGATGATGAAAGGGTAGGGAGGGGGATTGGGTATACGCAGATAGCCTTCGAGTTTACGGTACTTTACCTAGCTCCTAGTTTAGCGTCGAACCGAATGTTCTTAGTAATAAGTATTAGGTCACAGTCTGTCATTGCCGCAGTTATTTTCCGTGGGGTTCTTCTTATCCTAAGTTACTTGCATTAGAATACGGGTTTCATAGCATAACCTAAAGATGTGGATCATTGAATATACCCTAGGTCATCATTGAATATAATCTAGGTATCACGGAGTCAGTGACCGAAGGTCTTATCACTCCTCTGAACTTTACCTTCTCTAGTTGTAGCATTGTTATGCCGTGGTCAGGACCAAGCCAGTTTTGGTGAGAGTTCTTTAAGCGTAAGTTGACTCTGTCTGACATTTCGATGGAAATCTATTTTTGAAGCTTGGGGTGTCTTTTTTGGCAAAGGTTGGAGATCTAAGAAGTGGCTGTTTTAGATTTTTGTTAAAGTAAAGCAATTTCCGTCCAGGAGGGCTTAACGACCAACAAGCCGTTGGGTTTCGCGTACGAGAGGTCAACCCACTTTACGATACTTACTATGACTAATTAAAAAGTCAGCCGGGATTCGAGCCCAGAACCAAAAGAGTGGCAAATCGGAGTCATTCCTAATATTCAGCCACCGCGGTCCCCCTTGGTATAAGTCTGTTATAATGGCTCTGATGTACTGATGGTGACGACTGTGACTGAGGCTCAGCGCACTAAGGACTCAAGATTGAGCCAAGTCTGGATAGGTCCTTTTTACCTGTAGTTATAGCAGCCACGAGCGTGTTTTTGATGTGCGTTTTCCATGAGCTTGAGACCCCCAAGATGAACTGACGACCTAGTTAATTAATCATACACTGATGACACATAAAGCACTCTGGAAACTCTACTAAGCTACTATACCCCGAAACAAGATTCAGCTTCTTTTCCACAGTGCGAGACTGTGCGGAACATCTTATATCATAATCTGAATATTCGTAAGTTAAAATGAAAACTTATGTTTAAGAAGAGCAAATTATCAACGTCAAACACCTTCTTCAACGCCGATTTTTTTAAATAATATTATCATAGTGTTAATTAATAGTTAATAACCATAATAGTTAGGATGATGCACAGTAAAGGATTAATATTGCCCAAGCACTGCAACCTTTTTGCTGAATGTACTTTTCTTGTTTCTTAGTCCAGTTCAGTTGTCTTCTTCTCTTAAGAAGTATTCCTTTTCTTTGGGTCTTCTTTATATCGTGGGTCATGTCTTTATTAAGCCGTTGCTGGGTGACAGTGTCTTCCTGCTCATTGTATATCCTACAAATGGGATAATTATTGTTCATCTTGTCTAGGTGTTTCTCAGATGCCAGATATATAATAGTTAGATGTAACAATAGTGTAATTTGCTAAAGTAGTGTTTTTGTGATTCAGTAGCAATCGCAGGATCAAAAGGATCGAAAAAGGCTAATTATGGACTGCAATGTTCTAGAACTATGAATTATTTATTGCATTTTGTGCCTATTATACACCAAGAATATCCTTTGCAACATAAAACACACAATGTAGTCACACCCACCTCCTCATTAATACCGACCAGTAGAAAAGTTGACAAGGGCCACAACTCTATCATGTTGACAATCAGATCACGTATGGTATGGGAATGGAAATATACGTACACAATGTTCCCGTGTACAAACTGACGAGGCCCGAGAGTGATCTGTCATTATGCGAAGCAGACGGCAATTCTCCCGAGAATTATTCAATACGTTTATTCAAATGTTGTACAAACCTCGTTACAATGCCGTTTGTCTTCTCTATAACACTCGCTTTTGTGGCGATTGTCTGCACGGTCCAGTTTCCCAATTAGGCGAACGGTCGATCTCTGGCAAGATCGGATTGTAGCCGCGTAAAAAAAAAGGGACTTAATTAAGCTTCAATACGCAGTTGAAATTAACCGCCTGTCGGTTACGAGAAGTCGGAATATGCGGAAGCATCACATTTCTTAAGGTTATTAAATTTACATCCAATTATGAATTCTCGGCTTGTACAAATGTCAACTTATATAATAAAAAGTGGAATAACTTTAGACTTCCTGCTGATTCGGAATATATGATAGTATTATTGATATTATGTTGCACTTATTAATATGAAATCGATTACTTTATTTTTCAATTTCAAATGTTCAAATCAAACTATTCCTATTGTAAATCAAGAACTTTTTGAAAAAAAACCTGTTTCAGTTAATTATAAACATCTACAAAGAGGAATAAAATTTAGAACTCCTGTCATATTGAAATATTGAGTAGTCCAGAAAGTAACGACTCTTCTCAAACGACTACATACTACATACTCAACACGTAGGATTTATGGCTTTATTTATTTTCTTTGTGTACAATTTCCTTTGCCTTTGCGGCTCTTCAGTTCTAAAATCAAACATTTTCTTCACACACAGATGTTTAGTTTTATGGTATAATTAAAAAAAATGAAGATGGTATATCAAGAAGAACTTTTAAAACATTCTGGGCCTTTTTGAAAGGAAAATAATGCTTTACAAAGTACGTCAGGTCCAATGGGAGCCGTTTAAAAAAAATTGAAATTGTGAGAAAAGTTTTTTCTTCTTTTAACACTATTTCTACTAACGATTTGAAAATGTTTTAATTTTGAATCCAAAATTTAACGTTTTAGAAAATATATTATTATAATTATTATTTTTACTTTAAAATTTTATTACAGCAAAAAATTAACTTTTCCATCTCAAAATACTTTACTCACTTCGTAAATGGTAATTTTTTCAACTTGTTATTAAATTTCTTTCATAATAAATTTCAATTAATCGATTGTGATAAAAATGCCCCCTAGTTTCACCGGATTTTTCATTTCATTTTCATCTTGAACCAAGTACGCCTAAAAAATTTCAAACATTTCCGTCCGTTATTTGACGTTTTTGAGAGGAAGTGTCAATTTTAGTTTACAACCCTAAAAAGTTGGAAGATGCAATATTCTTTTCATAAAAGCTTTTGGAACTGGATAGATCTGGTTCGGGGGATGCGATAGATCATAAAGGGCGCAGTTTATTACACACCCCGACTAATACATCTAGATCTGGTTAAGATGTTGTTAAACGAAGTACGATAATGAATTTTAAAAAAACAGCCTGGAAAAAAAAAGTCTGGAATTTGAAATATATTCAGGTAATTATCCACATTCCGCCCGTCCATGAAGCGATGTCCAGCTACTACAAGAATCTTTGACCTGTTGGGCTCCAAAGTAAATAAGCACCTCTTTGAGTTATGAATTATTTGAGAAGTTAGTGTCTGAGTGGATCAAGGTCACGGTAGCTCAGCTGGTAGAGCAGTGGCATATCTAACCGAAGATCGTGGGTACGAATCCCGATCGTGACGCTGACTTTTGGTCTTAACTAAAAACCTTAATTAATTGAAAGATATTAATTGGCCAATCGGACCAAGAAACCTAGCGAAGTTAGAAATTAGGTACGACGACCAACCCAGAGCGGAACCCCAAAAGAAATCCGACCCCAGAAGATCAATGAGCCACAAAGAAATGACGATGCCATACGGTATGACGTCTTTTGGGCAACTCCATCTGAAATATCGACGATCTGAATTCTGTACTACTACCCTCATGTCATCTATGAAGAACGTTTTGACAAATTTTTAACCAGAGATGAGGAGATATTCATTGAGCCATAATCCTGCTGGAAATTAAAACATTTCGGCTTATCTTGTCGCCTCTCCCCCCTCTATCTCATCTTTCTCTTTTAAATGACGTCCTCTTTCCCTAAGCACTCAAGAAACTTGCCTATAGCCGAGTTATGAACTCTAGTTTTTTAAGTTTACTCCACGTAATTAAGTTTGCAATGATAAGTCATAATAACCAAAGTTTAAATAACTGAAAAGAATGGTGCGTTAATTTTATCCACCAGAGTACAAATGGGATTGGATTAGTAATCGCTTTATTTTTACGCGTTTTTGTTATAAACTTTGAATAATTGTGAGATATTATAAGTTAAATAATGACGTGTTTTTTTTTGTTTTTGTTTTTTTTTTCTAAATTTTAGTTGGTTAGTGCATGAACGGTTTTGTGGTAAAAACAAACGTGATTATTTATTTAGCTGAGTTGTGAAAATGAACAACGGTCTAAATATGTGACCTTCGAAAGGTCATAACCTTGTCCCTGGTTTATGACAAATCGGTCGTATTTGATAATTAGCGACCTGTCTTCGCGTCACAATGGATGTGATCTTCATCCAACACAGACACTATCAAAACAAGAAAATTTATTAATTAATCATAGTCACAGGGGGTGAGGTTAAAGAAAGTAATTCGGTCAGACCCGAGTCCATCCATTAATCCAAGAACGTCAGGGCCGAGGCGCAGTGCGTGCAATTTCAAACTTTTAATTATAGCATAAATCCTTTATAATTATAATATTCGCGACTGAAGACATGAGCTGCTCCTCGGCGTCACGCGATTTCTCATAAATACGGTTTAGAACGTAGAAAAAGGAATGTTATGACCTAATTAAATAAATTATACATGAGATATGCCGATTTCCTAGAGGCCCCGGGGGCCTTCTTATGTCATCGGTTTTTCAAAAAGACGTTCCCAAATATATTACTCGGTTGAATGTTAGTCATATTACTGCCCACCGCCAACTCAGTGCCCCTAAAGAGTAGGAAAACATGTAATTTGGGCTACCCTTAAGAGTAGACTGTTGGTAATCGATTTTTCATGTGAAATTTACATTTTTTTTTTAACTGACGAGATTTGTTGAAAATATTCGCCAACACGTAAACAACGCAAAGATTTAAAACGTATAATTTGATTCAGAAGTAACTTTATCTGTTTTTCCCATAAACCCATTTTGCTAATTATGAGGTATTACAGATTTTACCGCACTGGTCATTTTTTCCCTCAGCTAGGATGGAAATACACGAGTTATTATATGTATTACACGCTTTAGTCGAGTATTAAACGATGATGATAACTTTCAACTAGGAAATGATTTCACTTAGTTATGATCGGGCGGATTGCACCAAAGTTTTAACCACACGTTTTAACACTGTAGAAGTTGAGTACAAAAAAATATGGTTTTTATCATGGAGAAGTGGCTCGAAAATAGCACTCATGCCCTATACTTACACGACCTCAGGCCGAGTGAATGTTAAACATGGGAAAGCGCTTATTAGTCGTGTTTTGTCAGCTAACTCTCCAGCTGAAGAATTCGTTCATTAAGCTAGACCAGTTATTTGTTAAGGTATAATTGTAAGTTAACCACTGTTTTCTGGTACGATGATCCTTTTTCTTCTTGGAGATTTGATTTTGCCTTGAAACAAGGCTAAACTTATCACTTTTCTACTAATGCGAGTACATAGGGGGTTTTGTATTCCCCAAGCACAGCAGCCTTCTGCCTTATAGAACTTTTCCTAGTTCGTTAGTTTAATCAACTCGGTACTTCTCTTAACAAGTATTAGCTCGTTGACTGTCATGCAGTTCTTTTCTCTAGGTCCTGATATCTTAAGTTATGTCTCCAGTGAGCAATTGCTTTACATTCGAAGATATTATGGTTGACAGATTCTTCTTTTTCTTCAGATCCACTCGTGTTGATAAGAATAAGAGCCAAAGGCTATATGTGTCTGGAGAATTCGCCAGCTGTACCATGGTTCAGTATTCACTCCAACATTATATCCATGTTGTCTAAGTGTTTCTCAGATGCCAATGACCGGTCTTATCACTGTCAAAAGTTGTCAAGAGTTTTATCTTCTGAAATGTGTCTGCTGGTTTTCACGAAGATTCTTTAACCATGCGTTCTTTGAGTCTGGCACTTGTAGAATTTCTCCGTTTCTTTTCTTTTTTTGTGGATTATACTTACAATGGGTATTACAGACCTCCTTTGACCAGTTTGTCTGTTTTTTCTTTAGTTAGAACAGTGTCCTGTTACTGAAAAATATCAGATTGATGTGTTTTCCTAGATTTTGGTTGCACCCTCTATTTTACCAAAATTAGTTTTAGTTAGTCATTCTTATTAGTGAATCTTATGAAATTGACAGAATCAAAATATTCACATTTGTCGTGTTGGACGTTTAATTGTAACTTTTGGCATATCGAATTTCTGTCAATTATTGTACGCCACATTGAAATTTGTGAAGCCGAAATATAGATTTCACTGGACTAATTACAACCTCATAATTGTTGCAAACCGCTTTTACAGATTGCAGACAGGCCTAATTTTAAATATTTTGTTATTAATAAATTTTTATTATTGTTGATTATTGATATTTAGAAAAAGCTTTTTTTTTGTTATATTTTTTAATAGGTGTGGCACATAAGATTTGTGCGGAATAAGATGACCATATTCGATGGTTTTTTATTTGGCCGTTTAATACTACTTTAGTAGTGTACTTTAGCGTGGATCGTTATACTTTACAATATATGTAAACTTTCATTGGGCTTAAGCGTGCCCCATCCTATATGTGAACCATAATATTCATTGTAGATTAAAAACCCCCTTTACAAAGTAACTTTGGTGTTATTATAGGATGGTATTTATAGGTAGGTAGAAGTTCATCTCATAAGCATGTGCCTCCTATAAAAGTTCAGTGGGTATGGCTTATTTTTAACCCGGGTTGATACACCGACCGTCGCCGACATTAAACCGACTTCATCATCCCTCTCGAAAAGCGATTGTATGCTTTGAAGAGGAGTGGTAATGACGAAGGTAAAAGTGAACATGTAAATTAAGTCAGAACCAGGGGCCCGTACGAGTGAATAGCAAACATAGAAACGAGGGAGAGGGGCCGACTGGATTCGGGAAAGTGCGGAGTAAAACAAATACAATTCCGAGATACGAAGGAAGGACGTGAAAGTTTGAAGAAAAGGGTCCCTTGATGACACTATTATTTACGCGTTATCGATTCCCCCGGGGTAAAGCTGAGGAGTCGTTGGCCGTGATTCCCCCCCCCCCCCTAGAGATTTCACTTTAAACAATGCACCCGCTTCGGGGTGATCACGTTCTCGGCCTGACAATGAAAGTGAGACGGGCGTGACCCAAACTGGTCCCAGTGCAAATTACATCTCGGACGGTATGAGCCAATAAACGCATGGAATCCCGTCTCCTTCAATCATCATATAAGTTCGTGTCGAATTGCGTATTTGTCACGTCAAAACACGCTTTCACCCACGGCCATGCCTAATGATATAAGCTTCGAATCGAACGTCAGAAGTGATTTCTCAAATGTAATGATCCATTCATATTTTGCTCCCACTAGTCATTGTCTATTTCAATATTAGAATTTATAGTATAGTATTTCCCCATAGTTTGGAAATTCTTTGCAAGATTCCCAATCAACTGATGGCCATACTTACTACAACAATCTGTTTTACATCCAACAGCAAACAAAATTAACACCAAGTTCGTCTCGGTGTGTTCACCATCACTTTCACCTTTGAATATAAGTAGTATTGTCCGGGTTTATTCCTGAACGTCTCTTTCTCATTAGATCGAGCATCGCGCCTTCTGGACAATCAAGAATCTATTTTTTCACTCTCAAATTCTACGTCACTTGTCCGAGTCGATCAAATACATCGAGAGCACGATTACCCCCTTACGTGAAGGACGTAGTACTCGGAATACACGCGTTTTCTCCCCCATCTAGTCGTTCGCAGTCCAACAAACTTCCTTTTTTTTGGGGGGGGTGATGGTTAGGCTGTTTCTTTGCCTGTTTTCCTTGTATTCCCTCATGCCAAATACTGCCAAGTTGCAGGTCACTCGTATATTGGAACTAAACGTGGTACAGATAATGGATACAATGGCACCGTTAATTTGTTTTAGGTCTGCACGTACAGAGCGCTCTCCTATAAAATGGGCTGATTTTCTAAAAATAGAATCATAATCAATGAATCTACCATGTAGACCAAGGTTCATCTGTATACACTCTTTATGATGGTGTTTTTCAAGGAAGTATCTTTGGCGTACTGAGTACCACTCCTTTTATTCACTCTCCGCTACTGGGCTCCTCTTTCATTTCATTACAAGCCGTATCTCAATTGGCCAATGACACGACTATCTTCTTACCCAACCCTGATCCTGCCATATTGACCCGTCGATTTAAAGAATCATATCCTTCCCTATGTCCTGAAACATAGCGTACTCGGATTTTTGACAATCCTAATTCATTGGTAATGATTATTATAGCGTCGGTAAGAAGGAGAAAGATACAAAGAAAGTATACGTATTGCCCAAAGACTGAGGGTTTTCCCTTAATTTTCCTAGTTTTTCTTTTCCTAGTTCCTTCGAGAGTCTTCGTTGAATTTACCAATATTATGTCTGTGACCGGCTTATCACTCCCGAAGTTTTACTCTGTTTAGCTGTAGCAATGTGGGTGCAAGTTTACTGCGTTTATCACTTCTATAGTGCATCTATTTCTCATTATTTATGTTGATCCATTCTGAGATTGAAGAGCCTACGTTTAATCTTGTTATCCCAATTATATATATGTGAAAGTTCGTATATCTTTGCATTACCCAAAATTCCTTTATGCCCTGGCGCCCTAAATGTTAAGTTATTCTATATTTTGAAAACAACTACGCACGTTGCTTTTAGGGCCGCTTGCCTGTCTGATTAGGATGAATTTCAACTTGTTAAACCAACCTTTACTGCCAACAATGAGTTTGGTGGATCATAGTTTTGGTATATAACTGGACCATCCTGCTGTAATAATACCCTGTCGTATTCTTTCAAACGACTGAGGGAAATGGATGAGTGGTCTCGCGATTTGCCGGTTATCTATCGGTATCCCAGCTATGACCATCACAAATCCATGCTCGATACATCTTTAACGTAATACTCGGCACCACTTTGCCTATCAATTACAAACATCAACCAATAAATAAATAAACATTTATAGCAGCAAATCTCGGGTTATTGATGTGTCAGCTTTTCGTCACTTTTATAACTTTCACAATTTTATTCAAGTCGAGATTTCCTTTCGTACTTTACTGTGGTATCGTTCAGTTAAATACTACTTGAATTGAAAGACTTAAAACTTTCTTTAAAAGTTGCCGGTTGATTTGCGTTTCTTCACTTCCCCATGGGAGTTATTCTTCGCCGGCCGTCGTTTGATTAGGTTGATTGTGATTCGGGCGTCACGTCGGTTCGTAACAACTGACAAACTTTCGAAATGGATCGAACCGTTCACCGCTTTTCTTTCTGAATCCGTTCGCAACACCTGTAAAAAGGAAACTCGTAATTACTCCGCCAACTTTCCTGCCGACGAAACAGTGATCACTTTTTACCAGTCTTAGACGCCAATAATTAAATTCTTGACGCTGTTCTAAGACAAACGGTCCGCGAACGTCCAGTTTGTGAGAAATGTCGAAGTAACACCCCAAATTAGGCATTAGTTCGAAACACGTTTATTCGAAAGGAATTAAGGAATGAGAGTCCGTTTGTTATATTACGAGAAGTTTGACAAGTGGCCGGTTGTAAACACGTGTAACACTTGCCCTGTGAATGCGAGTAATTAATGAGATTTTTCTACAGTTTACTGTTTCGATTACACAAGGCGAATCTCGTGCCTCGGCCGAATCGAGGTGATTAAAAAGTGACGTAATGGGCGCACTGTATTAATCAATTTTTATTCAAATTGATCCTTTCTTAAGCAATATTTTATAATATATCATTCTGAGCCGTGTTACTTCGAAGATAGTCAATACTTTACGATATTAAGGCTGAGATATTTCACTGGTAAAAATTTATGGGGAGTTTGTGCCTGAGCCAAGTTGACCTCTTTTGTCCCCTCAATTGTTATTTTTTCCCTTTGTTTGTCGAAAATTTATTGAAATGCATGTGAAACAATACACAATATTTTTATACATTTGACTATAACTGATAATTAAAGCGTTTCTATATAATTTGGGTGAATATAGCTTCGATATTGTATATACAAAGTTCATCCCCGGCACTCATTTTCTAACAATTCCTTCCCTTTTAGATGAAAATCACAAACAGAAATTATGCCCTTTAAATTTCTACCAGTTGACGAGAGTGCCACTCAAATTAGAGCTAACAGAGTTTGCCTAAATTGAAAACTACCCCTGTCAGCCTGATACGACAGTTTCCCGATTTCTCGACTACAACGTTGATTATTTCAATTAAAAGTTACAGGCACTTTGCTTATCGTCTTTTCCTCTTTTTAAACTTAGGAAACCACATCAGTATAAAAAGGAATTTCTAATTATTACTAGTTACCCGCTCTCTTATCAGTTTACTAATAAATAAAACGAGTTATTTTACTTTATTGATCGAGTTTCGATTTATACATTTTACTGCTAAAAGCAGCTCCGAGACTAGTCCACAACATCCGGCTTTTATTTTAAAAAACTGCGAGCCATAAGATTCGTAATACTGACACAAAGTTATAGAGCAACACTAAGTGCAAATGCTCATACCTTTAGCAACCTGAGATTCTACAAATGTTCCTATCTGCCTGTCTTGTTTCCCAGATATCAAAAAGATTTTACTACTTAAACACGAAACAAAAACAGACTGCCTTTGCCACTCATAAATTCCGCAGGTACCCGTGAGCACTGCTATTAGTGGACACAATCCATGATACCCAAGGGAAACAACTCTTGGAGTGTTCCTTGACAGAGAAGCATTTGGCAAAATTTGACACGCTGGATTACTTTCAAATATAGTAAATTCTGAGTACACATTCACAGTCAAAAAGAAACTGGAATTCTAATAGCGGGCACTTTACTATGTTCACTTAACTTCTGGAAAATTAGCTTGACCAGGTTTGTTGACGATACTGCGTCGTAAAAAAGAGCTTCGCCCCGAATATCTAGAATATGCGGACTTTTCTATGCTGGCTTGCTGTAAATGGTTTTTAAGCTGTGCTTGGGCTTTGGCTCGTCTTCGTCCTGGGGATGTCCTTTGGCAGTTTCCACGGTGTTCAACATATGTAATCCTCTTTGCCCAATGCAGCCAGTCCAAAAGAACAAATAAAAAAATTTTGAATAGCAGCGCATTTGGTCAACCTCTAGAACTTGTCATTAATGCAATTCACTTATTTGCGGAAACTAAGACCATCAGTACTACTACAACACAAATTTATCGAGACTGCACATTGATATGGCCTGACCATGGCACATATCTGATTACCAAACTGCACTAACTATTAGCAAACCAAGCATGGTCACCTTTCCGAACCAAAATAGTTATTTATTACGCGCAATTTAAATTTGGCTGTATCTTCTCAACAAAATTTCAGACCGCACAAAACAGGTTTTTGTGGTAATCACAGCTGCATCTGTTGTATAGGTACATTAGGAACCCCAATATTCATTATGATCTAATGGTATTCTGTAAAAGTTATGTGAATTTTTCGGTCTATTCAGTGCCGCCGGTCTTTACGTCTAGACCCATTAGAAATAAGAGAGTCACTTCAGTTGTAGGGATCTAGGTTGATTTCCTGAGAGCGTCCCACCCTATGATTCTTAAAGCACCTCAGATCACCCATTGTTAGGTGGAACCGTGACAGCACTCATGCACCCTAACTGTTGATCCGAGCTGTCAATCGTGTGAATTATTGCTTTCTAAGCGTATTGAAATGTCCTTTAATACTGGGCAAAATTATTCTTTTGCTAAGATGTCAAAATGGACAAAACTGGTGGAGGACGATCAGTAAATACGATCAAGATAATCGTGCAGCACTGCTATTTCCTGCAATTGGCAAACTTCCGGGGCGAAAAAAAAGATATTCTAAAAAGGAAAAAAGAACAATGAGCAAGGTAGTATATATAAAATTAAAAACAAGAGTGGAGAAAATACCAATTGACACTACTAATTATCCATTTGGGGCCCGCGTAAGGCGAGAGGCTAAGGCGTCATACTCTCGGCTAGTAGATCCCCGGGGTCGTGGGTTCGATCCCCATCGTCGCCTCTGGAATTTTTCTGACGCCTAAGGGGACAGGTGGCCGCAAGTAAAAGAAATAGACACGGCACTCATCAATGGAAGGGGGATCGCTGAGATCTGGCACCACCAAAAATGAATTACTTCGATGGAAGAGCACCGGTACAACGGGGCTCAAGTTCACATTTGTGTTGCGAGCCCTCCTCCAAAAAATTTCGACCCAGGGATAAAGCTACAATAAGCTGCAGTGCTCAGAAGGCAACTCCTCCAGTCCCTGGTATCCATTGGGAAAAAATTTAGTACTTCAGTGGTACTAAAATATTGTCTGTTTAACTGATGCTTCTGTATTATCACTTCCACTATCATTACCATTACTTCGTAGGACATCTTGCGACCCTTCCGTCTTCAGTCGGTGAGGATGGTTCGAGGGGATTCGTTGGGATGCGACGTTTCTGATGTACTGATTTATGGTTATTGGGATGGTTTTGTGAAATTTGTGGTAACGGGAAAGGATTTCATCTTGAACGAAAGCGATATGTAAGTCGGTATGTAAAATGGAGCAGGTGCGGATGTTGGGATGTTTGGCTGAACCCACCTCCTGTTCTTAAGTCCATACTGGCTTAATTGCGGTGTTTTAAAGGAGCCAAAATTTATTTTATAGAGGTAGATTATCGTTTGTGTAAGAGTTCTATATCGTGTCATAAGCTCCTGACGACGGTTTCGTTGTGTGTGATGATTCCAAATAAACAAACATCGAGAAGTTGCAGCCAAATAAATATTCAAATGAAGACAATTCCCTGGAGCCCATCCAAACAGCACCTGTTAAATTTAATATTAAGCTTTTTCTTTATAGGTTTTTGTGTAGGATAGAAGATAGTTATGTTCTTTAAACGATAGCATATTTTCCGCAAATACAGCCCACGTGAGCAACATGGCGAACCTTGCAGGTTAAAAAAAATAGGCAAAAGTCTTCCTTTTTTCCACCTATGTTCGTAGCCTCGCGAAAGGTCCTCAGAAGGAGTTCTGTGGGCGAAATCGGTTTTGCTTAGACGTTAGAGCTAACAAGGCCTTTTTATTATGTCGGCCGTCACGTAGGTGCGCTAGGAATTTCCGGAGGGCTTCCGATTATTTGCCGAGGTTGGCGGAAAATGCCGCCCCCCTTCTTTAAACGCTTCTCGTTTGTCCTCTTTGAAAAATCGGCCGAGATTAAAAGACTTCGCCAATGAATTATTGCAGCACGCACCTTCAATTCGGTAGATTTTTATGGGTGAGAAAAAACACCTTAACAACACACTGTTAAAATATTAAGCCCACCAACTACGAAGAAATGCAATATCTACTGTTTTAAGAGTTTTAAGAAATAGAGCTTTGAAGTTTTCCATGCTGGAATGTCCTCAGTTAAATTGACATATTTTCGTAAAGTTTTCGTCCCGTTACTGCTTCATAATTGTGAAAGCTTTTTTTATTATAATTTATAACATACGTATCAATTCTCTCTTATTTCATGCGTTTTTTTAATAGAGAAACATTTTAAGTTAATTCGTTCTTAGTTGAGATGAAAAAAGGTCAATGGCATCAGCGGGATTCGAACCCTCGGAAAAAATGGCCAAAGGAAGGAAAACTCATAAGGTGGGGTTGAGATAAGAAGTAGTTGGTCATGATAGCTCAAGTGGTAGAACAGAGGCGTATATAGCCGAATATCGTGGGTTCGAATCCCGCTCGTGCCATTGACTTTTTTATCGCAATTAAAATCCTCAATTAATTGTAATGTATTAATTGATCAAGCGGACCAGGAAATTAGTGAATTTTTAAATAGTATCTTCTTCAAAACGTTCAAGGTATGTACAATATTTTGATAACTTAAGCTGATATTTTTAATATTTTTGGACCCATTTATGTTGATTATTTTCTTTTTTTTTAAATAACGTTTTCAAAAAAATTGAAATACGGCATTTCTTCTTTGCTTATTGTAGCTTTGTGTAGTGATTTGATTAATACCAAAATGTACATGATTAAGTATTTCCTATTGATTTCTGAAGTAATGAACCTGAAGTTTGATCATTTCCAATCATTTTTTATCCGTCCTCGCTGTTTTGTTCGCTATCTAATCTGATTGGTTTGAATCCTACCAATGGTGTAATGGATAGAAATCTTTATTCAAAATATTTACAACAGTTTACACATATTTACATAGGTTTGTCATTTGTAACCTTCTGCTTCAGGATTGAAGTCTTTTTGAAAAGTGTGTATCAACAAAACAAAGTAAAAGTCCAAAGGCGAGTTTTAAAGGAAAGACTTCACTCTCCCATGCTTGTATACTATGTTCAAGTCGTAGTCTAAAATTTTTCGACTGTTTATGCACACCGTTCAAAGACAGGCGTTTTATGTGTTCAACGTAATCGATGTCAGTTTTAATGTGCAGGTCTAGAAAGCGTGTTTAGCGGGGTGATGAGGTCATCGGTAATTTGTAGCGAGGCCAGTTTCGTTCGTGATGTCAAATCCCATGAGGGGCAAGCAAACAAGAGCATTGGTCTGACCAGTTCTTTCTAACGGAGAAGTTTGTTTACTGAGGACAGTTGTCTCTGTACAGTAAGTTAAAAGGGGACACGAATTGCAGCTTAATTCATTCTGCCCCTTACAGGAGTGAAGAAAGTTAGCTTACTGTCATTAGCTGTCATGTACTACCTCAAGGTACTTTAACCAATATTACCAAGGTATTACCAGTCCCCGATAATTCATGTCGATACGACATAGGCTTTTATAAAATCGATAGGTAGAATGGCAATGACAATTTGACAAAAATAGGTAACTCGGTTTTTTAAGGTCATGAACTTGTATCGCGACCTCTGAAGGATACAACTGACAAAACAACATACTAACCAAAACAGCTAGGATATGCACGGAAAGTATCAAATTACAAGTTTACAATATGTTCTGGAAGATTTTGAAATCTGCAAGGTGCTGAACTTGTAGTTTAGTCTTTACGATCATTTTAATCTGCGTGATATTCTGTCAGGAGTGTCCGTTTTTCTGAATTTGTAATACCGAAACATCCAACACGACAAGGACAAGCAAACCACGATGATCAGAAATGGCCCAAATATAAATTTACCCAAGAAACATCAAATCTTTCCAAAACTTGTTATATCAAAAGAAAAAAGAAAAAGTTAGAAAATTGACAAAATAAGGCATAGACTCAACACTGAAGATGCTGAGAAGCCGAAAACACTCAAGACCGAATAGCAACAATTTGGCTGTAACAACAATTGTCAAGTTTATTGTTTGTCGTGTCATAAAATTAATTTACTTTTGATATAAAAATCATATTACAATTAATTAAGGTTTTTAATAGAGGTAAAAAAGTCAATGGCACGAGCGGGATTCGAACCCACGATCTTCGGGTTGATACGACATTGCTCTTCCACTTGAGGCCCTCGATCCGCTCGGACAACAACTTCCCATCTCAATCGCACCTTTTGCATTTTCCTTCCTTTTTGCCATTTTTCAAATATCGTATAATCGGATGGGAGTTCATTTCATTTGTTGTCGAGATTCCGAGAGAAAATGGCAAAAGGTACGATTGAGATGGGAAGTTGGTGTCCTAGTGGATCGCGGTCACGATACCTCAGGTGGTAGGGTAGCGGCGTATCAAGCCGAAGGTTGTGGGTTCGAATCCCGCTCGTGACACTGACTTTTTTATCTTAACCTTAATTAATCGTAATATATCAATTGGTCAAGCGGACCACAAAATTAGTGAATATAATGATAAAAATTATATCTCATTTGGGGGAAAATATTTTACACACAGTATCATATTTTATTCTAAGTATTGCTATTTTTCAGGAGCCAGACAAAGTAAATTTTTATCTACGGTATATTATACAAATAATTAGTTTTATATTTAAATGTTGAAATATTTAAAAGAGAAATAAGTTCTTTAGTTTCGTGTATGTGTAATTTAAAAGGTGAGGTTTTCGAGTAGGATGTTTGTGTTTTAACGAAATACTAACAGGTTCATGGTCCGCCTATACTCGCGGCTTGTGTCCTTGGGCGGTCGTGCTCTTGCAACCTTCGTTCCACATGTTTGTGACATTTTGAGGAAAAATCGTGTTGTGAATTTTTTTAATCGAACCTCCTTTTACACCGGTTTATATTATCATTCGAGGCGCCGTGTTTTCCGTCAATTTATCCCGAGATTATCCGTATAGAAATATAATAATATGTAAAATGAGCCGTATGCGAATTAAAAAAATTGCATACGGGTCTTTAAATTCATTTTTTAAGCCGGTGCCAAGAATCCTGCGTGGATGTTAGACTGGTTTTAAAGGGACGAAGTAGTTTGAGTTTTTTCCTTTTTCAAACGTATCTTCTACAAGTCGCGGCCGGTTCAAGGACCATCCAAAGGAAAACGGACGACTAAGTTGCAAATCAGTTGCATCCGAACCGTAAGTGAATCAGGCCCGAGTCGTTTTCCCCGAAGGGTTTACGATCAATATTTTCCCGATTCGGATGTACCTATAAACCGGCTAACAAGAATCCGCATAAAACCGTCGTTAAATATCACAGAATGTCCGGCAATCTTCTCGGAGGATTTCAACCTTTTTTTAAAATGCTTCCACGCGGTTTAAGGTCAATTTGACACGGAATGATAAAATGTCTCAATCCCCTGTGGGAATATTGCTGTTCCTATGCAAAGAGAGATGATTTCGTTTCAAAAACAAATGTTATTTATGAATTCATCCCTGGTTTCTCTTTACGACGGTTTTACCTGACAGAGCGATTCTATTTCAAAGCTTTGCCGACCTTCTAAAAATAAACAATATACTCTTTGCTACGATTCCTTTAAACAATAACACAACTTTTGTCATTATCGTAATTTTTATTAAGCATGTATATTCTGCCTAGCTAATACCAGCCGATTCTAATTAATTCACTAATTTATAACTTAAAGCCCTAATAAATAAAGTTTGACAAGAAGAAAACAAACACCGAATTTTACCCCATATTAACACGAATAAATGAAGAAACATGTCAAGATTATTGAAAGTTTCGAAGTACTCATGATTTTCGACTCCAATACATCTACTCGCGGGTTTCGATATTGCGCCGTCTTCAGTGAGGAACCGTTGTCTGTTTATGGGTTTAATATGCAGCCATCAAAATCATTGTCTAGTTCATGAAAATAAGCCCAAAAAATATATACAAAAATCAACAACCGAAAAAAAGAATAAAAAGAAGAAGAGCAATACCAAGCAATAACAAAATCCAGCTAATTTTAGTGTAATTTACGAATCGGAATATCAAGTGATAAAAGAAATTAAACAAGATAATACAGAAAATTTAAAGAACACCACGAACATAAATACCAAATAGTAGAACGACATAGTTTAACCTTTTAAAGCATGAAACTGCCTTATGTTTTTAAAGCAGGATATCTTCTATTTAATTCAATGGATTGGAAGATCCTTAGTAACAAACAAAGGCAATCAGGAAACCTTCAAGCACGATAAAAACTTTAAGATCATGGAAATTTAGTAAACATGGTTTCAACCTTGGACTTTTGGACAATGCAGTATAATAAGGAAAAATAGAGATGATGGAAAATCAGGGTCACTTATTAATTGAAAGCAGCATAGCCTTTATTGAATATTTTTTATATTACCAGATAGTCTAATGTGTTTATTCGGAAATCGTGAGATGCGGTTTGGTGTTATGTAGGTTTCAGAAAAATATTTTTCTTATCGTGCCAACGTTTCGATCTTTATTGAGATCATCTTCAGGGCCTGGGATTTACAAGCATTGTTTAAATGTTACAAATACATGTCGGATGGGGAAAAAAGTGAATTTATACATCGTACAAGTATTTGTTAACATACCACCTATTCAATAGACATTTGAAAAATGGCGAAAAGGAGGGAAAATTCAAAAGGTGTGGTTGAGATGGGAGGGAAATTAGTGTCCGAGTGGATGGATATCTAGTCAAAAGTCGTGGGTTCGAATCCCGCTTGTGGCACTGACTTTTTATCTCAACTAAAAACTATTAATTGAAAGGTATTAATTGGTCAAACGGACCACGAAAACGAGTGAATTAATTTGTATTATTGATTGAGTTTGAATGACGAATGAATTTCAACGAAATTTGAAAATAGCTTTTCTGTGTCATTAACTTTTCTTATCTGAAGTGCCTTGTTTGTCTTACATGTCATAAAACTTAGTTGTGCGCATGGAATATGTCAAAACTAATAAAGCCATAAATTAACATATCATTAATAATTAATTTGTCACACCTTAATGTAGCGGTAAAAGTACGAGAGTACTCTGACCGTAAGTACGTCGCGCCGGCGCACTTTACATAATTTGTACAATTCCAGTGTGATTTATGCCGGCATAACTAGGTGATAGGAGCCGGGGCCTTAGACGGATTAAAGATAATTTATCATTTCAAAGGATGGGGGGATATATTGCTTATAAATTACTGAGCAGAATCTCCGAAAGTGATTTATAGGGAGCGTTGCTGAAATTTGATGAATATCGCGCACTGCCAAGTCACTTTTTACATATTGTCTTTTCAACTTTCAAACCGCCTGATGCTATTCCGCGTTAAACGGAGGGGGGATGTTAAACTCAATTAAAAATATACCCATATGGTCGAATTATTTCCAATTTGGAGGCCAAGGGATCAAAAGTGCTTCACGCTCATTTTACCACCTAGTGGGCATAAATTGATTAATAAGTGTGTAATATACAATTAAAATTAATTTACGATTATTTTGATTTTAAACAGCATGTTGGGTTATTTATGTATTGACTGGCTTATTTTCGTCTGCTACACCCGATTCTGCCGTGAGAGGTTTTTCCTTCTAAACAATGTATATTTCCCAGAGGTGCGCTTCATTTTTAAAACATAAACGGGATTTTTTTTTTAAACAGGTAGAACAGACAAAAACTAAACGTTTTAGCTTCCAGATTAAATCTAAGCCCCTCGAATTTCCACTCTTCGGATCTGGCCGCAATCCCTTTTTGCTACCTAAAAGGTGCAATCTCGACAAACGGCGCCCGGCCATCGCCATTTCCTCCTCTCGACTGAACAATAACAATACTTATTTTATTTTCAACGTGCTTCAGCTGAAAAAAAAGGCAAAAACCGAAAACTAATCTGGAGTTTAAAACATGTAATCGATTATAGTGTTTTATAGTTGTGATAATTTTCAATATAATTAACAATAAAATATGTTGTATATTTTTTAAATATTACAATAAAATAAGGGGTGTTGGTGGGTGCAACGCTTTTGGCGTTGACAACTCTACTAGCTTACAACTGTAAGGTCCCGGGTTCGAATCCGAGTTATTAAAAAACACCGACACCCCGAGCGTTGATATGACCTCTTCTTGAACGAATCCTCGTAATTTTTTCGTGACTTACTAAAATCAACAGCGATCAACCCGAAATATATATATATATATATATATA
>CM077112.1:12924845-12937486 GCA_039619505.1 Cimex hemipterus
ATATATATATATATATATCGTAATGTCCTTTACCTCTTTACGATATTGAGTAAACCATTAGATAATAAGTTTCAGGTTAGGTTAAGGTTTAAGGTGTAAGGTTGGATGCTTTATAAGATGGCCCACTGCGACCAGTATTGAACTATTGGACTATCCCCATCATTGAGGAGAGGTGGTTAAGCTCTTTTTACCAGATCCCAAAGTTATAAAGATATAAAGTATCCTTCAAGCTTGGGTTCACTCAGGAGTAGAAAAAATTCCTTTCCGCCATCAAAAGACCTGTTCTGCTGTTTCTTCTCACTGGTGGTATCTGCAAAGGTTTGCTTCTGCTGCTCCGAGTCTATGCATACTCTGGAGTCCGCATCATTCTACTCGTAGATTTAGTAGTACTTCTGGTTGTTTCTCCCATGGTCTTTTTGTGAACTTTTTCACATCTTTGACCTGGAATTTTTTCCCGTGAAACGGAGGACTTTTTCATTCTCTGATAGATGTACGTTTCCCAAAGCTCTGAGCTACCGTGTGCGTCCTTTACCAATAGAAGCCCTTTCGCTATCTTCTTCCTGGCACTGCACGGGCTTGTTTCTGCTACTCCGAGTTAGTGCAGATGACTCCGGAGTCAGCAGTGCCCAGTCGGCAGTCCTAGGTTTAGTAGTTCTGCCGATAGTTTCTAGATTATTTTAATATTTTTGCCCTGGTGTCCTATAGAACCGAGGAGTTAATATAAAACCCAGTTTGGATCTATGTTTTAGGTGTTTCGATATGCAGCGAAAGGTTATGTCGTACTGTGCTTTACCGATGCGGTAGTTACCTTTAGTCCTGCCTGAAAGTCACTGGTCTATTGCTTAAAGTATACATAAATTCTAATGCTTGGATTATTTCTTAGAAACCATTTCGCGACTTATTACCAGTATAGATATCTATATACTGTCAGCTGTAAATGGGATCCTTTCTCCTTTGTCAGCTTTGTAAGGTTTTTTTAATATTTTTATCGAAGCTTAAGTGTAAGATCATGGTGTCGACATCCACCGTAGCACCTTGTCTGGGTCAAGTCCCTCCCAAGCTCTATTGCTCCTTTTAATCCGGGTAGGCTAAACCTTCAGGTATATCAGCCATAGTTTCCTCTTTTTTAAAAACAAAATATAACAAAGGTTGGCCCATAGTATTGTTGTGTTTAAAATCATGTTTACAAAAATATCCATTTATCGGACACAATTTACTGTATGTATTTTGTTGTCGAAAGGGAAAAGTCGGCCGTTCCCATTTTCTCCCCTTTACATCATCCACTCTAATCATTTAAATTTATGTCGAAAGGATCGACTGAGAATATCATGATTCGATCCGCAGAGCCTCCGCCTTCATTTCCTTCGAGTTATTTATGATATCATATATCCAGGTGTAGAATATGTAACGGGCTTTTACTCAAATACAATCTTGGTTTATCCGCATTTACATGCATCTTAAAATGTATTTTAAAATAATTTGTTACGTATGGAAATTGCCATTTCAATTTTCTCGGAGGATCTAGTTTTGCGTGAATGTCTGTTTTGATCTCCTGGAATTTTGTTTTACGGTTATTTATTTACGACCCTTTTCATTGTGATCGAAATCTCTCCGTCAGAGGCAAATCTCGTTTGCAATAAATTCCCGTTCGGTGCTTTATTGGCCGATTTTTGATACTAGCTCTGAACTACACTTCCACATCTTATTTTTTGGTGTTCTTGTTTATATTTTTAACTAATGGTGGCGGAATCTTTTGTGTAGTTTGGTTGGTTGTGCAATGTTTTAGAAGTGAATAACTTGCAACCTGGTCCGTCTATTCTCGCTGATTTTGTCCATCGAAAGCGCCCCAGCACGATAAGTGGTTCGTTGGCCGCACAAACTTGATTTTGAAAAAACAAACCAGCTATAGGCCTACCAAGATGATCGGAACCCAAATTGATTCATCACCCCTCAGACCTCAACAGCACAATAAATTATCAACAAGGAAAGATATGTACATCTCCACCTCCAACCCAAAACTCAATCTATCTGCAATGCCTGAAATGGTGCCATGTAAATCTGATATGAGTACCGTGGATTCAAAGGGATTGAAGAGCCCTAACATATAAGCAAATGCAGCTCTCTTTCAAATCCATTTGACAAGAGCCGCAAATCGCGCGCCAAAGTAAAATTTGTCAAAATAATTATTCAGATATTTGTCAGAATTTTGACCTAGCGACACCTCTAGATGCCACACATTCAATGATAGTATTAGAATCCTCCAATTTAAAATCAAAGCTCAATTTAATTCCACTTTCTGAGAAAAGCCCTACAGGTCATCTTGCTGCAATGGATTCAAAGAGGATTGAAAACTAACAAGCCGGAGCTTGCTAACAAAAGCTGGAGTAGCTTTCAAACCCTTTGAGCCAGAATGGCAAATTGCCACACCAAAAAGCAAAAGTGGTCAAAATATCGACCTAGCGAAACTTCTAGATCCCACACCATCAATTTCCAAGCTGAGGTACATGCAATAGAACATGGGGGCTGAGAGGTGCTCAGATAAAGGTAGTAAAGGCAAACAGGATCATACGAGCAAAGATATGTAAACTACGATATATAGTATAATCAAAAGAAAGTGATAATTTAATTTTTTTACTGAAGAGTAAGTTCATTTATGTGAATTGTTGATTTAAACGCTTAAGAAATTATTTCTTCCGAGGTGTTAAATCGAACATTGCGTTGATTTTTTTATCCATTAGTGTTCTCCCTTGTTAAGTTGTGTTTAACTAATGTTGCTTTTCTTTTCTTTTCCAGGTGAGTTTGGCTTCGGTTCAAGTGTCCATCAGAAAGCTTTTACCGAGAAAGAACTGGAGCGGTGAGTAGTGTTTGCCCTGGAGGCGGGGTGGCTGCCTATTAGCATGCTGTCTTCTAAGTCTTCCTCTTTCCTAATCATCCTACGGGAATGCCGGGCCTTGTCAACCGCGAATTTTAATTAATGGGCTCCACCGACGCCCTAAATAGGGCTAATTCATTTGATTACTCTCATCCATTAAATGGAGGGTTGGGATAAATTGAATTGTTCTGAGTATAAACCATCAGGGAAATGGCCTGGAAATGAACTGATTAACTGTTCGGTTAATCGTTTATTTTATTTTTCTAATGGGCTAAATCCAAACATGATAATAATAGAATCGTTATATTACAACAAAAGGCAAAACATGCATACCTAAAGATTCTACAAATTACAATTCAGCATGCCAATCTGCCATGCAAGACAAGCACAACATGATCAAATAAAATATTACTGATGATGGAAGCATATTGCATATAAGAACTAAACATAAGCACATTTCCCTTCTGGCAGTACGAGTTTTAACCATAAAAATTCGCTGTTTTTCTTGTTATATAATACAAATAAATAGACCTTCAGTTTGGAACCTCATAAAAACGTCGGTTGTCTCGTTTACGCCCGAAACCCGAGAGAGCTTTTCCTTCATTTGGGTGACTGGAAACCTCCTTTTCTTCCAGTTAAAAGAGCTACTGTGGTGTTTACCCTTCTTTATCTCTTGATGACTTCGATTTAGCTGATAATTAAATTTAAGTAAGTGCTTAGTATACGCAGGCAATTTTTCCTTGGGTCGTTGGTGTTTCTTTCTACAAAGATTTTAAAACTACACCTCTATCGTGGAATTGATTCTTATATACCCCAGATGCACTGTCCTTAAGGTAAGTTAGCACTTTCTGTGATTCCACTTTGTTTATTTCTTTAAGCGTTTCGATTTTCCTAATAGGCTGAACCGTTCCCTGGCGAGTGTTTTGCTGTAACCAAAGACAATCTTCTATGTTTCTTCCTCTTCATGACAGAATTGGCAGTGCTTACTATTGCTTACTACTCAAAGAGGTCCGAGAGACACTGAGAATGGTTCGCGAGACCTGCCAACTCCCCATTGGGTCCTTCCGGACTCATTTCGCTAAGTCTTCTTCCCTGCCATACCTTTATCGTTCTTGGCACTTAAAAGTGGTCTCGCCCTACACTGCAGTGCTTGTACGGAATCGTAATTCGAGTCCTATCTTGACTGATCTGAATCCCTGAGCTACTGCTGTCCGCGACAGGCTGCCCTCGCCTTGAGGATAAATTCTCAGAATTGGGGTTCCATACAAGAGGATCTTTAGCGTCCGCACCCGGCCTATTCGGCCTTATCGGACGTTTTGATTTTTGAGATGAGAGCTGACGCACTTCTGCATACGACGGAATAGTGTTCTACCGCAGAATTGATGTAGAGGCCTCTAAGTGCCAAAGACAACCTCGGCCCTCTGCTTTTCCATTCCAAATGGTCGGACCCGCATTGTGCATTGGGTCGTATGCCGCACGCAAAGGGCTAACAGGCCGAAATACATCAGCCTGCACTCCCGCGTACCCCTTAGATAGAGAAGGCGACGCTATATCCCTGAGTGTGGGGGCTTGCCAAGCGTAGAACTACCGGATCCGCTCCGGCCGCGCTAACCACCCCGTAGATTAGCACTGCCTATGTCTCTTTGTCGAGCTCACCTGCCATGCGCATTCGAGGGACGCCAGAGGCCTAGCCTAGGTGGTCCGATCCTTCGCTTCCCCGAGTGTACCCCGTCGGTCATACGCACAACAATGCAAAGCTTAAAATTGGAGTATCAGGCCAAACAATAGTGGCTATCTTTGACCTAAAACTCGTTCCATTTGGAGAGTAACGAAAAGACGACCGAGACGTCCCAACCTCCCTTCAGCCCTCATGATAGAATGATATAACAGGAAAGAATGTAACTGTGATTGCGTTTATAAATTAGGGGATGAAAAAACTTGACTTTGGAGGGATCTAAGACCCTGGGGTGGACTTGGTCACGTGGCGGGGGTTCCTTGCCAAATTTGAATATCAGTAAGCGACCAGTACTGCCTGTACTCAAGCGAATTCAAACCTCCTGATATGTAAAAGGAACTTTTTAAATATAGTTAGCTGTTTCGTTGAATTTCTCCGATCTGTAGTACATAGTATATTTTTAATAATGCATTTCGAGGCTCAGGTACCAGGTTCCCCTCATCAGACCTTTTTGGAAGGCAAACCTCACTGGAAGAGTGAGAGAAGAGGCTCTTAGGACTTAAAAAAACTTATAAGTAGTAAGGCCTGATTAATAGTAATTAATGGTTATAGAGGTCCATATACGCACCTGACTATATTTAAATCAATCAACCAACGAAAAGGAGGAAACTGTTTAAAGTGTTTAATCCTTCAAATCTTACAAAATAAGCTTGTAGGTGTGCATAGTTTATTCAAAAATAATCGGCGACCGTTATCCGTTGGGTTTTAACAATCAGTAACTTTCAGAAAGGGGAAAGTTTCAACACAAAAGTCTTTGTCATTTCAGAATATCTTGTTAGTGCAGTGCCTAGGCATATTAAAACGACTTATTGATTTCATGTTGTTTTTTGGTAATTTAATTATGTCTGTATACAGTTTATCGTAATAATAGACCTAGCAGGAAAAAAAAAATTCTTGCCCTTAATTTAATTCTGCACGTATCCGGCTTATTGTTTTCGCCGAAAAAATTCAGTTTTGCATTAAGTACACAAGATTTTGATTATAGATTAAAGAAACATGCGAATATAATCGTTATAATCGTCGGCTTTTGATTAGGAAAGTAGATCGCTTGGATAATGAATGAAATTTCATCAGGTTGTTAAGGTAACCGAGAGAGGAAAACTATTTTTAAAAAAACACGCGTCAATTAAAGATTCGAAATTAATCTGACCGTACTAAGTGCATTTCTAGAATGAAAGCCATTAAGGACACGTATACAAGTTTTAAAAAAAATATCATAAAACTGTAAATTAATCGCTGTGAGGTAACATGGTAAAATTTCGCAATAAGATTTTCCCCGTTTTCGTTTTGACAGTATACAAGTCCGAACCGGGGGAAAAGAAAATCGGGCCGTATAATTTAGGCAGGTATAATTTAGATTCATGAGATTCAGTATGGCCCTCGGAAATAAGCTAGGTTTCTCCGTACTCGTTATGCCTTTTAGATGTTCCGTCGAAGAAATGAAAGAATAACCGAAAAAATCTGGACACGAGGGTTTTACCTTTCTATATATGAATTGTTGAAAACAAAAATTTAAACGGACATATCAACTGTTTAAAATGCTCAAGGTACATATTAGGTTACCTCCGTGCTTTTAAGTCGTGAAAAAAATTTGAAAATTACGGAAAAATCGTTCCTCGTAGCAAACGTATGGACAAGTAATCTCTAAAAAGAATTATTTCAGAGTCAACACCATTTTAGAATCGAACTCTTGTTCTCAACGTCGGGACAAGTTCTATTTTCCACCGGCACAATCCACGGCTCGTATTTTCTACTTTTAAATCCTGGAGAAGCCGGAGATATGTTCCCTGTCCCGTTAAAGGGGATTGATCATGGCCGGGAAAGTATACGGGCTCGTTTGAGATATCGCCCCACGAGTAACGTGTGATACGGCCGTTCGGCGTTTTGGAATTTTTCCAAAAGCATTGTTTTTCCCGATTGTCGAATCCTGAGGACCTTCTCTCGAAGTTATGACCAACGAAGTTTCGAAGTTCAGATTCGGTCTGGGGATGTTTTACTGTTTGTTCGCAGTTTAGCTGAACAAATAAGTCATACTGGTATTACAGTGAAGTAAATTTACCAAGTTTTAGTTGGTAGCTCCTTAATTATCGTCTGAGTAAATTAGCTCGGAGCTACCCATATATTTGTCAAATAATTTATTTTGAAATTAGTTAAAGAGTATGGGGGCCATAGAAACTCAAACTTTCATCTTTAGGGGGTACATCATCTTGGTCGTTTCTATAGTCAATCGGTTTTTAATTTTGCCCCCGCTCTACCCACGCTGTTTTGGTAAGACGAGTTTAATATAGTGCCCGGCTTGTGCTATTTAGTCATTTGCATCCTTCAGACTAGACTACAGGTCGATCGGCTTTCCGCCATTAGACTGAGTTATGGTCGTCATCAAATCTCTCAGTATGTACTTCGGACTGACATGATCAATTACATTTATGTAAAGCAAAATCAATCGTTTACGACAGAAAATACTATCGTGAGTCGAAAATAGTAAATCATGGCTCCGGAACAAGATTGCGGAGGTGAGTGATTAGGGGTGTCAGACTCGTATTGGCGTGGTATCAGTTCTTGGCTCGAATCCAGGCGGACTTTTCACCATCATAAGATCCTTTTGTTACTGGAATCCTGATGATACAATAGCTAAGTTAGTGCCTTGTGAACTAAATCCTAGACTCGTTGACTGATATTAATTTCCCCACAAACCGTTTCCTCATTCCGCCAACTTCAGTGATTGGTGGTGTGCTTTTTTGTCGATTGTGCCCTCAGAGCATTTTTTCTTTTAGTTTGACTTGAACCGAATTACAATTAAAGTCATACCAAAAGTTAACAACCTCCTAACTTCTTGAAAATGAGTGATATTAATAGTTGAAACTGCTAGTTCACTCCAATGTAGAACAGGGCAACGCGTTGTCACTGTATCATATTTACGTTAAAGATGTCCCCCCGAGAGAGCATTCAAGGGCTCTTTCTATTCACAATAGGGACATAGCCTTTTCCTGATGACTCTGCCACCGAATAATCCTTATCTTTCCCAAGTCATAACATTCAACTCCAAACCAAACTTCTCCAGTCATCTCAGAAATGAAGGATAAAAATTGATGAGTTGAAATCTTAAGCTTTCTTGGATATCAGGAACTTCCTGGCTACTGGGAAGTTTCCTCTTGTGGTCTTAATTTATAATGAAGAATAGCTTTTTGCGTTTTGGCATTCGTCATCATCAGTGATTGGTGTGCGTTTTCTTTCGTAAGATGAATTCTGATAATAGGAATACTATAATGACCAAACTACTGATGAATAACTTGATTTTTTTCAAAAATAGATACAGTTTGGTCATGATTGTTGTACATGCTTGTTTACTCTCTGACGACCCACTCTGATTCGACATTTCACCGTCATCAATGTTGCTCTGTGCTATTTTATCAGTTTTGCTATGGAAACTCTAAGATTTATTTTTTTTACATATTTTTTGGTACTTAAAGTTTATCTGATGTTAAGCCACATCTTTCAGGATATCAACATTAAAGAGGGTGTAACTCAGGCCGGCTTCTGGGACCTTTCCTAGTCACAACACAATTCGATACAGCTTATGTAATTCTGATCCTTCCCTAGCTAGTCCTAACCATTTAAACCTTCTTTAGTTTAGCTGGCAAATGGAAGATAACAATTAACTAAACTTAATCCATTCACGCCACTTTTTTATATTGTTATCATTTGCCAATTAACTCTAGAAAACGTGAAAAGAAATCTCATAATGAAACTTTATCGAAATGGCCCAAGCTTAAATGGTAAAAGGAAGATTCGTTAGGTCGAAATCAAAACTATTTTTAACTATACTGTAATAAGAAATACATCGTGTAAATTTTAATTTTGTCTGACAACCGACGTTTAGCAAGGTCATGCTTGTAGTACCCCTTTCGCGACCCCGGCCTAACGGTGAACCTGGAGACCGGATGACACCCAGACGTTTTAAGACGAGTTGGCTGTCGTCTCTGGAGAGGCCGGCAACAATACATGTACAGACCGACCTCGACCGCACCCACCGGACAACAAAAAACGCCCTGGGCTGTACCTGGATCTAGTTAATGTATTAGTGCTTTCCTTGTTTATTGACTCCTCACAATCCGGAGCTAACGACCTGTCGACCTCCGATATAAATGATATGAGATAGCGCCTACACATTTTCCTACTTTTCACTTACGCCCAATCCACCTTTTTCTTTATTTACATATATCTTATTTTGCATGTCGGATCTGATCTTTTCGGGTGTCACACTTTTCTGAAAATAATTCTACCTGTGACGTCGAACTCTATGGAAGTAGGTCTCGTAGGCGAATTTCAAAGACCTGAATGATTTTTTTAGTAGGTTCTCCAAATTGAAGATCACAACTAGCAATCAAATACAATAAAAAATTACAAGATAAATTTTTTTACATAATTAAATAGTTGCCCAGTTATTTCAGATATTTTCTAGTTCAATTTTACAGGGTTCCTTTTGCTAGAGGACATGTCTTGCCAGAAAACCGTTCACCATATTCATCCATTTTCTCATGTCTTCCACTCTTTTTTCCTTTTCCCCGGTGGTCCTTCCCAATCCATCACAGCTTTCGGGCCAATCCTCCCACATGGCCAAACCGTTTTAATCGCTTTGTCTTTCACGGCCAGGAGAATTTTTCCACGTGCTTCCATTTGTTCCCTAACATTCTCATTTCGTTCTATCTCCGTCCTAGAAAATCGTCTCTTTAAAAAGTTCGTTTTCTAGAGATAAAATCCTTGTCCTTTCTCTTACATTTTCCACCTCTCGGCGCCATATACTGCCATAATTGTTTCATTTCAAATCTATTCGGACAAGATCCAAGTCAATAGATAAATTCCATAAGTAAATCAAAATCATCGAAAAATACGACATAGAACGTATTAAAAAAAATTTAACAGACCATACCGATATTTGAAAAGTTTTTTATGCTTAAATTTTAAAATAAATCTGGGTAACTACATAAAAAATTTTTGAGAAATCTTCATACGGTTTTTGAGAAAATTTTTGTTTTGGTTCACCAAACTTTCGGCGATTTACATCACCATCCTCAGGGACTGTTTATTGAAAAATGACTGTAAGAAAGTTACAGTGAGATATTGAGGAATTACATTGTTTTCATACTAAAATCAAATTTCGATTAATTAATCTTTATGTAAGGTACTGGTTGAAATGAAAAAGTTTAATGTCACGAGGGGGATTCGGACCTTAATCAGCCAAGATCGTGGGTTCGAATCCCGTTCGAGGCAATGACTTTTCATGATGATTAATCTTACATCAAAGTGAATTAATTGATAGATCTTATTTGGTCAAATCAGACCTCGAAATATAATGGATTTAATAAAAACTAATTATAACTTATTAAATCTACTAGTTTTCGTGAACCGCTTGACCAATTAATATCTTTCAATTAATTCAGGTTTTTAGTTGAGATAAAAAAAGTCAGTGTCACGAGCGGGATTCGAACCAACGACCTCCGGCCAAATACGCTATTGCTCTACCACTTGAACTATCGTGATTTCAATCCACTCGGCCACTAACTTCCCATCTCAACCCCACCTCGCGATCGGCTCGTGACCTTTTTACCTCAACTAAAAACCTAAATTAATTGAAAGATTCAAATTATAACCTTACTTTACCCAATGATGTAAATTAAACACCGTAAGATTTATTTTGTTTAACATTAGTCTTAATAGAAAAAATTTAAAAGTTGAAAACGAAGGAAAAAAAGACAAAATTTAAATCTAGGCAATTTTATTATCAACCTCAAGGGCAGCTTTAATTATTTTATCATCTGACTTAATTAATTAGAATATTGACTATGTAAATTAAATATATTGAATTTCAATACTGCTGTTCATTTATAAACCTAACTCTTTAGCTTATCTAACTTTTCTGATGGCTCTTTGCCAATATTTACATATTATTTTGTTTTATGTCGAATGGCTTAGCGTTTGTACAGTTATTGTAATTCCTATAGGCTCATGTGTATAATGAAATGTGTGGATATTTGCGTACTGTGTTTGTCGTCTTAACAGTATCTCTAAATATTACTCTTTCCTCCGCTTGTTTTAAAGAAAGTCTCGTCGGTTTTTTTTTTTCTTTGCGTGACGGTTCGTAAGTACAAAAGCACAAAGCCAAGGCGTTTCGCTTTTCTTAGGTCAAGTGTTTCATTTTATAGGATTTTGCATAAAGGTTTTAAAGTAGGGTCCGAGCTTTAATATAGGAGGGGTTGTTATTTGAGGTGGGAGGCACCTGCTACCCCAAATCTTAGGGATGAAGGGCAGGTAGCGGCTGAGACCGGGGCTGGCTGCAGTAAACAACCTGGTCCCTTCCTATCAAGTGCTAAATGTGACCGAACGTTACCAAATAGGTTCCCCTATTTCCAACAGACGGAAAAACATGGGAAAGTTGAGTAAGTAAAACCGTTATGGAAATTTTGTTTCTGATCAATTTTGTACTGCCATTGTTGGTTTTTCTTGGCAAGGAGAGAACATAGTCGTCAGGAATAATGCTGCATTATTAAGATTATATAGATATGTTATGAAGTTTTCTTCTCTAGAATGTGTTTTGTGTATTTTAATATCATGGAGAGATGGAAGTTAATTACCGTTTGATAATCGTATCTTCTTGAATGGTAAAAGCCATCCTGTCATTATGGCCATTTCGTTCTATATTCATATTATACTAATCATTCAGACTTGGTAGTTTTGTTACGTCCAGGCACAATAGTCTATTAAAATTACGAATAAACGTTATAGACAGTTGATTATACTTTTTATGTAAGGTCTTGGTCGAGATGAAAAAGCTCGGCCGTGGGTCGCCGGTTCGAATCCCGCTCATGACACTAGCTTTTTTTCATCTCAGCCAAGACCTTATATAAAAAGAATAATCAATTGAAAGAAGTAATTTGATCTATTAGACCACTAAACATAATTGACTTACAGGGTGTTATACTGTGTAGGTCTATGTTACGGCGATTCATACCATGAACAAAAAAGGCTTAGTCAAAAAACCAGTCCTTGCAGTGGAATCCTGTTTTTATCCGTTAATAATCTTTATTAATAATTAGAAAATTGGCTCATCTCTGTTCTCGGAAGAAGTTGAATAAGCGCAGCCAACCGCGGCCGGGGCAGGCATGAGAAAGTCCCTTTTTCTAAGCCCCAAGCCGAGTTCCGTTGTGGGCGTTGTTAGCGTCCTTGGCCCACCATATGTTCACAGATTTGATCGACGATCCGTTTTGCAATTGGCAACAGGTTTACGAGCCGCCCCTCGCGTAGTGATACAAAGCGAAACGAAGCGAATCCCGTCTTTCGTCGAAGTTTTCTCCTTTCTTCCGATCCCGGTCTGGTGAACAGATTCGCCCCTCTGGCACCATTCCAGAGGTGGTAATAAACCCGGTCGAAGAGTCACCTCTGGACGACCTCGACAAGTTCAGAACGGCCGGCCAAATTACCACGAACAGCATTATCGGTTCCGACTACTGGACAAGATGCGATTTTTCAGTTTTGTAGAAGACCTAACCAATCTTTTCTCTTCAACTACCGGGACACACTTAATTTCCACGCCAGACAACCATCTTTTTTGTAAATATTTCTTTAAAAACATTAAGCATTTATAACATTAATTGACATCCTGAAGCCAGCGGAATAAACAAATAGCCACTGAAGATGCTGAAATGCGTAAAACAGACCAAAATAATCGAAAAGAGCAAGCTACTTTCTGTTGTGTTTTTAATCAAATGTTTTAATATATGAAGGAGATTATTATAGATTATCGGCTTATTTGGGTGTTACCTCTTGCCCCAAAAAGATACGAGTTTTCAGCAGATATAGTAATTCTACTGACGAATTATTTTCTACTAGTATTGTGCAAGTGTTTGCTTTATCGCACCAATTTACCAAAATACTTTTTTAAATTCAAATTTATTCGTTAAAAATTGGTCTTATTAGACCAAACATTAATATTTTCAATAATATATATATATATATATATATATATATATATATATA
>CM077112.1:12937886-12974665 GCA_039619505.1 Cimex hemipterus
TATATATATATATATATATATATATATATAGAGAGAGAGAGAGAGAGAGAGAGAGAGAGAGAGATGGATAGATAGATATTTACATTCTTATAAACCTAGTGGGACAGTACGATTTACAGTTTACTCTTCAATAATTTTTAACAACACTAGTTCATATGGCTTTGTTCTTTATAACCTGATGATGAAGTTTCGGTTATGAGTTTGGTCAGTTTCACATTCTCGTGCTGGCTGAGACCAGGCTGGTGTTTCGCGGCAAATCTCTGTATTTCCGCCATGACCTCAGGGATCTTAAGATTCCTATATAAGTCCTTATTCCTTACGTACCAAGGTGCATTGACCATGTTACGTGTAGATTTTATTTGGGGCTGAGATTTTGTTCGGTATTTTATTTTGTATAGGTTAGAGCCGCGTCCCATCAACCAGTGTAGTTGTCTATAACTTAAACCTTTTTTTTTTCTTCTCGTGTACTTTCCATCTCAGCTTAGCATCTAAGGTCATACCCAGATAATTAGGTGTATGATGCAATCTATTGTGAGCGACGGAACATGGTCCACTTTTTTGATTATATAGTTTATATGTACTGATTTCAGCTGATTGAGTTTGATTTTTCTTCTTTTTTTTTGTCCATCCGTTTATCTTATTACAAGCATTTTAAAGAATTTTGGTTGAATGGTTGATATCACCGTTGTGTCTTCTGCAAACGTTGCCATTTTTACTACATCTATTTTCGGGAAATCACTGTGGTATAACAAATAAAGAAGTGGACATAATACGCTACCTTGTGGCACTACTGAATTTATTGATTTATTGTTTTCAATTTTGAACGTTGATATTCTTATCAATGAGAAAGTCCGTGTTATGTATCTACGTACTTCTTTGGTAGCACCCCTTTTGGTTAGACTCCTTCGTGCCAGACCTTGTCAAAAGCATGTGAGAAATCGAGGAAGATAGCAGAACAAATTTGTTTTTCTTCGATGTTTTAATACATGAAGGAGATAAGGGTTTGAAAGTTGTGATGCAATTGAATTTCGGTTCATTTGGGTGCTGCTCCTTGCACCAAAAGCGCTAGGAGTTCCCAGCAGATTTATTCGAGTAGGAATTCTCTTGACCAATTCTAGTAGTGTTTCGCATGTGTTTGCTTTTTCGCACAAATTTACCAAAATATAATGCTAATTCTGCCCTGGGAGTGTTATCCGAGTTCATGGGGTTGGGTGTAGTTAACAAATATTTAATTAGTTTCCAAGTGGGCGGCGTCAGCTTACGGAATTATAAGAACGGGTGTTACGTGTTGTGCATAATATTTTTCGTTTCCAGGGCGGACAGAATTCATAAAAACGTATCTTTTGTCTGAAACTCCTGTTGAATAACCAACGATTCAGGAAGAAGAGGCCCAGTTCTGTTTTGTCCACGGCTCACCTTAGGACCGGGATTGTTCTTGACGCTTTTTGTAAAACTTGACAGTTTTTCTCCTTGTACGAATAAACCCCGAGGGTTTGAATTCTTTTCCTCGTCCCTGGCGAGGTGGTTTTATCTCGTTACCAACGCCCGTAATGTTGATCTTTACAGAGTGTAAAATAAACAAGGAGAGATATGATAACATTCATCCACCGCGCTTCACCTGGGGCCGTCCCACAGCACACTTCAACACAAACCTAATTTATTCACAAAATGTGAAACGTTTGATTCTTGTCGTTTGGAATTGACAAATTTATTTTTTTCCTCTATTATCAAACAAGCCACACAGAGAGTATAAATCACTAAACAAAAATAAATTTCGTCTCATTTCAAACAAGAGAAAAAAGTGTGGTGATTAGCGACGGTTAGTCGATAATTATTCCAAAATCGTGAGATGCGATTTGGTGTGATGTAAGTTTGAGAAAAACGTTTTCTTCATCCTGCCAACGTTTCGATCTTTATTGAGATCATCTTCAGGGCTCAAGTGTTTGTTTTCTGCGTAATTGTGCCATTCTTATGTGTCGTGTTGAAAATGTCACTGCAGAAATTAACTTAATCTTCAGGCAGCCTCTGTTCTCTACTGGCAGCACATATAAGCATAACATAATCAAAAGAACAAGCTGAAATAAATAACACAAAAGTAACACGATATATAATAAAAATAATGCGACAAAATACTAGAATGGCAAGAGTTCGTATACAGAAAAACCGGATAAGAACAGTAAGCATTAGACATCTTTTTAAAAATATAAATTTGGGGTTAAATCTGTAGAGAAGTAAGAGGTGAAGTGTTTTCCTGTGTTAAATGATTTTTTGTTTAAGGAAAATATACTCCAAAATATCCTTCTTCAGTTATCAAAAATTAAACTCAACGTTTCCAAAATGTGCAAGCTAATACAACCTCATTCTTCCTATTAATTCATTAATCATTAATGTTCAAATTGCTCGTTTTACACGTCTATTTATTACGTTCTGTCCAATTTGATTTTTGTGCTCCGGATTTTGTGATTTTTATGTCAGTCTAATATTTGTTTTCGTAGTCTTCCCTCTGCATCACCTAATGAGAACTTCATAAAACTTAAATTTACTACATATTCTACAAGTATCTAATTTTAAATATTTGAAAGCGACAGGTCCGCACTGGATTTTGTTCTGTGAAAGGGGTCCGCCGGCTAAAAAGTTTGGGAAGCCCTGATCTACATCACCAAAGGGAAGACAACCAATATGGTACGCCCAAGAATCCTTCTGCCTAGACGACACGTCGATCTTAATGTATTTCCATTTTGATTTGTTGACACAGAATCAGCTATCACAACAGGAAGACAAGATTGCATTTAAACTTAATTGCATTAATTCACAATCCGAAAAAAACTTAAAAAGTATCGACCCAATGCCCAACTATCACCATTGCCTACAAAACTCTAACGGACCTGAGAAAAGTTTGTTAAAATCAGGTACAAATACAGATTCGTGTATAAATTGTGAGATTTCCTCCTGTGGCCTGCGGTTTAATAATTGTTTGAAATTTACCTATCATCCTTGTCGGCCTGTCCTCGTTGATTTTACGCTCGGCATTTCGGCATCTTCAGCGTTTGGGTGATTTCTGTAGAGGGCTTTAATGAAGTCTGTAACTAGTTGCCTAATCCTAGTTGCCTTTCGTTCCTTTCACTGCTTAGGTTTTCGATACTATCTGGGTTTTACCTACCGTAATATCCCTGTAATTGTCCACAATTGCTCTCTTCAAAGAAACTTTATCGGTTCATTAACGTGAATGGTGTCTTACAAAATTCAATAATATACAATAAAAGTTTATTCACTGATTGTTAGTTTTTCTAACTGGCAAGTCTTACCGGAAACTTCCACGATGATTTTACTGATATTATTTCTTGCTGAGTTATTATACTGTCCGTATTGCATATTTATAGTCGTGCAATTTATGTCTAGGTACTCCCGTAGAAAGTCTCGATATATAAAAGAGCCGAAAGATCAGATAATTCGGTTCAACTCGAGAAAATTTCACTTGTATCTAGATTTGTAAATCATCTTTATTGCATTTTCCGTTAGTAAAAATTGATATCGAGTTTATTAAATGAAATATTTTAGACATTTGCTTGATCTGCCTGGTACGTCACTTGGAAATTGAAAACCATTTTTACCTGAGTAGAAATAACTAATAATTTGGAGGAATAAGATCTGGATTATATAATGGGTGTACCTAGAGTTAGATCCTGTGAAGGTCCTTCGTTTGACCCCAAGCTAGGTAACACAGACTATTTCGCGTTCGCTCTTTCCCAATATTCGCAAAAAGAGTTTAAAGCTCGTATAACATCGAGATAGAAACAAATTCATGGTGGTTTTCCTCCATGCACAAAACAGAAACACGGACAGCAAGGATTAACTGGTTGAATGTGATATATCCATTATCCACTGGTATTCGGATTTAGCCAGTAAACCCCCTTTTCACCGTACGTGATCTTTTGTCAAATTTCATACATGTCGTGTTAGCATACATACGTTTCTACTTTCAAGGTGAAATGCTGGGGACGGAAATTCACCCTGAACTCTACTGCCCTGTTTTACACCCTGCTTGAAAATGGTGAATTCTTTTGACAATCAATACTCTTTGGCTTTACTAACTATGGATGGAAGTTCCTTCATACAAATCAAGGATTTTTTCCACATTACACCCTTACAGAAACTCAAAAATCTCAAAAATAGTATATGAATTTAGCCATTCAAGGTATTTTCTTCCCAGGTGATAATTTGTAGTTAAAAACTCACATCAAATAATGTTAGAAAAGATTTTGGTTTCTCCTACTTCGGTGCAATGCTGGGACGTAAATTCATGCTTGACATCACTACACATCTTTTCCTATTACTTGATGTTCTGTAGATGGCGACTTGTGTCTGGGCTAGAGCCAACCGTAGCTATACTTAGCCAGAAAGTCTTAGTTTCTACTACTGGTAGAATGCTGTGGGACTAAAATTCATAGGTGGTCAATTTTGTAGCTTTATTTCACCTCCCCTATGACTAGTACAAGGTGGCTAATGGTGCCTTATGACACTCAACACTGTCTCGCAAGAGTGTTTGTGGCTTAACTTGAGCATTTTCAGTCTGATCTCTTTATCCTTTTTTAAGAGCGTATAACCTCTGTACTGCACCGTGCACTGATCAAGGTCACCTCCCTCTCCTGGGTTCATAGTATCACGGTTGGTACAATGCAACGACTCATATGAAGAAAACCTCTTGTAAAAGGGTCACCTTTCATTTGACAAAATGTAATGAACTTAAGAGTTGAAATAAATTATCGAGCAAATCGTACATTTTATAACCTAGAAAAGACAGCGCTCTTGAGTAGTTAGTGATAATTATTAAATATGATATGTATATTTCCTTTAAATTCGTATATTTGATAAAACTATTCATTTTGATTTTCAAGGAGAAAATAGTTGGCTTAGGTATTTTAGAAGTGTGATTATGTTGTCATTAACACTTTTCTAACCTCAAAAACTATTCATTCAGCAGGTGACCAGTTTTTTTATCATACAAACGTTAACGATTCAGTTGATCTGCATATTATAATAGATTTAATAGTTCTATAAAGTAAAAAAAGGACAACGTTCCTTTTGATGAAGATAGTAGTCCTCCTAGAAAAAATTCCGAGACAAATGGTTGTAGAGAGGGAGCTGATGAACTTGCCCGAGAGAAATGCTAATCGGCCGCTACTGGAATCGCAGGAGATTAAGCTATTTCCCGGGTAAAAACATCTCTTCTGCTTCATTCCCCCGTGGTGGCCGTTGTGAAGAATTAATTGAATTTGCCCTTTTACGGGACGGCTATGATTTCAACCGTTCCCTTTTGTAACGTTAATACGGAAAAATAAAAATTCCAAATTAAAAAAGGGGACGACCACAGTGCCAATGGGACTTACTTAAAGACCCGTTTATACGGCAAATAAAACTCGGATCATTATTCAAATCGGTGGATAAATTTAGATTAAAGGAATTACTTCCAGGTGAGTTGAACGACCCGAGAAAAATAAACCAGAAAAAAAATTCTGAAAGAGTGTAGCGAAAGAAAAGTTGTCAACTATTGCGTGGAATTAGAGTATCAGTTCGAGCCTAAGTTGTAAGTTTACCCTTCATCTCAGAATATTAGATTGTTCGGAAAAGATCATAAAATATAATGCCTAAATTTCATCAAAATCTGTGTTATGGTTTAAGATATTCAGATGTTGTCGGTGTGTTATGAAGTCAGTTGAGTCCTTCAGTTATGCCATAAGTTAATTAATTTATATTTGTTTAGGTCGGATATGAAATTATGTTGCTTAAAGCGTTTGGCAGACCAAATTAGGGAAAATTTAGTAGACCAAGATGATCGGAAACCAATTTCCTTCGTAACATGCTTCAACAAAACATGAAATAATTTTATTATTTTGATAAATTCAATTAACGAAACACAACCACATTTCTCGACAACGTACAAGCTTAAAAAAAATTGTGTGATTTTCCACAAAGTTCCCTTCCCCTGCCAATTAGAGCTAGGTTGTTAATTAATCGACAGTTCTTAGGAAGAAGATTTCTTCGTCGTCGACTTCGAATTGCAAAGCCTCCAGTTAGAACCCAACATGGAAATACAACTTTTCAAGATTCTTCCGCCAACCCGTTTTAATTGTACACCCGTGGAAATTCGTCTAACAACGTCCACAAACATTTTCCCCCACGGATCTCGGTCCCCTGGGGTCAACGGCTGCTCCGTTTTTTCCTTGTGCCCCTTTTATCTGTGAGATAAATGTACAAACCTCGTTTGATTTACAGATGAAAAGATACAAGCATCTCGTTACGACTTTGCGAAGCCAACATGAGTTCATTTTTTTTTTTTTTTTTACAAAAGGGAAAACATTATTCCTAAAATCCTTTTAGCAGCATTTAGACAACTGACGACCATTTCTTTCCTACCTACATTTTTTTAATTAAAGATGTTTTCTTTTTTCTCCAAAATTCAGATTTTATTTATACGATCTGGATCGGAGTTCAACCTAGAAAAGCTCATGGACTAGAGAAATTTCAAGCGAAAGTAATAGTCATGTTTTCATACCTACAATTTTAGAAGTAATGCTTAAAACATAAAAGAAGTACGAAATACAAAAAAAAATCAAGGCATCAAATTTAAATAAAAACATGATTATCTAAGCCTAAAAATTTCTAGCCATTTGTACAATCTATAAGAATAACAGATTGCTTTTAAGCAGGAAAATAATTCCAGGTGGTAATGAAATAATATATTTAAGGTCGTTAAAGCTTTCACTTTATTGTCCTTTCCATGAGAATGTCGGCGACAAATGGGATTTTTCTTTTACTTTTCTCGTTTCTTTCCCTTCTAAATTACTAATAAAGTGTCGTTTCGTTAATATTGTATGAATGCATTATGAAGCCTAGGACACATTCAAGTTTCATAAAAAAAATCTCTTTTTATTTGTTACCTACACATTATTGATATATCACAGAGCATAACACCAGCACTAATGCCAGCACTGCACGGTAGAACACATGCTTCTCAGTGTGTGTGGTTAGGTGTCCAGGAGGTCAGGAGGTCCCGAGGCCACGTCGATTGAGGTGACGTGGTGGGTTGTTAGGTTGGGAATGAGTGGATAGCGCTCCAGCAGTATGGTGAGGGTGGTTTGAAAGATTGGAATCTGGACTGGATTAGTTCATTGGCAAAAAGAATGTTGAGGTCTTTGTGAATAGTGAGGTCAGTGACATAATAAGGTGCTTTAACAATTTGTCTAAGGACTTTCGATTTGAAGGACTGGATGCGCTGGATGGCAATGCCACACAGTTCTACTCCGTATGTCCAAATTGGTCGTAATAAAGTCTTGTATTATGTTAGTTTTGTCTAAATTGAAAAAGTCGATTTCGGTCTTAAAAGTCTTCGTAAAAGCCCAAGTCTTGTATTTCATAAATTCAATTTACATTTTTTAATGATTATGAAATTTCGAAGAAGAGGGACTGGTTAGCCGAATATTTAGCGTGTTAAACTTTCGGCTCGTAGACTCCATGGCCGTGGGTTCGATTCCCACCGCCGTCCATGAAAATTTCGGGAATATCCGAACGGAAATGTTTAAAATATGATATCTTGATTACTACTCCAAGCATTTTATATTAAAAAATTTCAAATAAAAATTTAACTTAAAGCTAACCAAGGAAGGCTAAGGACGTTGGATAACCTATTCCAATTAAACTTTTTGCCGATTTTTTCCCATTTAGGAGAAAACAATAATACATACGATGGTATTAAAACAGAAGAGTAAAAAATTGGTAGTAGATTAATATATATTTTTAAAAATATAGAAAAACGTAGAAAAACCAAAACACGAATCCAGTAAAGTAGGCCTCAAGGAGTTCGTTAATATTGGAATCTATAATTTATTATCAAGCCACGCAGCAAATTAGAATAAAATATTTTCTTAGCAAAAACCAATTTTAGTCTTTTTTCGCACCCAAAAAAACTCTGATAGCAATTAAATATAAGCAAATAAAAAGTTTTTTTTCTCAAATCTTAAGCCTTTCAAAACCACAATTTTCGTGTAGAAAATCATAAAAATTGTGATAACTTTGAAACAACTCCATGGATCCACAGGACGCTTTTTATCGCACTAATTTGCCTCGTAAATAAATCCAACCCAGAGATGAGCATTCGAGGTGTTGTAAATTCAGCCTTATCTTTCTCACTTATTGTGACATAAAATCTGAACATATTTGGTATACTCTAAAAGTACAAAACAGCTTATGTAATAAACGTTGAAATTGGATAAAATTCAGTGGAATTAGAAATTTTTATACGCGAAACCCTCTGGACAACAATAGATGAAAACAGATCCAGCTCAAGATTGTTTTTTCTTTTTCTTTTTTAAGTAACTGACCTAATTGGGCATCTACTGAAATTCCGCCATCGGCCCTCTCACACTGCACTTTCACGCTAATAAATAAATTTCCTCAAGGCATGCTTTTTATACAAAACTGTATAGATAAAACAACCATGTTTCCTCCATGTTGCTTGTGCCATTCTTGCGTGTCGTGTTGGGAGTGGACAAGTACAACTCTTTGAACCCTGAAGATGATCTAAATAAAGATCGAAACGTTGGCACGATAAGGAAAATGTTTTTCTGAAACCTTCATCACACCAGACCGCATCTCACGATATCTGAATAATTATCGATTAACTGCCAGTAACCAATACACATTCGTTTGTTCATTAAATTCAAGATTAAACTTGACAAGACCAGACCTTTATTGCTTATTTTTGATAGGAAAGGTTTTATGATAGATATTGATCTAATTAAATGATATTACTCTGTTATTATCATATTTGCCGTAGGATGGTTTTTCTTTTGAAAAAAGTTGTACTTATTTTTCTCTTCTTCGTGGCCTGTTTTCTGATGGAATAGCATAAAATTATTTATGTAGCACATAAAATGACAGTCACCATGCTGCGTTTATCGATAATAAAATTTGACGCTATAATTTTTAATTTTTCTGTTCCAGGTGAGTTAATGAGTTCCGTAACGTCTTCAGTTATGTTAGATCGGCGAAGGAAAGGTTCCTTCAGAGGTAAACACAATTTTTCATTTTATATTGAGATGTAATTTTTATTTATAAAATTCAAAGAAATTTTTATATTTATAGAAATGATTAGAAAAGTAATAATTTTACCTTTTTTCAGTAGGGCTATTAAAAACTACTATAAATTTCTTGATGGTTCAATTTTTATTTTTTTGAAAATGTCATGTGTCAATGCGTGGGGGTTAACATCTAAGTTGTTTTCCACCCAATTTCCTTGAATTTGTCATGAGGTTTAATGCTATTTTTTTCAATTTAATATTAAAAATAGATAAACAAGTTTTTTTTTTTTTTTCTTAATATCTGTTACTTGCCGAGAAAATGGTATGAGAGGCCTAGACGTTAATCACACAAAATTTAAATTAATCAGAAATCCCTGGGTTTTTATCGAGATTTTGATTGTAGCTTAATATTATCCGGTGGTTTTCTATAAAATGACTAGTTGTATATGCAAATAAAAGTGTTTTTAGTGTAATTTGCCTTATTGTTTGTCTTGTTAAGACAACAGGGGTTGAGTGGGGATTTGACCTCGATTCACCCTCCACACGGGGGCGGTTTTCTCATGGCTCCTCGCCTAATTTTTCTTTCATCTCGTTCGCCCGGTAAGTGCTCACTCTTGGTTCGACACGGGCAAATAAACATTGTACCCGTGGCCCTGGCTTGGCCGTCCCCAGGATTTCGGACTCTCGATAAAACCCCGAAAGGTAAACAGAGCCATTTATTCAATTTTCCTACACCCCGCAGCGAGTTTTCCCATTCCGAGACCCCTTTTTCAAATAATCCAGCTTTCAATGGAGAAGCGGACTCTTGGAATATTGTAAAACGTCTTTGTCGGGTTGGTTTAATAATAAATTAAGTTTTTTTTTGTGAGAGCTTAACCTTGAACGGTGTCCTTTTTAATATTTTGCCTTGTCGAGAAAGAAAATCATTTATTTGACAAACAACAATTTGACACACAATCCCATGCTTCATTTCATAAGAAACTTGAAATCTCGTGTCTTGAGAAATGTTCAAGATTTTTTTTATTCAAACAGGAAAATTTGCATTTCCCAATTAGAAGAATTTAATTTTGGTTTCGTTCTAAACGCCCAGTTGGGTCTGGCTTTGTCATGTTGACAAAGATGTCTAAGAAGGATCCTATTCACCAATGCTGGACTTTTTAAAAATGTTGTCTAGTCATTTATGATCCTTCTTGTCTGCCTATCCACCCTGGTTTGGTCTGTCAGGTGTCTGTTGGCATTTCGCCATATCCAGCGGTTTGCCTGTTGTTTTGTCAGTCTTGTCCTTTCTAAACGTTTCTAACATCTATAAAACACTCCTTAAAAACGTAAGTTTTTATAATTAACCTTTTGAATATGGGGCCGTTCATTTGATCTGATGCCGTCATAATAATCAAACTAAGGAAAAATGACATCACTTCTCACAAAAAGAACGCTACTGGAATATCGACAAAATCTGACTTATTTGGCAAATAATGCAACATTTTGAGGTTATTTTGCCAGGGAAATTTCATATTGGTTTTAAAAAAATAACTTATAGTTTATAATGAGCCTAATATACTCCTATTTTTAAGGTTAAAAAAATCAACATTTCCAAAACTTAGAAAAGGTAGGTTTCAAAACTTTCGGTAATATTTTATGATTTTTCCTTCTCGAAGATGGGAAAATAGGTCATTTTAAAAAAAACTTTTTCTTTCAATCCCCAATGTTTCGGATTTATTTTAATCCTTCCTCAGTTGAGTTAACGCAGTGGTTCAAACAGTGGTCGTCCGTTTGTTACAATTTATTTGAAAAAAGAGCCAGTGTAGTACATATTAAGTTTTTCAGTCACCCAACAAAGGTTGTAATATGTTAACTATGATCTATGATCCTTTCTGGAAAATTAAATGTGTATAATATTTTGAGTGAATTAATTGTAAAATATTCTAATGATGAACTTGTAGCTTGATCTTTGCGTCATCCGAGTTCCTCCCTTTTTGAAAAAAGCCCATTTGTAAGTATGCAAGCCGTTGGATTCGACCCCGGTATCTTTACCTTACAGTGATGATCGGTAAAATAGTATACCCCTGGGCCCCTCTGTTCTCGTTGGTTTTACGACCTTTTAAGACTGAACCCTCGGGTGCGATTCCACCTAAGAAACTTGCTGTTCAATTATGCGCCTGGTCTGCTATAGTTCGCTGTTATAGTTAACTGGAGCAGGTTCAGTCCGAGTTGGCATCCCCCGACAAAAACACATGCTTGCATTCCGCATGAGGTTTAAGTCCTTAAGAACTCTCCAGAACAAACGACGCATCAGACGCCCTGGAGTAGCTGTAATGACCTGCAAACCCGATTTTGTATTTATTGGCCCAAACTCTTAAGTTCAGAATTTTTTACTGACTGTTGAACCTGAAAAGAATGAAAAATGGCCCAATCATATACATGACATTTCACTTGAATTTGTTTCGTATTTGTGAGCTCTTCTGTAGACGTAAGAGACTTGGGTCACGATCCACACTGAGGGTACACAGTCGACGAAATAAAGCACAGACCTCTTAGCTGAAACTCGCTTGAACGACCAAAGCGAAAGTAGGTGGACCAAACTGTAATGAAGTAGTTCACGAAGTCCTGTTTCATTTGCAACGCTCAAACGTGTTATTTTAGAATTAACTATTGGCTGTTGAACCTAAGACCAAAATGTTACTGGCATGTCCCAACCTGTTACTAGAGGAATTTGTTGTTCCGTATTTGTGAGAGAAGGCGATAACCTCAGGCATCCTCACTATAAGGGACAGAATCGACGAAATAACAGGCCACAGACGAAAACTGTTTAATAGCCATAACATAATCATAAAACGACCAGATTAGACCAACCACGATTCGTGGCCATATAGACTAGACACATATGTGATACGTGACCAACTAATCAATCCGAAAGGGTATTGACTGAGAAATGACAAGTGATCCGCTAAATACAAAGGGGTTGCTGTGTACTTTTGAACACATCCAAGTATGTTTTTTCAACTTTAAACTTTCGTCGGATAAACGTGAAATATTTCGTCCGATTCGAATTCTTCCGAGATAAAACTTCCCCAAAACAAACCGCCGTTTCAACTTTGTGGCTTTGTTTCCTTTTTTGGAATTCATAAAGCGTACAGTGCTTTTAAAGTACTTTATGCTTTCAATGCCATGCCACTAAAGAATTTTTTTTTTTTGTAACCTGAGGGAGAAAACAGGCCTTATGGGGTAATAAATAAAGGAATTTTTATTCTTATGTTATATTAATTACTTTCTGGACAACTGGATTAAATTAAAAATAAATAAGTAGATTGAAAATGTAAAATCCAAGCGTGTCCTCCCTGTAAGACTGGAATCACACCAGATTTATCGGAATTTATTAATTTATTTTTTTTTACAACCTACAAATTCTAAGATTATTTTACTTATTCCATGACCCTTAGGCCCTAGGGGGAATCGAGAATTTTTCCAACATCCGATCTAATAGTTGGAACACGCTGAGGGGAACAATTAACTCAAAATTGTTTCTAGAGCATGTAACAAGTTAATTAAAATAATTGCCACCCTTAGGACGATACATAATGGAAGAATTAGAGACAGAGGAATGTAATTGTTGGCCTTTTTTCTCTCTTTCTCTTCAACGGAGCCAAACGGAGTGTAGAGTTTCTCTCTCTAGAGACCTTCCAATTTCGTTAATCTCTTTCTCTTAGTCCTGTTGGCAGTGGAATTAATCATATTTCGTAAAATGAACTTAACGTTGAAGCAGTTAAAAGTCGAAGGAAATGTTTTTATTTTTCAAATTCTTCGTTATATCAAGTCTACTATTTTTCTATCTTCTCTCATAGGTGAGGTTGTATCAATAGGTTTTTCTCGACGAAAAACACTTAAAAGTTGATAAGATCAGATTTATATCTTGTAAAGATCGAAATTGATTATGGGGATCGTTTCCCGTTTGTTTTTGATGTCAAACAACGGAGTAAAGGGGACTTTGATATGCAAACGCGCTCATTGTTCCCATGTCAAAACTTAAATGCCACTCCGGGTGTATAATCTTACCCACTACGAAGCTCCTCACAGTCCTCGTCCTTAAACGGAACATCCGGACGGAGGAATAATTTAGACAGTGTTTAAACCTAGAACGTAATTCTCCATTTTAGTCTCTAGCTGTACTTATAAGGGTCGGGTGGGTAGTCGAGATATCGCGTAGATAAAGCCACTTCGGCTTAATATGCGTTAGTTTTTTAAACATTTAAATTATCGATTTTGTACGGTGTCCGTTACAATCTTGCTATCGGAATCTCTCCTGTCAAGGTTTATCATACATAATGCATTGATTCAAAATTATATTTCATATGTCACCAACAATTTGCTCGATCGTCCTGGTCTATCTCGTTGATTTTGTTTTTCATGCGAGTCCTGCATTTTGCCATTTTCATTGGTCGGTCTGTGAACTTCTGAAGATACGGGAAGATGGCAGACAAATACAGCGAGAACTAGTGGACCAGGATGATCGGAGACTATCGAATATGCATGCCAATCACTTCGGACACCTCACTATAATACTTCCGAAAAAATTCAACAGTCAAAAATACCCTCCCGTTAATTAACTACCAATAATCGTCGAGATGATGTAAATACATTTGGCAAATGAAAGGTCCTTCAATCTGATGATAAGCTAAAAGGCTCGAAATCCGGATCGTTGCGAAACAACTTACTATGAGTAGTAACTAACTTTTTAAAAAGGATACAATAAATTTAGTATAAGGATACAATACATACAGTATATCGATACGTTTTAATCCTATTTTATCTAGCCATTAAAATTTTTATTTGTTATAAAAAAATAAAAATATATATCAGAAAAGATAGTTTTGTGTTTCTGCTTTTAGAAAATGACGAAGTTTGAATTGAAAAAAGGCTAAATAATTCCATATTATGAAATAACGCTCAGATATACGGTTAATACGCGTAAATTCATTAGTATTCCTGATCCGTAGATAAGATCGAGATATGCTGTCCTTTATGATAATCAACCTTTTATAAATCATTAGGAGATTTTCAACAGCGGTTATTAAAATTACACATCCCTCCCCTCTGATTATCGTGATTTATGTTGATATTATTGCTCAATCATAGGTTGGACTTTGTAGATTTGTAAAAATTAAAAAAGTAAATAAATTAATTACGATTTATCATTCTTCGTTTAGAAATGTGTAGAGATTTAGTGACCGTTAATCGATAATTATTCAGAAATGGTGCGATGCTGTATGATTCGATGTAGGTTTCAGAAAAACATTTCCTTTATCGTGCCAACGTTTCTATCTTTGTTGAGATCATCTTCAGGGTTCATAGTGTTTGTCTCCTGTGCAATGTGCCATTCTTGCGTGAGAGTGCCCTCTCAACACGACTCACAAGAAGGCACAATTACACAGAAGACAAAAACTTTGAACTGTGAAGATGATCTCAATAAAGATCGAAACGTTGGCACGATAAAGAAAATGTTTTTCTGAAACCTACATCACACCAGAACGCATCCCACGATTTCTGAATAATTAATTCGTTTAATTAATACGACAATAATTTTCCCCTTGGGCCGAGAAGGGGATCCAGAATCTTATTACTTATTCCTTTTTATTCCTTATTTAAGTAATTGAACCTCGACGCTCAGATTTTTTATTTTTAAGTTAAAATTAATTATGAGAGTGAAAACAATTAGGTGGGTTTCTTTGTCAATGTCTATTGACCTACACTTATATAATTTTTTTGAGATTTAAACGATTTACGAAAGTAGGAACGTTTCCAATTCCATTAGCTGCAGGCATTTCGCAAAGATGCCGGCGTGTGTTATGTTAAAACGGGTACATTTTATACAAATACACAATTTTAATACTAGATTGAAGGGACGGTTTGTTTATTCATGAGCAATTAAAGAGGTATAAACGTTCAATTTCTCCTTTTAAGTCCTTCCCTTAACGTAATTAAATATTAAAGCCGTTCATAATGACTTAGCTTCCTCTCCCCTTCAGGCGAGAGAAGAACTGACGGATCAATATTTTGTTCGTGAAAAATCCGCCCCGTTCCGCTTCAATAAAGTGAAAACGGACGATTTTTCCGTTCGGTGGAAAAAGTGTACAAGCGCTTTTTGCCCCCTGGACGCCATATGGCCAGTACGAAGTGGCCGGTCGCGGTCGGGGGTGGTGGATTTTTTCTGGCTAAACCGAGAATTTCAATATGAGGGAAACAGACAGAAGAGGACACCTCGTCCTGGGTCGGAGGAGAGTCTTACAAATCGACGACGAAATGTCATATGGAATGACAGGAGTGCGGCGTGGTTTAGAGTCGTCCGCCAGGGCGCTTGCAAGCCCCCACGAAGTCCCGATCCGTGTCTAAACGCTTACTCAACCGAGGAGCCGTTTCGACCTTCTAATCGCCAAATACAAACTAAGCTGGTTAGGTTTTTTCATCGAAGGACACAAAATTAAGCACAGACCAAGAACTAAACGCATCTGAAACACAGCTGGTATTTTGACCCATTATGTCAATGCATTTTTTCCAATTGTTTACTACGTTATATAAACAAAGACAAAGACTGCTTAAAAAAATAATCCAAGAAAATACAACCGCATCAACCTAAAAGTTTGTCTTTTCAGTTTCGGACGTTATAAACACCACAAAATCACACAGTTCATTCATATCCTTGATTATTTAACTACTTACAGTGAAACAAGAGAAAAAAGTATTGGACCTGTTGTCTCATTTATTTTTATAGGCCTTGGCTTTTATTAGCATAAAAGAGCTTTAACTCAGAATCAAGTATACGTGTAAAACCCCTTCACATATTATACATTTTAAATCAATTAATTGGCTATTGAAATACATAAATTGAGTTTTATGCGACTATCAATGCAACTTTGCTCTCTGGTACGTTTTTGGCATTTCGCCAAGTTCAGTGGTTCGACTGTGTTTTCTTCGCCGTGCAAGCATGGAAATTAACTTCGCCAATGATCAAAAATCGTTTATTTTGTAATGGTTCAGTTTTTTTATTTCTGCTCATCACCAGAGTCTTTTTCTTGCTCAGTTGTAATCCTCCTTTAGCTTGTTTTCAGTTTTAATTTATTTATCTATTTGTATTTTGGTAGTTTCCGATCGTTTTGTTCGGCCGACCTTTCCTTCTCTGAAGTTCAGATATCGTGAGATGCGGTCTGGTGTGATGTAGGTATCAGAAAAACATTTTCTTTATCGTGCCAACGTTTCTGTCTTTATTGAGATCATCTTCAGGACTCAAAGTGTTTGTCTTCTGTGCATTGTGCCACCCTTGCGTGTCGTGTTGAAAGTCAACTGTCACTAATCTATGAAGCCTTCATCATTCCTGTGCGTTATTTAGTCGATTTATAATTTTTTAAACGTAAGGTTTTTCACCTTATGATCCTTCATCATAGCTGTGGAAAAAGAATCAACATTGAAGGTGGCGAGAAGCCGAAACAAATCTGAGTTATGTTCTACAGTTCTATTCTACCGCAGACCTCAAAAGTATTCCTTTTCATTGTATTGGAGAAAGAATCGGGCTTTTTTCCTAAGCTTTCTAGACCTATGCCTGTCTCATCCTAAGCACTTTTGTTCAGTCCATACTAGCTGTTTTGATGAGTTCAGTGTTTGCGAGTTATTTAACCGAATTGTACTTTTTTAAACTTAACTTGAAGTCCGCTTAGGAATGACTAATAAATGGCGAGAAGAAGAAACGAGAGTTTGACATAACAAATACAGTTAGGATAGGCAGACTAAAACTCGGAAACATCAAATTACAGGTCCCTTCTACTACAGACCTCAAGATGTGTACAGTCCCTATCTCATCCTCCACAGTTTTGACGTCCTCAGTTGTCAACTGTATTTAGTATTGTTTTCCGATCATTTTCTTCATCTTTTTTATATGTCTCCAGTGTTTGTGCGTTATTTAGACTATTTTCGTTTATTATTACTTTCGGAAACTTTGGTTCATCACGTTTGCATAAAAACGATGGATCGTTGAAGATGTAGAAGAGACGAATCGAGTTTGTCAAACCAAATACATCTAGGATAAGCAGACTAAAATGATCGTATGAAATATGCTACTTCCAAATCTAGTTGACATTTGCCTACCTCATTCTCTGAAAAAATTTTCATGCGCAATGTTTCCATTATTTTTTTATTACACTCTCGTCATTTTAGCTGTTAATTGTATCTGTTTGATGTTTGGTCGTTTCCGATCATTTTGTTCAGCATATCGTCGCCGTTTTTGTGTATTCAGTGTTGGGTCTTTGCGTTATTTAGTTTCTTCTTTTTAGTTTAGGTTCACTACCTTGTAAACTTTATAGGTTTTTGAAAAACGAATAACTTTGACGTATCAAATACTGCAAGATCGGTGGTCGGCTTCGGTGGCCGCAATGCTCATCATTGTAAGATAAAGGTTCCGGGTTCGAATCCAGCGTCCCTGCAATCGAACCCTACGTACTTACAAATGTGCTTTTTTCTGATTTACCTTTGATGTAGCGAACCCACATTAAAAAAAAGTTTATCACCGCACATCTCAAGAAATTTGAGGTTGTCCAAGCAAAAATCAGTGCTCTAACGTTGAACATTTTTATTAAATTTTGTAATGACGTAACCCTCGGAAAAAAGATCTTTGAGCGATGAACGAGATCGAGATTAACAATAATCAATAATTATTCAGAGATTGTAGAATGTGTTCTGGTGTGATTGGCGAAAAAGTGAAATTATACAGTGCAAAATATATTTTATATTTTAAGTATAAAAAATTGAACTAAATAAAAGAAATATTTTGCATTGTATAAATTCACTTTTTTACACATCTTACATGTATTTGTTAAATGAAAACAATGTTTGTAAATCCCAGGCCCTGAAGATGATCTTAATAAAGATCGGAACGTTGGCCCGATGAAGAAGATGTTTTTCTGAAACCTACACGCCAGACCGCATCTCACGATTTCTGAATAATTGTCGATTAATGGTCACTAGTCACCACACAATAATCAATAATTTGTACATTGTTGCGTTTCTGCATTCACCTTGTCCAGTGAGAAACTATTCCTGCCTGAGAACTGCATAAAACGGCAAGAGAATTTTTCTTTTTCGGTTGATATTGACACTTTTGTCGGTATGTGATTCGGAAGATCGACACCAATCCAGCGAATGTAAGCAGACCAAAAAAATGACCGGTGTCAACCAAATTACCGTACAAATAACAACACAGGGAAATGAAACAATAAAAGAATTATCATAATTTAATTTTTTTATTGAATTGAGCACGTAGAAATACAAAAAACCTATTTGGACTCTACCAAAAGGGCGTAGGCAAAATTTAGGGACGTTTTAAATTAAATTTTGAAATTAAATTAAGATTTCAGTTGTTTGAACCATGGGAAGTTTTCAATTTATAACGGTGTGCTTAGTTGGCAATGGCACAATGCGTAAGACAAAAGGAATAAAAAAGCTTGTTCTGCTGTTCTCTTTGTTTCTTTCTTCTTTTTTTGTGATAATTATGTCATATTTAATAAATAATTAACTGGAAAAATTTCCATTTTAATCGGCGATAACGAAGCTAACCGAGAAGTGCCGAGCCGTGGCTCCTCCTAATCTTGTAAGCAGGGAGACTTGCGTCCCTGTTCTCCACGGTTCTCATGAAAACCGGCCAGTCTTGTGTTGGAGCTCGCATAGGTAGGGACGAACTTCACGGCAGGACTTAGTTTTTCGCGTAACCCGGCGATATTTTTTATATTGTTTATGTTTTTTGTTTAAACTTTCTTTAACGTTTTATTGTCGTAATCGGGTCGGATTTGGTTCATATAAAAACAAATTGTACGTAGTTAATTTAGAAAAAAGTGCAGTATTTGTTTTAAAAAGGGGTCGGTTTTTAATTATATCTGGTTGTACAGTTGCCCCGGGAGGGTAAGGTAAATATAAAAAAAAAGAAAGCCCGTTTTCAAGTTGACATTCCCCATTTGGGAGGACGGGATCCGCAATAGGAAACGTGCTCCCGGGCGAATTCTTCTCTCAGTGTCTCCTGACCCTTGTCGCGATGAAGTGCTGATCGGGCCGCGATGACAAAAAAGACGAGAAATGTCCATCCCGAGGTGACCTACAGGAGCTTCAGGGAAGCCGAGGATGACATCATCGTCCTGGAAGAGGGCTCGGACAGAAGGAAAAGCGGGATGAGCCTGAGCAGGAGCAGGTCGGAGAGCAACCTGAGCAGCTCCCAGGCTTCCCTGGCACTCCCGGTGCCTTCCAACACCCTCCACAAATGCCTCAGGGTCTTGAGCGGGAGCTGGAGGAATATATTCCACCGTAAGTTGTGTTTTATTTAAGGTTTAATTTTGTTTAAAACCTGCGGTTATCGGGCTATCTTCTATCTTTTAACCCTTGGGGATCCAGGGATCACGCACTTTACAAAACCGAGACGCACTAAAACAACGCCATTTTTCTAATTAAACAAAATACCATACGATCCGATTGAAATTTAATTATTTAACCTTTCTAAAACAAAAAATTAAGGTTATGCACTATTCACCTTAAAAAGGTCAGCCGCGTTTTCAATAATATCAAACTTCATTTAACAAATAAACCTTCATTAAAAATAATACAGCAATCTGCTTATTATAAATATTAATTATTTACCACAATTATACAAAAAGACAGAGAATTTAGCCAAACCTCAAAATTTATTATCAATTCTCGTACCTACACCACCTGAGTACGATGATATTTTCAGAAAATATGTGTTTATATTATTGTTGTTAAACCGTATTTCATGAGACTTTATTTTAATACCGATTTGATGATTAGGCGATTCCGCTTTCATCTGCGCACCTTTGGTCCTGGAATGCGATTCGTACGAACAAAATTTTGTACCGTTCTAAAATCAATTTTTGACCGCGGGAAAGTTCCCGGGTTCAAAGGGAATAAAAAGAAATAAAAATTTCAGAATATAAATTACATTTTTGTACGTTAATAATTAATCTTTTTCAAGACACCACCAATCTAATCGACAACAGGTTGACACAATATACTTAGATCTTGCCCAAGATAAAATTGACCATTGACTTCTTATCCGAAACGAATTTGGTTCAGTAAGTTCCAAAAGTTTAGCAGTCGTTTTATCTCAGAGGTCGATACTAGGTCCATTCCCTTTTAAATATTAATATTTCCCTTTGTTTTTACTCACATATTTTCTCCCTCATTGCTGAGGACCGGCTATACTGCTATAACTTCTTTCTATTCATGATGCTTCTGCAAAAAAATAAAATAATAATAATCTTACAGAGTATTGGACAGTCAAACTACCACTAAATTTTGGAATCAACTATTCTGACACATGAGGCTAATTAAATGTCAGGTTTCATGCTTACAAAAGTACAAAAAAGTGGATGCAGAACCAATGATTGTACTGTTTAAGACTATGTTCCGCCCAATTTAGAAAATAATTATTCAGAAATCATGAGATGCTGTCTGGTGTGATGTAGGTTTCAGAAAAACATTTTCTTCGTCGTGCCACCGTTTCGATCTTTATTGAGATCATCTTCAGAGCTTGGGATTTACAAACATCATTTATTGTTAAATGTAAATAACGTTTGTAAATCCCAGGACCTGAAGATGATCTCAATAAAGATCGAAACGTTGGCACGATAAAGAAAATGTTTTTCTGAAATCTACATCACACCAGACCGCACCTCACGATTTCTGAATAATTATCGATTACTACTAACCACCACAAATTTATCAGAAAACACTAATTCACTAGAAACCGCTCAACGACTTCATTTACACTCTCTGGTTTAGAATTACTGGAAAACACTAGGGCAGACCTTATCAATTTATTATGAAAGAGTAAATTGTGCAACCTGTAAACCCAAGACTACAAAATAATGGCCTGATATCGACTTATCTTAATAATATGACTTACGATCCACGAATAATCAGTTTACTAAATTTTCACGTTCCACAAACAGTAACAAACGAAAAATATTTGGAAACTCAAATTACAGTTCAAATTATTTAAAAATTTATCCGATACTTCGACCATTGGAAATGAGAAATAAATGGTAAATCGTGGGAAAACGTTTTACTTTTCCTTAAGTCGGTATAAAACTTTTTTTTGCATATGGATCATGGCAATTTTTCAAGTTAGATTTTCTTATCTACTTCTATTGTTTCATTACGTTTTTTTATCATTCCTTGTCCACTTCTTTAATATTTGTACGTATGTTTATTATGATAAATTATCCTCTAATCGACGCTGTGCCAAGTACGACATTTTCCAAGATAAACATACCTGTCCCATCCGATTCTTTATGCTTTATGCTACTTATCTCCTGTAACTTTTTTCCCCGTATATGTATACGTTCATTGTGACTTTCGCGTGTCCGAATCACTTTGTGCTTGATTGCTGACAGTAATTGAGTGTTCATGACGAAAAATGGAGAACGTAAGAGAACATTAATTTAAAGTCTACTCGGCCGAATCGAAAGAGTACTACGGTGACGCAAAGCCGTAAAATAAACGCATATTTAATCTTGCGGTTTTTCCGTTAGATAGTGCCGTAGTGATGTTACTTTTCTCCGAATTTGCTGGTAAATTGATTGGTGTCCTCGTCAAAGACTCGGAAAGCTCTACTGTCATAGTCTTGTAATTTTATTTTCGTCACACTTTAAGAAACTAATTTAACGTTCATTATCGGACTTATTACTGTCATTAAAGCGATGTTAAAATGTGGTTTACAAGCTAATTTTCTCTTTGAGCCGAAAAATGTCAACTCGTTCCACATTTTCCTTCTTTCACTTTAACGCATGTGGTGAATTTATGTGGACGTTGATTTTCCATGAAAATTAATCTTAATGGCGATATAAATCCAGATGTTCAGACTTTCTATTTGCTAAACAGCATCCTATATGGTTTGGAGGTCGTTAGAAAACCTGTATTGATCGACTCTGATCACTTTAATGTCGTTATATTCTCGTAATTGTTGATTTCTTACTGAAGATGGCTGACTCATAAATATAATCAGGATCAACAACCTAACTTTAAACGTTTTACAAAACGTAACGTTTACAGAAACATCTGTCCCTGCTTGTACCTGATTTTTTTTCTACTCTGAACCTTGGGGCAAATCCTTGCACTTCTGTTTCAGAGATGGTTAGCTCTAATAAATAACTAGCAACTTTCCAGTCTGACATCCTGCTGTTAAGTCCAAAGTGGATGTAAAGCAAATAAATTTACGCGGTTTGAATAACCAGTGTCATGGGTTTGTCTTGAACAGAAGATTTTGAACGATGGATTCTATACAATCTTTTCACACCGAACCAATTAGAACGAATTTTATCCCAACAAAAACCTAACCGTGAAAAAGAGCCAGGTTTCTGATTCCCTCCAAAAATATCAGCTTATCGATGTACATTGAGGCCAAGTCTGTTCGTTTCTAGTCCATAACTTAAACAAAATTTCCATAAAAGTTCCAAACCCCCTCCAGAAAACTACCCTAACGATGTAATTTCTACATTGGGGCCAAGTCCGTTCGTTTTTGGTCAACAACCTTAGAGAACTAAAAAAAATTCCAAACTCCCTCCCGAAAACTACCCGATCGAGGTAATGGTATTTACATTGTGACCAAGACCGTTCGTTTTTGGTCCATGACCTTGAAGAACCAAAAAAAAAAAAAAAAAACGTTCCAAACTCCTTCCAGAAAACTACCCACTCGATATAATGATATTTACATTGTGACTAATTCCGTTCGTTTTTGGTCATTAACCTTTGAGAACTAAAAAAACAAAACAAAAAACATAAAAGTTCCAAACCCCCTTCAGAAAACTACCCTTTCGATGTTTACATTGTGAATAAGCCCGTCCGTTTTTGGTCAATAACCTTAGAGAGAAAAAAAGTTCCAAACTCCTTCCAGAAAACTACTCTATCGATGTAATAATTTTTTACATTGTGGCCAAATCCGTTCCGTTTTGGTTCATAACTTGGGAGAACTAAAAAAGAGATAAATGTTCCAAAAAACCCTCCAGAAAACCCCCTGCTATGGCGGGCTGCTAGGTGGATCCCTATGGACTTGGGCCTTTTTTCATGTTAGGGGAATATAATATTTTTTCGTTCACTTCAGCATCGAGGTTTTGGTTTGTTTTTTTTGAGACAGATGCATGTCGAGACTTTTCTCTTGTAAGAAGAAAAAAATTGCAATTTTCAGATTCGTTCCTTTATTCATAATGTAAGACGTACATTTGTGCCAAATATCACATTTCTACCTAATTTTGAGAAAATTACTATTTTTTCTTTCAAAGCTTACATTTTTACGGGATTTAACGTTTCTAGCTATTCGAAAAGTATCTTATAATTTTGATGATCAGTGAGCTAAGGCCTAGGCTTAATTTATTTTCAAATTCATACAAATCCGTTTACACAAAAAATGGAATATTATAGAAATAAGGTGAAAATTTGAATGACGACATAGCGGATGGACTTACTACAGAGGGTACATTCAGGTTTAACCTCTTCAGATTTTTCTCTAACTGTGTATTTCAATTGTTTTAGAGGAGGGCCCGGTTGTTAATCCCTTCCCGTTTTACGGCATTCCATCCCAGAACGGTCCATCAGAAAGGCGTTACAAAACTATTTGTCCACTACCTTATTTACGACACGAAATGCCAGTTTGTTCTCAAATTGCCTCCTGTGGCGTAGAACAAAAAACCAAATCTGTACGGGGAGTAATAAATTCTCTTATGTTACCCGCCTAAGACACCTGTACAAAAGGAACGTCTTTACAAAAGGGTTTTGCCTAATAAATGACCCCGTAGCAGGTTAAAAAAGCGAAGGCGAAAGAAGCAGGTACATGATTGAATTAGGCTTCGGCCCGTCCAACCTATAATCACTACAGGTTTAAATTCACAGTGGTTATTTCGCCTTAAATGCTTTTTTGTGATTTTCTTCCACATCATCACATTTATTTGTATTTATATAATTAACTTAGGACTTTATTTAGTGACGTTGAATCCCCACACAAGACTTGGACAACTACTAGACTTCCGTTTTGATCGTCAAATTAAAACTAATCTAAATCCACTAATTTCGAGATCCGCTTGACAAACTAATATCTTACAATTAATTAAGGTTTTGAGTTTTTGAAAATTGGCAAAAAGGAGGGAAAATTCAAAAGGTGAGGTTGAGATGGGAAGTTGTCCTATTGGATCGAGGTCACGATAGCTCAAGTGGTAGAGCAGGGACGACTCTAGCCGAAGATCGTGGGTTCGAATCCCGCTCATGCCATTGATTTTTTTATCTCAACTAAAACCCTTAATCAATACTAAAATTAACACAAGACAATACTACGACACTTTCGACCTGTGGAACTGTGGGGTTCTGCCAAGCCAGCTAGCATCCAGCGCATCCTTCCAATCAAAAGTCCTCAGATAAATTGCCAAAGATCTTTAATACTAACCTCACTATACACAACATAAACATTCCTTTTGTCAATGAACTAATCCGATCCAGCATCCAAGAGTTCCTAACCTCTCAATCCATACTACCCATTCCCATCCTGATAACCCTCCTTATCGCCTTAATGGAGGCGTCGATAATTTTCGAGACCTCGCCCCTAATCCTTAACAATGTGTGCTAGCATTGGATGGTTATGGTATCATCAGGTGTTACTGAAAAAAAGACCTGTTTTTATTTCTCATATGTACAAATATGAATATGAATTTTTTTTAAATCTATTAGCTGTTAGAATTAGCCTGGAGTATTCTCACAAATAGAATGGCTTCTTTCAAGCTCAATTTCTTGGTCCTTCTAGAAGGAAATACGCAAATTTTACATAATTTTTAAGAAGGTAACGAAACTATACCAATCACCTTATTGCCAAGGCGATAATCTTAAGAAATTTATGTTGGTGTTTTTTCATCTTCTGTTATTGAACGCTGGAGCTTGGAAGATTCGAAGTTGGGTGCAAATAAGCGCACATTTAAAATTCTTGAAGTGGCAGGTCGCTTGGTCTTGATGAAAGGCTGACCATTTCGCCAAAGTAATCGTCAACAAGCCTAATTTATATACACAGAGATTATACTTTCGACGTTTTAATTAACAGGATACCGATCATTGAGTGAGAGAGAAAAAAATTAAAGGAAATGAGAATGAATGAACATGTGTATCAAAAAGTAGTTTTTTTTCTCTTTCGTTTTATTTAAAGTGGAGCGTGAGATTCAAAGTCGCCCATCGGGTTGTACTTATTAGCCGGCGATTAATTAAGACTCACGCCATTTTCAACAGTCGCGTCAGCAGTCAGAAAAGAACACGGCCTTCGCCCTTAGGCTCTTCGCATTGTTGGCCGGTTAAAAAACTCAAACCTAGTACAAAAAGCACCCGGGACTTTTTTCCCTCTCCGGGACCGGTTTCGAACGACAATCGAGACCCCAAGGAGAAGCTAAGCCTCTTGGAAAACCGAGACTATTTACTTAGGACACGTACACGTCTCAGAGGTATGAGTTTAAAAAGAAAAATTAGAATCTGAGACGAAGCGTAAAGACCGTTGATGCCGGGAAACGCCCACCGCGGGCATACCATCGGGCAATTAGCTGCCCACGAAAATTGGCCCGATGTGCATAAATTGCACGGTAGGCGGCATCCAATTCCCCGGGGCCTTACGTCCAAATAACTAACCATGCCTTTGAATTTTCAAGTTGGGATCGTCTCGAAATTCAGATATACAAGCAGGTTCCGGGGTACTACGCGAATGCAAATTTAAAAAAAAATGAGAACAGTGTCTTAAGGGGAAAAACAGTAAACGGTAATTTTATCAGCAGATCTTGAACCGGCTTTTCGCCGTTTGGCCGGAGATATCTCAAGCCATTTAAACCATGTCAATTGAAACTCTAGACTAACAGAAACAGCCTCAATTACATAAAGAAGGATCGCATTCCTTGATTATTTGGTCATCAGTCATAATTTAAATGCAAAACTGTGATACAATGTTAGATGATGTCTCTCCTTCAACCTTTAGACAGACGGATCTTTGTCTCCTTAACAATGCAACGTACCCAATCTGGCATAAACTGTATGGACTTATGCTCAGCCATAGCAACCAACCAACTCCTACAGTATACAATCTTTCCAGTCCACAGTCGTATTGCATCGTTTCCGTACGTCCTCTCTTACCTTTCATCATGTCATCATCCCTTACGTTTTCCCCACCTCACTCACTGCCCATCCCAATCCCTTGGGAACCCAGATTTGCTTAGCCTCACTCCCTAGTCCGACAAATCTGATCTCAGCTTCAAGGGGTAATTAGTGACAATAATTGCCTATAAATGCTTACTTCGGATGAACATTACTTATTTCTCAGCCCAAGACAGTACAAGCCACATTTGGCCATAGTTGTTATACTTACTTTTAGTTAACTCTATACAGTTTACAAATGTTCAATAAAAGAGAAAAACTACGGTAAAGCAAACTTGGCCTTCGTAAATGCATAACGGCTCAGAATTTTGAGCTTTCATCTTGATGTCTGGGGTATGATCCTGTAGTTTTTCATGTCTCGGCAATTCGCCATTTTCAGTGGTTCTTGCTTATCCAGCTGGTTTGGTATATAACGCACGTTTCACCATTTCACCATCTAAAAAGACACTGTGTTTTGATTTACTCTGGGGTTTGGCCCATTTTTTTAAAGGTTCATTGCATTCCTCTTCTATTCAGCACACGGTTTTTATCTTTAGCTTTTTATCCGTAAATCTGTAGTTTTGTCGTTTCCGATCGATTTATTCCATCCTTCCAATCCTCGCTGTTGTGATGTTTATAACTTGTATCCGTCATCATTGATTGGTGTGTGGATTATTTTGTTCCTCTTAATCCAGTCAGATGTCGTCTGACAGACAAAACAGCGAACATACTGACCAGGATGATCATTCAACGATTCAGTCTACAGACCACTGAAAATACTGGAAGGCATAGGACAGACCAAAACAGCGAACATATATCTTGACCAGAGTGATCAGATACGAACAAACTAGGTTCATTTCCAGACATCAAAAATAAATCTCTCTATGAAATTAAATGAAATTGTTGGTTTTTTGTATGGAAAATTGGATTCTTGTTTACATTACATGTATTGTTCTTGATCCATAAATCTTTTTTTTTTTTTGTCGTTTTCGATCAATCTGGTTCACCGATTCTCGAAGGTTTACGTATACTTTTCGGCATTTCGCCTTTTTCGTCTTTAAGCGGCGAAAGTCCTTTTCCAGTTTCAGTGATCTGTGTGTTGTTTTGTCAGTGCTATCCTGATGATTGTCAGACCTGAAACGACCAAACTGCAGATAAGAGCAAGTTTATATCTTGTTTTCACCATAAAACCATCTGCTTATTACACTGGTTTGGGGAGATGTGTTTCGGCATTTCCGCTTCTTCAGTGTTTGGTCTGGTTAGTTCATACGTTTGGAGTGCGAAATAGTTAAAACTGGATGAAGGAAAAAATTATAAAGCCATCATGCTAGACGTCATATTAAAAATCGAACTTACAAACATTTCCCAAATCGTAGCAAACGTGAACCACTTCGAAATCACGATAGATCAATTGGTTAGAGCAGCGACGTACTGAGCCCAAGGTGGTGGGTTCGAATCCCGCTCGTGACATTGGCTTTTTCATCTCATCCAAGACCTTAGGTAAAAACATATTTCATTTAAATAATTAACACGGTCAATCATTAATAATAAATACGTATATGGATTTCTTTTAATTTCGACTTGTCGACATGAATCTAGGACAAAGCAATTAGGTCTAGACCAGGTCTAAAATAGTAAATTGTAGATTTTTCAAATCATTTCTTTTTATTTCAGTATTTCAGTTGATACGCGTTTTCCTTTCGACATAATCCTCACTTTGGCAGCTTTTTGCATTAGAACGTAGAATAGGTGGAAAGGAAGTATGCTTACATTTACGCGTATGGTAAATATTGAACCACTCAAAATAAACGTATACTTGATTATGAGATAATTTATAAATGTTCTAAATAGATTTGTGCGCTTATTCCATTCTTAATTCCCCAGGCAAAACCTTGGATTTGAAAAACGCCTGTCGTTTTGAGCTGCCTGAAGATAAGGGCCTGTTCAAAAGTCCCTCCTTGATCTGAAATTTCCCCCTTTCTCCAAGGGGAAACTCAGTCTGTTCAAAGACCTTGGAGTATGCAGTTTTTCTTTTCAGTTCCCTAGAAACTCAATTAAAGATAAGGTTTTTAAAGGGTGAGGTTGAAGGAGTGTTTGCGTCCTACGCTACTCCTACTTGGTTCGCCTACGTCTGATACGGCTTATTTTTCCAACGAGGTTTCTACGTCTTCCATTCCCTTTTCCCCGAGGGCGTTCTCCGACATGGAGAAGAAAAACAAGAGATAAAATGTTATTACAGAGCGCTGATCATCTGGCATTGACTCGTAATGCCCGGTTGCCTTGTCTATTTGTCAAAAATCAAAACTTTCAAATGATGTGAATTGGAGAAGAAAAAAAATCGTGAAACCCTGTTTCATTCAGGGAAAAGAAATCGGACTTAGCTTGCGAATTTCAATTATTCCAGAAAGGTTTTGAGGTCTCAGCGATAGATAATGTATGTTAACGATTTGATGATATTGTTTTCTTTGCTCTGAGCTACCTCGGTTTATTGTTTAAAAGTTCGCCTTATTCTATATTAAGAAGTGCTGCGGTCGTCAGAATCATACCCGATTTTTATAAAAATCCTCGGCCGAACTTTCACGGCTTTATCATAGATGAAGGCCAAAGGGCAATGAGGTAAGTGGAGTAAGGTACAGAAATGGTTCCCTGAATTATTAAGGAAGGACCGACCGACCCTTAGGCTAGGGTTGAATACCAAATCCATCTCTCGGACCGGCCTTCATTAAATATACGCCTCTGAGGCTATAGATTGCAAATTGGAGGTGTGTAAGGGCGCCCTAGGGTCCTGAATTAGATATTAGAATGGGCCCAATACTGGTTGGAGCCATCCTTTGAATTTACAAAGGACATCACTCCATCAATCTCTTCCAGGGCAATTATAACCTTAACGGACATCATTTGTTTGAATTATGTTCGCATTAATTATTATAATTAATCGATTTTACTCGTTTTTCCTTTATTAAATAACAAGGTTTAAATCCCGCAGGATGTACTGTCTTCTTTAAACCAGGTGACGGGTTTCGTGTTTGTGTTGTTTCATGCAATATTTACATGATATATTGATCTTTATTCAAAGGATATCCATAAATACATAGTTTTGTCACCGCTTGTTTTTATCATAAAATTATGTAATTTGGTCGTTCTGATCGTTTTGATTTGACTATCCGCCTATCCGCGCTGTTTTTGCGTGTCAAAACTTGTTTCGGTATTTTACCACTTTCAGCTGTAGGTGCTTGCATCATTTTGTTATTTTTAACCATCACTACTGACCGCTGAAGATAAGGGAGCGCCCAAGACAGATAAAATAAATGGTAATAGGCGCCCTGCACCCCTGCATCATCAGTGACGATCAGTTTCTATTTCTTGAAAGGCACATTGTATTCTTGTTTCTGTCAATACATGTATTACTTATTGGCCTTTATCGATAAATCTGGATCTCTGCTGTTTCCGATCAATCTGGTCCACCTTTCTTCGCTGTTTTAGTATGCCCTACGCCATCTTCAGCGGTTCCTTATGAAAGAATTATTTTAACATTTTAAGTTTCAACCATCACTTCGAGTGAAAATACCTGAACGAGTTTGTGAAATAGTAACTGCGAGCGTTGCCTGATCAGAATGATCAGAAAGGATCAAACTAAGTCCATCACTCGCAAACCTCCAACACCATAATTGAATGATTAATCGCGGAATAGGCCGATTGAAAAGTATATGCTTCTTCAGTTCTGATAGTAAATGAGAACCCATAAAATTGCAATGAGCTAATTAGTAATTATTTAGAAATCGTGAGATACGGTCTGGTGTGATGTAGGTTTCAGAAAAACATTTTCTTTATCATGCCAACGTTTCAATCTTTATTGAGATCATCTTCAGAGCTCAAAGTGAATTTCTTCTGTGTAATTGTGCCATTCTTGCGTGTCGTATTGAGAGTGCCTTTGAGTCTGAAGATGATCTTAATAAAGATTGAAACGTTGGCATGATAAAATGTTTTTCTGAAACCTACATCACACCAGACCGCATCTCACGATTTCTAAATAATTATCGATTAACGGTCCCTAATCATCACACATGAGCTAATTAAGTTTAGAGGAGCCGAATTTAGCCTGCCCAGGAGGGCTATCAGAAGCCGGATAATATCCAAAATTAAGGCAGGAACAAGAATGTCAAGCAAAATGGGACGGAAAGAGTTGATTTCCCAAAATAATAAAAACAACCCTAACACGATAAACTTTATAGTGCAAGGGGGGGCGACATCTGTCCAGAAACTAAAGGGAAAAAGAGAAAAGCTGGTCTAATTTTTGTGATTTCTTAATCATTTATTATTTAAAAACTGGGTCTTGGATTTAAAGAAAAATATTACAAGGTTCGATTTATGAACATGTTAGCCCGTATCTCCGTAGCTACGAACACAGATGAAGGTATGAACTGCTTATTAATGATGACGTGGTGCCATGGTTTTCATTCACTCCTCAAAAGCCGGAAGGCCCTCTGTACAAGCAAGAATACGTCACAAGGCAATGATGGCATAAATTATGAGATGTTGAAGTATTTACAGAATAATGCAAAAAGGGTACTACTGGCAATCTTTAATAAAATATGAGATTAACCACAAGGAACAGAACTCTGCCCGTTATTATTCTCCCTTTGCTCGGCGACCATCAACTTTTAAACCTCCAAGGAGGTCGAAATATCCCAGTTTGCTAATGTCTTTTTCTTCTATTGCAGCGATAAAAATGTTGATGTAGATGTCGATAAAATGAGGTAGTTTGTAGGACGTTTTCATATCCAGATCAAAAACGTCCATGGTTTTCCAGTAGGCGTAGAAAATTGAGGATCTCTCTACCTTTACATTTATTATTAGTATATGTACAATATATTGTTCTTTATCCATAATTCACTTATTTTGTCGTTTTCAATCAATCTGGTCTTATCATCGCTATTTTACTTTATCAAACGATGTTTTACATTTCACCATCTTCAATGGTGGGTTTATGCATTCTTTTATCATTTTCAAATTGCACAAAATTCATTAAATATCACTTAAAATACCGGAACTAGTCTGACAGCCCCAGCCAGAGAACAAAAAGAAATGTCGCTATGTCCATAAATGATATTGTTCTTGACACGCATTGTTCTTGATGCATAAATGTTCCTTTTCGTCGTTGCCTATCAATCTGGGCCTCCTGTCCAAACTGCAAATGTATCCTGACCAGGATGATCAACGGCCATCAAACTAGGTTCATAACTCTCAGACCTCAAGAAGACTCCTCACATCATCCATAATTGCCCAGTTCTTAAAGGGCTTATTTGCTCCCATGTATTTTGTTTTTATTAGTTTATGTACAAATTCTCTACATTTTGGTCATTTTCGATCAATATGGTCGATGGCTTCGCTGTTTTGGTCTGTCAGGCGCGTTTCAGCATTTCTCAAACGTTACTTTGTCATTTGTTTTCGTACAAACCAGAATGATCAGAGACGTATAGTGTGATAGTTTGTTATTGGGCAGTTAAGTTCAGCTGTTGGCATTACCTTTGAAACAAATACGAGAAAATCCGATGTAAGACATTCCACAGCAGGTCTATATTGTCGATTATGAACAATTTTACTTCGTCAAAACCTAGGACGACAAAAGAAATTGTCATTTTATTTATCTCTTAAAATATAAATAGTTTTTCATCTGAATTAGCACAATTCATTTTAAAAAAAAGATGAATGTTGAGTGCGGTGTTCAATCCTTTTAAAAAGATAGTACCTACTCCTAGTAGTTGTTTTCATCGAACCGGATTTCGACCTTTTAGTTCATCATCAGTTTGTGGAAATAACTTACTGTGAGTAGGAACTATCTTTTTTAATGAGTCAATTCCTTAAATGTGTCAGCCTCTCAGATCCTTTTCAATTGTTTTGGCAGAAATTATTTTGTTCCCACGAATCTTGAACTATTGGTTTCTCAAACGAAAAATGTGAATATTGGCTATTACACACTGTGCCAGGGAGATAAAAAAATGGCCATCTACTCGGACAGCCAGGCACTGAAGGCAATAGCCGCATCGACGGTAAAGTCCAGAGTCGATACCAAAATTAACCTTGGCTCTATGCCATGGCAGAGTGACAACGAAGAAGCCGATAAATAAACCGAGAAAAGTTCAGTGAGGACATCTATCGGCCCTGAACCCTTTGTGGCTTACGAACTGCCAAAAACGTTGATCCATTACACAATAAATTTATAATAAATTGGAAAGGTACAAACTAACAGCAGAACTAAATGTAGGACATGCTAGGACAAATAACAGTTTGACTGCTAACTGGACACTGCAGACTCCGGAGGCATATGTATAGACTGGGAGAGGCAGAAACAAGCCCGTGCAGTTATGGCCAAGAAGAAGGAGAAACAGCGGATCACATCCTTTGTCGGTACGAAGGCATGCAGGTTGAGATTCGTAATCCTGGGAGAGGATACGGGAACCCTTAAACTTTGGGGTTTGGTAAAAAGCCTCAAGCCCAACGAAGCTCTAGATAAAAAAAAATCGAGATGCACAATAGGCCAATACTAATCGCGGTGCGCAGGTCTTGATAATCTTGGTTGTAAGTAGGATTTTGATCTATATTAGGTTTCTTTTATAAAAACATTGGTTTTAGTGGATCTTCTGGTATTCAGTTTCAAATAAATATTTATAGCAAAGAAATTCCAAGAAAAAAATATTGTTAACTGGTAGTATTATTGTGTGTATCAACCTTGTTTACCTATTTACTCTGTCTTGTATCCTGACACCTATAGCTATTCATATTAGGGAATCGATGTAGTTTGAGATAAGGAGAAAATATATCTATAAAAGGGGGTGTTTTTTATGCGTCAAAGAGGATTGCTTCTTCTAGAATAGATGGGGTGGCTCAAACGCCGAAAAGGGAAAAGAAGAAGAAATATCGGCCCTCTTCCGAAGTGTTCTGTGCCAATTATTGACTCTCCTGCCCTTTCCCAAGGATCTCTCTCTCTGTATCGATTATTCACCGAAAAGGAGTCTAAGGAGAAAAACGACATTTTTAAGCATGTCCTCGTTTTATCTTAATTGGGGACGTAATGTGTGAGAGTGCCCGCCGAGCAATTAGTAGGATGTATTAATTGAAACCTATTTAACTCGCGCCCACATTCAGACGCCTTACGGTTTAAAAAACTCTTTGAAACGCGAACCGTATAATTCCTCCTTTTAAAACTGTATTTCGGCAATTTGACGAGTGGAGGGTTCAACAGCACTTAGAGTCTGTGGGTGGTTTTCCACTTGATAAATTTCGAACACTTTCATAGGTTGTGCCAGATTGAATACATAAAATATGGTGGCAAGATTTTAAGCTAAATTTAATTTTTTTCAGCCTTGGATTTGTGTCATTACTTTTCAAACATATATGGAAGTATTGAGGGAAACCTAGGTTGTTTAAAAATCCTTGTGAGACTGGAAGAAAAGTCTTAACGCTGTCAATTTAGTTAAATATGAAGGATGTAGAAACTGGGGAACGCCAAATATATAATTTTATAAATTCTAATTTGTCAAAATTCCTTATTCTTGGTGTGCATAGTTCGACAACACTATTTGATAACCGTAGTTGGTTCCCAATCGCTAAATCTAAAAGATTTTTCCTGTATTTTTTTGTTAGATTAAATTATTATAATTAAAAGGGAGGAAGGGTTTTTGACCATTGTTTTTGAAAAAAAAAGCCCATTTATAAGCGTGTAGGTTTCGAATGCAGGGCCGCTGGATTTGAACTCGGGACATTTGCCTTACAGTGATGAGGGCCGTATCAACGTCCAATCTGTTGCGGCTACCTACGCCCCTATCCCTAATTTTCACATTGTTTATTAAAAAACAATATTAAATATTTTTTATCCATGGATTAGTGTCATTGCTTTTCAAAGATATAAAGACATATTGACGATATCCTGGGTTGTTTAAAAATCCTTGTCGTAGAGGAAGAAAAGTCTTAAGGCTGTCAATATGAAGAATATAAGAATAAGAAGAGCCAAATGAATCATTTTAAAAATCTAATTTGTCCAAATTCTTTATTGGTGGTGTGCAGAGTTCAACAGACTATTTGACGACTGTAGGTGGTTCCCAATTTCTAAATTTGGTACACTTTTCCTTGTCTTTTTTTGTGCCAGATTTAATTCATAAAAAGGGTAGAAGAATTTTTGACCATAATTTTCACATATTGTTTATTAAAAACCAATATCGAATATTTTAGCCATGGATGTGCATCATTGCTTTTCGAACATACGACATCCTGGGTTGTTTAAAAATCCTCGTCAGAAAGGAAGAAAGGACCTCTCTCTGGCGATTTACTTAATCTGAAGGATTTGGATCTCTCAGAAACGCCAAATATATAATTTTAAACAGCCAATTTGAGCAAATTCCTTGTTGGAGTTGTAAAGAGTACAACACTTTTTGGTAATTATGTGGTGTCCAATAATTTTAGATCACTTTTCGTGGCAAAAGGGGAGGTACGGTTTTGACCTTAATTTTCAAATGTTCTTTATTAAAAAAAGCCTGCATTTTGTTAGCCAAGGATTTGTGCGTTAATATACTACAGGTGTGACATAGACATAATTCTGTTAATCTGAAGGATTAGAAAAATTTCTGATACGCCGGATTCCTTGTTGGAGGTTTGGAGAGTTCAATGGCATTTGATAACTAGTTGGTTCCCAATTGCTAAATTTAGAACACTTACTGATTTTAATTGCTTCAAATTAAATATATAAAAGGCAAGATTTTGGCCTCAATTTTCATATTTAGATTATTAGAAACCAGCATTAAATTTTCAGGGGGTTTTTTTTTCATTAATTTTTTTTTAATATTCTCGAGTTGTGGCCCGGAAGGAAAATACTCTGGTTGACCATTTAGTTAGAATAAAAAATATCTGGTTTCCTAGATTCGATATTTAAAAGGGGTGGCGAGATTTTGACCTCAATTTTCAAATTTAGATTACTAGAAACGAGCATTAAATTTTCAGCCATGGACTTGAGTTTTTACATCTTGCTGTTTTTTAAATAGCTTCCAGTTGTGAACCGATAAATAGGTCCTCTGGCTTACTGAGCAAATACACAGTTATAATAATAAAGTGTGAGAATTAAATTTTCAGCCATGGATTTTTTTTTAAATATCCTCCAGTTGTGACCCGGAAGAAAAGTCCTTTGGCTGACCATTTAGTTATAATCAAAAAGATGTGAGAATTCTTTGAAACTCTAAATTATTTCATTTTCTCCTCTTAAAAATCGCGTTTTATCCAATTCATACTTGGTGGTTTGGAGTGTTCGACAATATTTCATAACTGTGGTTGATTTCCCAGACGGTTTTTTTTTTTTTTTTTTTTTTTTAAAGCTTTTTATGGGTTTTATTGTGATAGATTGAATAAATAAAAAGACAGGCAAAATTTCTACTTTAATTTTTCAAATTTAAATTCTGAAAATGGCTTTGTAAAATTGATAATGTCCAGCAGTTTATCTCCGCATGACCCAAGGAAGTAAGGACCTCTGGTTGCCAATGTAACCAATAGGAAAGAAGTAAAAGAATATTTAAAAAATTAAACCGAAAAGGCAAATCCTCGCAATATATTAGTATCTTGCAGCCCTTTTTTAAATTGACCCTTCGATCCTATAAAACTAATACTCTCTCTAATATATTTTTTCTCTATTTCTCTCTTTAAAGTCTTACACTTTTCTTTGCATTAAAAGTGGTTAATGAAGGAACAAAGGGATTATCACTAAGTAAAACGGGATTATAAGCGGGTCGGGTTTTATTGCCTCGTTTATTTAGCGTTGGATTTCATCAGAGCCGATGTTCTTTTTTATTAAGTAAACGATAAAGTTCAAAAATTAATTCCTAACGTTTTCCCTCCACGGAGGAAACTTAGAACGCGCCCTCCGGCCGATATTTTCGAAACCATTAAGGGGACCCTATCTCTTGGATCTTGGACGATAAGGAAAATATATATTAATAAGGGTGTTTAAAAGGTATTTAAACCGGGCGGTAAACCAAAGGAGGGGGCATTTGCCCGAGAATTCTTCTTTCTTCGTCCTTTTTATTTTCTTTTTGTCCATAAGTGTAGTAATCATGGTAATTTTCTACCGGCGAAGAGGGGCGTACGACTGTGATTATCAGGGAGTTGTTGACTCCCTTGTCAAACGAGGAGAATTTTTTTAAACTCCTTTACTCCTCCTAAAGGCGTTCGTTCTCTTTTTGTCCTGTTCCGGGAGAGAAATCCGGATGAAGAGAGCTTACGATAATACGACCCTCATCAACATGACTTATTGCAGCTTGGAAGTATTGTTTTTCTCAATGCCCCCTTAGATCCTATCGCAACCGGTCCACTTGACTTCACGATGCCGAAATAATATAAAAGTACATAAATTTCAATATGCTTATTAAAAAGGGCTTTAACATTCCTCTCTCTCTCTCTCTCTCTCTCTCTCTCTCTCTCTCTCTCTCTCTCTCTCACACACACACACACACACACACACACACACACACACAC
>CM077112.1:12980411-13046375 GCA_039619505.1 Cimex hemipterus
ACTTCATGAGTTCACCGTACATCCAACCCTCCAGGGGTGTGACGGTGGACCAGTGGAATCGGATCCGGTTACGGTTTGATTTTTTAGCTGTCTCATGCGTTTTCAGTCCACGCGTCCATGGAGCTAGAAGCGCTGTATAAAGTATTTTTATTGTTTTGCGAAGGGATTCTTGAATTTATATCTGCAGATTTTTATCTACAAACCTGCAATTCAATTTAAGGATTTAACATCATATACTGAATTGATCCAGATAAACAAGATTTTTGAGAGTAAAGACACATTGGCACTCATTCCTGCAAAACTTTCCAAATCATTAAATGTATTATTTATTATCATTTTAAATGCCAAAATAGAATAAATTGTAGGAATAAGCAATATAAATGCGAACAGAGTATGTACTGAAAATATCACCTCACAGTCCACAGGAGGATAAGGATAACAACCGACAGATTAAAATTAATTACATATATAAAAAGTTAATTAAATTGAATAAATGTTGGGGGGGGGAGTTCATTTTTTTGCATTCGTGAGGCACAATCAAGAATGACAAAAAATGAAAAAGGCATTTTTCTAAACTACCTCATTCTTGTCCATTCCTCATGAAAACAACAATTATTATATAAATGTTAGTTGATAATATTGCTTTTACTTCAGCAACTACGCTGGTTACAAATTCATGACTTAAGGTTTAATGTAGCCTGAATAATTAATCGAGTTACTTGTTTATTAGTGTGTTATTTAATTTGTTATTATGTAATAATAATATGGGAAAATTATATAGGTGGAATATAACCGGGCCAGTATGTTATAAAATGTTTCTAAAAAAAATATACTGTTAGTTGTATAAAGTTTTGTCACATGTTTGTTATTCTTGTTGTGCGTTTGTTTCTAAATTATAAAAAACCACCATCGATATCAGTTTTCCTCTCCAATATCAGCTTATCACAACGACATACCGAAGGGAAAACTAACTACATCGGCTAGTCATGTTCTATAATTAAAAAAATAAAACATTTTTATTTGACTTATTTTCAAAAAGAAATACTAGGGAAGAGAGAACGGTGGCTGTGGAAAGAACAGAGTTATATGTTTTTAATGAATTATGCATGAGTTTACGCCTTTTTTTTTTTTCTCTCCTTTGTGTGTTAAGCTTTTATAGTTTTCCTTTTTTGTGCAAAACAACCTTCTTTACATTTTCTTGTCTGTTTAATATCACTGTGTAGCTCTCTGCGCAAGTCATTCAATTTAAAATAGACTGCGGATCTTTGGTATTAACAAAAACCGTTTCTTGTTTTGTGTCGTGAGACCTTGAATTAGAAATAATTGTATATTAAATTTAATTGTTTTCAATTTAAATTTGATGAAATATCCATAATTTGGATGTAGTGTGGATTTCAGTTTTTCTGCCATCTTTACAATTAATTTCATACAAATTTAATTTATTCGTGTTCTCCTTTAATCTATATTTAAATTCCTTCAAGATTTTCAACTCGTCCAATAAAGAGACGGAAAATTAGGTTTGATTTATTTGTACCAGTTTAAACTATTTTTGGACATATAATATATTTGGTATCTCGTTCATAGGGGAGCCCTTCTGAAATATTAGGGTGTCAAATGGCTTGGAATTAAGTATCTAAAAATAGATCTCTTATATGTTTATATATGATTTTAATTTTTTTTTTTTTTTTTTTTTTTTTTTTTTTTAATTTAGCCTGTGTAATAATTAAAAATGTTGTACGTTCCAGTTGGAGGAATGAGCAGGGGCAACAAGCCGGCTCAGGCGAAAAAGGTGGCACCTCCTGCTGTCCCGGAAACGGCTTTCAGGAACAGCGGCTCGTCCTTTGGCTCAGCAGGATATTCCAGTGCTGGAGAGGACATTTTCCACGACAACAGAGGTAAAACTCCAAAATAATACGAATCATTCGACTACTTAAATTCTGCAGTAATATATTTTTGTTAAGTGTACAATTGTAAATGTTTGTCTGAAATAGAATAAGAGTGGATTTAATTGTATGGGAAGCCAGACATTTTTATATTCCACTTTCCCTCTCGCCCCTCCTCCTTCCATCCTTTTCTCAATACTGCAGAGGTTCTTTTTATTGCTCCTGGACTCTTGCCAGCCTTGTCTAATCTATATGAACTTTCTGTATGTGTAGATGGGTATGAGATATCAGACGGTATGTACAGCATGGGACCTGGGAAAAGCCCCGGTACATTTTCTTACCCTGCCTTCACATTTCCCGGCCCTCAGGTAAATTACATACTTTTTATGCTTTTTCTTTTTTTTATTGATCTATTGATCTGACAATATATTTAATTAGCAATTCACACAAATCGGGAGTAAAGCATCTTACTACCACCACCAACTTTCACTCCAGGAGGATCAAGGGATTGACATGACCCAGGTAAGAAATTTTTTTTAATATATTTGTAATTGGTGTGTAAAATTTATTTTATTTTTCGTTCGTTTAGAGCCCTGGAAGAGATAGCCCAGGTTCAAGCGGCTCCGGGTCCCGCCATTCCACTGTGAGCTTGGACAGTGGAAGAGCTTCATGCGCTATGTCCCATCACCACCGACCGAGCCTCTCGTCAAGCTCTGTGGGAAGCGGAGAAAGTTCCGCTCCAGCTAGGGTCGAACGACTCCTATTGCAGGGCGTAGCTGTGAGTCTACTAATCAATTTTTAATTTAATTTCCTATCAACCGTCTTCTAACCAAAATCGTATTTAGGACCCTGAGATTCTCAACAGCTGGCTGATAGACCTCCATTTCGAGGAGTATTTTCCTCTGTTCGTAAACGCAGGATACGATATGTACACCATATCAAGAATGACACCAGAGGTAAAATTGTATTTTTTTATTTTTTTAAATTCCAGTATTGACATTGCTTTCTCTTTTTCCAGGACTTAACTGCAATAGGAATCAAAAAACCGAACCATAGGAAGAAGCTGAAAGCTGAGATAGCCCTTTTGAATATATCAGACGGGTTACCTGATTACATACCTGTAAGTACACTTGGATAGAAAATTAATTTTTGAAGGTTGAATAAATTGTCTACTGGGTGACTAAAGTGACCACATGTTAAGTATTTGACTTGTATTTGTCGTTCTAGCGGTTCTGGGTTCAATTTTTAATTGACAATAAAATTAAAGAAGTAGTGTAAAGTATTTTGACCCCTCATTCATGACACACAACAGGAAATAGGACTTAAAGCCCTCCTGAGATAAAATAATGATATCGCGGGGGGGGATCACTATTAAAACCAGGTTATTCAGATATCGTGAGATGCGGTCTGGCGTGATGTAGGTTTCAGAACAACATTTACTTAATCATGCTAACGTCATTTCAAGCTTTATTGACATCATCTTCAGAGCTCAAAGTGTTTGTCTTATATGTACTTGTGCCATTCTTGCGTGTCGTGTTGAGAGTGCCACCATGATAAAAAATGTTTTTCTGAAACCTACATCACACCGGACCGCATCTCACGATAATTGAATAACCATCGATTAAATGTCACTAATCTCTACACATTAAAAGCAGGTTTTCCTTCCTTTCTATATTTTAGAATTCTAAATCTTAGCTAGTTCTAAATATTGAATTTAAAGTGGTAAAGTTGAAAATGTTGATTTAATCATTGAAAGTTTAATTTAAAAAAGTTTAGATTCTTTTAAACTGTCCTTTTATTCTCTGGTTTACTTTCTAACTTTGTTTCTTTAGGGTTCGTTGAATGAATGGTTGAGGCTGCTGAGGCTGGAAGAGTATGGTAGCGCTTTAAGATCTCAGGGTTACACGACAGTCGAGGACACAACGCAGATAACATGGGAAGATCTTGAAGATATCGGTATTGTCAAGCTGGGCCATCAGAAGAGAATGTTGCTTGCGATCAAGAGGATCCAGGACCTGAGGGCCGGAAAAACATTCCCACCTACTCCTTTTACGCCGACACATGTAAGTAATCAGTATAAAATTTACAAAGCCTTCATATAGCCGATTTGATAACCGCTTTCCCCAATCTTGACCTCAAACTAGAGTTTGACAATAAACCCCTGTATCGATGGTATAAATTAAAAAATTAAATATTTTCCTCTATTTCTGTTCATTTTGGAGAAATAAAATCACCTTTGTGAGTAATCAACCACCTTGTAGTTTATTTGTCACAATATTTTTTCTAATATATATCATGAATTTTTTTTTTGTTCTTTTTTTCACTTCAAAACTTCACATCATAAATGTTCAGACCATCATAAATTTCCAAACTGCATCTTGTACTTTTATTTGTACAGATTGATTTAATTACCTAGTTTTTAATAATTGAGCTTTTAAAAGCTTTGGTCCATGCACGAGACTGAAAACGAGAGGAAATCAAATCATGGATAAATGCTTGTACATGTTAGGCATCTTCACGGCATTAAAGAGCACTAATAAACATTTGCGCTCATTAGTCCAAATCAATCACATTGTTTGTTTTTTTTTAGTTTATTGACATTTTTTATACTTAACGTACAACTTCAGATTGATTTGCGATTCTAAACACGTTACTTTTATTCACAAACTGGCACAAATTTAAATTAAACTAGTGAATAAAATTAACAAAAAGTAACATCTCTATATCATATAACAACTTGATTTATTGAGTTGAAAAGCTCAACAGGTCAAGTGACAGAATCTGAAGCTGTGAGTATCCGAAGTGTTAGTGCATGCGCATGTTTGTGTGAAGGTTGACGCAGGAGACCCATTCGTCGACTGCGATTGCCCAAGAGTCCACAGCACATTCAAGACGTTCCACCAACCGTGGGAGATCGAAGGGTCGCACCATCTCTATTACACGACAGATATCGTTCCGATTCAAGTAAGTGCTTCTTTCCGTAACACTTTTTGTAATGCAAAGCTTTTGAAAAAATGTCATGTGAATTTTTTATAAAGTTTTTTTTTTTTATAAATAGCCATAAGGATTAATTAAAAGTATTCAGAATATATATTTTTTCAAATGTAGAAATTTAAGTTATAATTTTTGTACAAAGGCTAGGAAATTGCAACTACTAGTGCATTCACCCAGTGCTTTCATAAATTTAAATGCTTCAAAAAATGAAACAGAAAACTATTTTAAAAAATATAAATTTTAAATAGTGTTTGACAAGTGTTTTATTAGTTTCAGCGAGAAAAAAAAAATTCCGATTAAAATTTCTCAGGAGTTTGGAAATTTTTCAAAACTGAAAGTTTCCAATTGTGTTTACAGATTCGCGGTGGTCGGGGGAAATCTCTAGAATCTCTTGAAGGTGGGGAAGAGGGTAATAACGGTATCGGCGTCGGTACGAGTAGCTTCACAGGGCAGTGGAACGTCGGCGGACGGAGGTGTTTCGAAGACGGGGACATCACGCCTACAAACGAGGTCTTCCCTTTGCACCAAGGCGGCGGGACACTGCCGAGGCCGCGGGCCTTACTCAAGCCCAGGCCACAGGCTAAAATCGCTCCTACACTGCATTGTTTCACTCAGTACGTTTTCTTTTTTATTTAGAAAATTTTATTTGGGTATTATTTTTGTAATTTTTTTTTTTTAAATTAGAGAAGGCAGTAACTGCACATTGAAAAGGACTGGGCCGGTCCCTCCTGCTAGGGTGAGCAGCGATTGTTCTTCGAGTGTAACTGTAGTCGCAGATCTGCATTGCCCCCATCCGCAACAATACAACGGCTCTGATGCTAGTTTTAAGGTAAATTTTTTCACCATTTAAAAAATATACAACCTCCAAATTTTGAACAAACATTTCGAAAAACTAAATTGGCTTAATTTTACAGTCAAGTTCGAGTACTGAGTCCGATTCGATACCTTTCGCGAACGAAAATGCCGGCACTATAAAACAAAGAGCGACGAGAAATCCAACAGGTAACTCAGTTTGAAAACACCTTCAAATTCCTCTGACCCTTTCATTTTTCAACGAAAAACCTCTTATTCTAGAATTTATTCCCACTGTGAGAGTGCAGCCGCCAGAGCCTTCGTCTTCTCTCCTTCCGCCGAGGTAATTAATAATTTAATTTTCTATTTGCACAACAATTATCAGTTTTCTCTAAGTGTTTGTTTTGACTTGTTTTTCCTTTATCAGACCAAATAATCGACCGACAAGGTCATCGCATAAGGCACACCATAAAAAACATTGTATTTCAAGAAAGTACGTAGAAACACAAAAAACAACGTATCAAAATTTATCCTTATAAATAACCTTAATTTCCTCTAAAGTTTCTTTAAAAAAAAAATCATATCATTTGTAACAAAACATTATCAATGAACTTATCAGAATGTCTAAAATAAAATAAGAAAAAGCTTTTGTAAAAAAGTGTATGCCGATAACCTAAATATTTAATGCTCTAAAAAAAATTACACAGATCTAACTTTACACTTTAAAATTATAATCCTCATCTGCTATAAACTTAATATTCAACTCTAATGAAGAATCATAACTTCTAATAGCACTTTTTTTTTATAATCATTGAACTACTTGCAATGTAACCATGCTGATGCAGAATTTACATCCTAAGGAGTAACGAATTTGCTTCTTTTTTTTTTTAAATATAGAAAACCAGGACAGGAGCCAGTCGATGTCCTCAACGATATCGGCAACATGCTCGCCAATCTGACGGACGAGTTAGACGCGATGCTCGAAGAAGAAAAGCGCCAAGGTCTGACAGATGATTAATCGGACGCAAAACAATTTTTAACACAAATTAGCCATCGAGGTGGCCGATGAGAAGGCCGTAACATATTCATAGTCTACCTCTTTTTTAATTTCCATAGAAGTTTAAGCGAGAGAGAGAGAAAAAAAAAGCATTAATCAGGCATAAAATTATCGATTCCACAATCTTTTTTCCTTAATGTTTCAAGGGCAATAGGAAAAAAAAAATTTTATATATTAATTAATAACAATCTGAAAAATGTGTACAATATTATGCAGGATAAACGTTAAAAATTTTTATCAGAAACGACGAAGATTTTGATAAGTTTCGAATGAAGTTTTTAATTTTCTTTTCGTATAAAAGACATCGGAAATGTCTTGTTTTATTTTTCTTGTAGACTGCAGTTTTTAAAATACAGAAGTGATTTATTGTAAGATTTATTGTTGAATTATAATCAATATAATATATTCTTGTAAAGATTTATAAATTTTTGTTCAGATTAACAAAGTAAATTTATTTGAATTTTTTTTTTGTACATAGTCAAACTTAATTTTATTTTAAAATATTTAATTAAAAAAGGCAAATGTAGAGAGATTTATTGTACATTTTGTTATTCTTTTCGAGTATTTTATTAACTGTATTGATTTTCTTTTAATCTCCTTCCCCCTAATGAAATTTGCTTTACTGTTTTTCCTTTAAAAAAAAAAAATTATGTTTAAGAATGAAAATATAATTTATTAAAGCATTTTTCCCATTTTAATATTGTAGACTGTAGATATACATGTATGATGTACATTTTTTCATTGCAAAGGTAAAGAGAAAGAATTGTATGCTGTCCATTTTTGAGAGAATCAATTTTGTGCTAATTTATTTAAAAGTTTAACAACAAAAATGGCCCTCGTTTTGTTTTTGGAGTAAATTTGTAGCTTTTTACATATACTTTTTTTCTGTACATTTTTTTTTTAAATTAAAAGTATGTATTAAAACTAATATAAAGTGCCCTCTTAAAGATAAGCCTTCTGATTAAAACGTATATTTTTGGCTTATATTTAAAAGAAGAAAAAAAATCGGTACAAAATGCTACATAAGATTTCTGTACTATCATTACACTTTTTATAACTGAATTATATAAAATAAACGTACACGTTAGGTTTTTTGTACAAATTGTATAATTCTGCATGTCCAAAAGGCAGATTTTGTATCATTCCTTACATATTAAAAAAAAAAAATTATTATAAAGCGGTATAAAAGAGGAGGGTATCTTGCCTTTTGTTTTGTATGTATGAAATTAGAATTAACATTATATAAGACTGGAGTTGCATTTTTTGCGGTGAAATATATAGTTATTTGTAGATTAATTAGAAAGGTATTTGTATAATATTATCGACTGTATGTATTTAGTGCATTCCTAGATTAGAATAAAAAAGAATGTAAAATAAACCTAGATATATTGGAAAAAAAGAGAAATATGTTTTTTATTAATTCCACTAATTTCGTGGTCCGCTTGGCCAATTAATGCATTACAATTAATTAAGGTTTTTAGTTGAGATAAAACTGTTCCAATCCCGCTCATGCCATTGACTTTTTTTTATCTCAACTTAAAAGTTTTTATTAACCATGAAAATTCCCCAATTTATGTTAAATTTTGCTCTTTCATTTTCAAAAATTAATATATGATGTTTAACCACAGCATATTTTCAACTGTGATTGTCAGCAGACACTTTGATAAAAAGTATGAGACAAGCCACCATATAAAAGTGTAAAATTAAAAAAAAAAAATCTAGCATTTATCCATCCAGTTTCTACGATTTTCACCACCGATGATGGCCAAGTTATCAGGGTGTTAAACCCTTTTGTAGTTCTTGGTTCGAATCCTGGCATAACTGATCGTCTGATCCCTCGGCTACTTGGACGAAAATCCGTTCCATATGACAGGAAGTACTCCTCTATAGTAAATTTAAACGTTTTTATTTTACAACAAAACTCTTACGATTTTTTTTTTTTTTTTTTTGTTAATATAATATATAAAAAATTTATTTGCAGCCTGTACATATAAAAATATATTGTAAATGGCCAGCACTGCACTCGGAGGACACAGATTAAGAGAAACAAACCAAAGCTTTCAATTCGAAGGATTAAAGGGCAGGGAGTTCTAGAGGCAATCGGTATTTGATTCTATGTGACATCTTGAATCCTTTATAATTTTTTATTACAAACAGGCGTAGGAGCAGAATAACACAGAAAAACAAAGTAAACACAAAATAAAATTAAAATATATGTAATAAATAAATAAATATGCAAGAACAAACATAAGAGGATATAAAAATACATAACTAGGACTGGATACAATTTTGAAGTAAGTGGAATTTAAAATTTTTTATTTCTGAACTTTTATCGATAAAAAACCAATGTCAATGGTTGGTCAATTGGCTTGTCTCTGAACTCTGAGAGTGGCAAATTAATTTGACGAGTTCTGGATAGTTTATTTGATTATTTAATAATATATGAGGGCTGCAATAGCCAAGTGGTTAAGGCGTTAGACTCTCGGCTAGTCGATTCTACAGTCACGGGTTCGATCCCCATCATCACATCTGGACTTTTTCTGACGCCTAAGGGGACCGGTGGCTACAATTGAAAGAAATCGATATGGCACTCGTCTATAGGAGTGGAATCAGATCTCAGCGGCAATTGAATTTGGCCCCAACCCCCTGCAAAAATGAGTTTCTTCATTGGAAGAGGACCGGCATTCCAGGGGTTCAAAATTCACATGTGTGTTCTGAGCCCCTAAGATATAGAGCCAGGTATAAATCCAATAAGCTGTAGTTTACAGCTGCAGTACTCAGGAGGGAATTCCTCTCCAGTTCTTGGTATCCATTAAAAAAAAAAAAAAAATGTAAAAATATACTATATTTTATGGGTTTCAAGTCTGTAGAACCCGATTTTTGATAAATTTGCAGCAAATTTGAAGGGAATAAAACTCAATGTAAATATCTGACAAATCTATGCTGTACAATGTTGAAGAGAAAGTTTTATATAATGATAATGTTGTGACCAAACTACAAAAGAGAATTCAATGATGGATCTGACTAAAGAAAGTTATATAACTTTTTTTACTTTTTGAATATTACGAAAATCTCTAGAAAACGAATTATAAATGTGAGATGTTTTAGAGGTTTAACAGTTAAACTTAAAATTTAGTTCATTAATTTCGTGGTCTACTTGGCCAATTAATACATTATAATTAATTAAGGTTTTTAGTGGAGATAAAAAAGTCAATGGCATGAGCAGGATTCGAACCCGTGATCTTTGGCTAGATACGCCGCTGCTCTACCACTTGAGCTATCGTGACCTCGATCTACTCAGACATCAACTTCCTATCTCAATGCTCAAAAGGTGCGGTTGTCCGAGTGGATCGAGGTCACATTAGCTCAAGTGGTAGAGCAGCAGCTTATCTAGCCAAAGATCGTGGGTTCGAATCCCATCTCAACTAAAAACTTTAATTAACTGTAACTTAAAATGTAGTTTTTGAACGTTAGCTGTTGGTCAAACCAATTAATTCAATTGAGGGGGGTTGTGTTAGTTGCTAGAATTATTGCACTTTGAGAAGCAGATACGGTAACATTCTGTGGTATTAAAGTTTAGATTATTCGAACAAAAGATCTTCAGTGAGGTCACAGCAGAAACGACAAACTTTTTAAGTCTTTGCCGAGCTTTTGATCAATTGATATAATCGTCATCATCAGTTATGATCTCACTGAAGATCCTTTTGTTCAACAAGCAGTTCGATATATCATTTCATCTTTAGTTTAGATTATTATTTAAACCCCAAGAGTGAAGAGAGTTGGAGAATTAATCGGAGAAATCATTTTGGAGAATTAATCGGTAAAAAAAAGAAGAAACAGGTTTAAATATTTTTAGATCTCAAGCAAAGAGAAAAAAAAAATTATATCATAATCACAGAGTAAATATCATTTATTGATTTTTTATATAATATGCTTATTACAAATCTGTAACATTATTTACAGCATGTAATGTGTTAAATTTACAATTAGCATGGATCATGTGTTGGGGGGAGTTAACCTCCATTGTTGTCCTTCCAGCTATACACAAGGACTTGCTCAGTCGGTCATCTTCTCTTCAGTCGTTTGGTGGAATTATAGGTATGGTTTTTATTGGATAAGGATTGGGCAGCTCAATTGGGGTGAGAGGGAAGTTGAAAATTTTTTTGGAATTTTTTTTTGCTTGAAAGAGATTTTGAAATCTTATGAAGGTTGTTGTTTGAGATGTAGTAAGGAGCATTATTTATGATTCTGAGGACTTTGGATTCAAAAAGGACTTTATTCTCTAGATGTTAGGAGGTTTGGTGGTGCCCCACAGTTATAGTCCGTACAAGCAGGTAGAATTGTCTTGTAAATTGTCAGTTTGTTTTACGTTGAAACGTTAGATTTGAGCACCAGTCATCTATCTGTAGAGTAATCCGAAATTTGATTTAATGCCTGTCATTTAAGACTTGTGTACTCATTCCAAGTTAGTCTTGAGTTTGGTAATTTATGAAACAAAAGAAGACCTAAAGGAGAGCCCTGAGGAACTCCTGAAGTAACTAAATTTAAAAAATTGTGTGCATAGGCATACATCAGACCTTGTCCTAATAGCTTCATATCTCCTAGATTTCCCGACACTTCTCTCTGCCTCCAACTGTCATGCCTGGTCCTCCCCCCCCAGGGTTCAGAAGAGCAGAGGTTGATATTACTCCTCAGGGTGTCGTTTTTGAAAAAAGCCCCTTAAAGTGATGAGTATTGCGTCATCGCCTAAACCATAGAGATTAAAGACCACTGGCGCCTCTTAAATCCAAAGTTAAAATTATTTTGTGTTTTTAGTCGCCTGTTGTTGTTTCATAATTAGTTCAAGTCAAGAGCGGTTAAGAACGAGGTAGTTTAAAAAAACACCTTTTTCGTTTTTTTGCGACGTTTCGACTTATATTCGGATCATCTTCAGGGCATAAAGTGTAGTGTACTGTCAACACTTTCATACAAATTAAAATTATTAACGTAGAGTAGCATGTCAGCTGGACGAAAAGAGCCATCTGCATATTATGTAATAATTTATAAGGAAAATAGAAGAGCGCCTAAGATGAACCCACGTGGAACACTTGATAATACCAATGTCGGACCTTTTTGAGATGAAATTGTCAAAGAGCAACCGTGTTTCTTCAAACTGTTCAAATCTCTCAGGATTTTTTTTTTCTCATAACCGAAGATTAAACTAGTTTGAAGTAAATCTATTGAGATGAGAAAATCTGGAACAAAGAAGGAAGTTTCATTGTGACAAGAAGAATGTTTTCGAAATTCTGATGCAAATTTCAATCACAAAATTGGCCACGTCGATCCGATCGATTGCGGCCATTTGTGGAAGAGCTGTGATTTTCGATAAACTAACCCCAAATAAATGGAGTGACAACAAAAGGAAAAGTCACTGATACAATTCATGCATGTGATAAACCAGTAGAAAAGTTGGGGGACCAAAAAGAAACCTTGTGAATTGAAAAGCGTGCTCGAATAAAATATTCTTCGTCTACAATAAATCGGTTCTTGAAGGTAGAATGAGCAAAAAATACGACGAAAACCTCACAAAAAACGTAGAATTTAACAATAAGAGAGCTAATTGTATGATTGTTCGTTAAGACTAAAACGCAATTGTATATTTGCATATTAAATTCTCTCAGGATAAATTACACGTTGCAAATTGGTCGATAAGATCTCGATAATCCAAGGACGGATTTATCTGATTACTATATCTCTATGTTTAATTGGGTTTTATGTCATTAAAATTAATAAATTCAAGTAGAATAAACAAACGATAAGGTTTTAAAACAAATACATCAAGAGAAAAACTCTTCAGAATAGCAGGACTGGAAAGAATACATCTTTTAATTAGTATACTGCCGTAGGGCATGTGGTTAAACAGACTTTTCTGGCTCATTTGTTTTGAAATAAACCAGATCCTTAATTGCGTTAAAAGTTATTTTTAAAAAATACACTACAAACGAATTCCCATTAACGTTTTGGAACAAAAATTGTTTCAAATGTATTAGAAATACACTATACAGGGTGTATCAATTTCTACAGTCCACCCAGTTGATTCAGAAACGATTAACTTTAGAAAAAAATGGTCTTATGCAAACCCAAAGTTAATTTTGTCCAGGAATCGCGTGGTGGTAACAGATTCAACGTGGGCCATCTTGTTACAAAAACAACTCCCCTCACGCGTCTTCCGTCGTACAGACTCAGAAATGGTCGATTCTACTCCAAGAGACGACATGGACAGAGTTTAAATTTAACCAAAACTCGAATAAACCTAGGTACCAAAAAAAATGGGAAACGACTCTTTCAAGAATGGCACCATCCTTTGGTACACAGATGGATCTAGAACACAAGAAGGTACTGCGGCTGGAGTAACCTGGAACCAAATACTCAGAATCAATGGGAAAACACTCCAGTATCTTTCAAGCTGAGATTCATGCTATCCAAAGATGTACCCAACTCAACCTAAGTAAAGGGTACAAAAGCAAGAATATTGCTATCAAGCCGCTATCAAAGCATTAAGCTCAAATATCATTAGTTCAAGGATGGTGCTGAACTGCAACACTAAACATACTAGGTACGCAGAATAAAGTCAGCTTCTGCTGTGTTCCAGGACACATGGGAGTAGACGGCAGCAAAGCGGACACCCTTGCAAGAAAAGGGGCTACAACGCTGATAGGACCTGAACCCTTCTGGGGCAAATGGAACCCACACTATGAACGCGTATCTCTGGCATCGAGACAAAAAGAAAATGAAGGAACTTTGGAATTCACCCATTGGACACAGGCAATCCAAGAATCTTCTGACCAATTTTGGAAGGAAAGAAATTACAGAATGTGCTAAGGGAAGCAGGAACAAATTGCGACATTTAAAGAAAATCGGAATAATCCAAGATGGCACATGCAGATTCTGCAAAGAGGCAGAAGAGACACCAACACATTACTAACGAATTGCGGAGCTACATTAGCCCGCAGGAGGAAATGTTTTGGGAAGTATAATGTGACCATAGAAGAGCTTTAACAATTGGCGTCGAATGAAAAAGTTTCTTGATGAAATAAGACTCACAGATGTTTAGGCACGGGAGATACAGTAGCTCTTAAAGGGCGCAGTATACTCTACCCGAAACTAAATCTACATCTACATGGTCAATCCTATAAACTATTTCTTTCATTAAAGGTGACAAAATAAGTTCTAGAATCCAATAAAAATATGGGATTCTCATTTAAAATAACAAACAACCTGAAGATGATCTCAGTAAAGATCGAAACGTTGGCACGATAAAGAAAATGTTGTTATGAAACCTACATCACACCAGACCGCATCTCACGATTTCTAAATAATTAAAATAACAAAGTTAGCGTCATTTCCCGACTAGATGAGTGCTATGTTGAACTAGTGAAAGCTAAGTTGAATCCGTTTACCACCACGCTATCGGCAAAATTAACTTGAGGTTATGTAAGACCATTTTTTTGCTAGAGTTAATCGTTCTGACTTATATGAGTAGACCGTAGACGTTGATACACCCTGTATATTAGGTAAACCTTGAGTGACTAGATTTGATTGTGCAATTATGTCAAGTCCTGAGTCGTACTTGGCCTATTAAGCCAAAGAGAAAATCTTTTATATGTGTTAACGATTCGTTTTGCCTCAGAGCCTGATGCGCAATTTGGATTAATATTATTTTAAATGAAGCTGAATTTAAACGGTTTCGGAATCGTGATAAATTTGAGCAATAATTTTTTTTCGAAATTAATAAAAATTAGTTCGGTCTTTTCCACAAATAATATTTTGCCTTTTAAAAATTTTTTAAAATTTTATTTGACATTTGCCGTGATTAATATTTTTTATAATAAATAAATGTTTTGTAGTTTCCGATCGCCCTTTTGTATTATCTTGTTTTCGTATCGTTGCTACTTTGACCCATGATTTCATCCGTTGTTTTGTGTCACTGTCTACTGTGTCATTCAGCGACAATCAGGCCTACGGTTTCTCTTCACCTTGCGGACTTTATCTCAATGTAGAATTTTTTAAACGTTTTCTGTAATCGCGCAGTTCCAGGCGGATAGCATGAGCTTCTATGAAGGGCACAATTGACAAAAAAACGCAGGCAAACCACTGAAAACGGCATAATCCCAAACTCTACAAAAAAATGTAGGTCATTCGCGCTTTAGGATGATCGAAGGGTTCTGGTTGAAAGTACTGGGCTGGAGTGATAGGTTTAGGTTCCAGGAGATATCTATGGTTCAAGGATAAACGGGATATCTTCACATCGTGGATAATAAAGTTGGATACGAAGTAGGGAGCTTGTTTCGAAGGATTTTTTTTACTGAAGTGAACAGATTCTTTCGATATCCAGGATTTTATGGAAGGCTCTGTGTCTTTTTTGGTTTCGAGGACCAATAGGATTTGAAGGTCTGTATGGATAGTAAGATTGAGTTGGAAGTAGTGAGCTTTGGCAATGGTTCAAACTTTCGAAGGATATAGGACTGGAGAGACTGATTTTTCTTGGAAGTCCAGAAAGATACGGATTCGTCTCTATCGACTTCTTCCGGTTAGGTATTTAGGAGGGCAAATGGGATCTGTAGGTCATTGTGAAATGTAAGGTTGTACAAGAAGTAATGAGCTTGGGCAATGGTTCAAAGGACTTTGGCCTAAAGTGACTGTTTTCTTTGGATGGAGGCGTCTATATCGACCTACTGCGGTTTGAACGGCAAATGGGACTTGCAGCTCTTTATGGATAGTAAGTTTAGGTAGGAAAAAGGGTGGTTGGTAACTTTCTTATTTGGAACGCTTGGTTGAACCCCACAGTACAATGACCCCCAATGTATATGAGGTGTTTGTTTTATAAAGAGTGTTTCGATCTGTTATCAAGTAGTCTTTTAAATAGTAAAGTTTCAAAATAAATCTTTTTGTAGAGGTAAAACCTCTAATAGCGAACGACATTGGTTGTTCGTAGAGTTATAGTCGTAATTTGGTTGAGAGATGATAAGACAGAACATGTTATTTGCTGTTCGTTTCATTGAGTCCGACCATCCATTTTTGACCCATTCTTTCAAACAGGACAGACTGACCTGGAGGTGTCCACTACTGGGCATTTAATTCTATCTATTCACTCCATCGGCTCGTGTTCATTCTTAATCCACCGGAGGATAGAAAACATCCCACCTTTGACCCATACCGAGATAAATAAAAGAGATAACATTTCTAAAAGAATTACAACGATAAAAAAGGGAAAACAAGCTTTTGATAAAACCGTTCGGTTATCCAGGTAGTGCTTTTTTTTTTCTCCTGTGCTTGACAGCCAGCTGACAGCTGTCAAGATACGTGCTGCCCCCACCTCGTCCGGAATCAGATGAACCTTAACAACTTCTAACGGGCTACAAATTGTGAGGAGCCGTTTACTTTTACATTTAAAAAAAATACACGGCAAAGTATTTCTTGTTATAAAGGAAAATATATTGTTTTTTAATATAATAAAAATTACCCGTTGGAGTTTAAATGTAGAAAATTTTAAAAAAATGACAAATAGGAAAGTCCATATTACGAATTACATATTAATTACTACAAACTTTTATAATGCCAAATAATTAAAATTTAAATTAAAATCCAATAAAACTTCATCACTAGTATAAATTGACTATACAATTAACAATCCACGATTGTTTATCTGCCACTCCTACGGTTTTTTGTTTTGTTTTTTCATTAGAAAACTGAAAGACAATTAATTTACTGCAAAAAAAACATGATAAAGTAATGTAATTAATTATTTTTTGCCTTTAGGGCAAAGAATTTTATATATTATTAAACCATCGTAAAAATATTACCTTTCGTATACGAAATTGAAAAATTTCAGAAATGTGGATATTTTCGAGAAGAGTTGCCCAACAAAATTAATATTTTCCATGTCAAATTTATATTCTAATTTGTATTTGATTTTGATCGTAGATATGTGTATTAATTAAATTGTTCGGTATTTGCTATAGCATGTGGCTTTTTATCCTTGTCCATGACGGTGGTTGGTCTGTGTGTTATTTCGTCAACCGTGTCCGTCAGCGAAGTTCAACCTAGGAGTTTCTTCGCCTCGCTTCGTCTTAGCGTTTTACAATTTTTTGTTTTATAAATTGTTTTCATTCTGGCGACTCAGATCCGTTAGTTTCCATTTGACAAATACAGACAAAAATGATAGTTGTAGCAACAAAAAATATGACATCGTCAACTTTTTTTTCACAATTACAAATAAAATCGTTTTAATTAATAGTTTGTCCGTTTCCGATCATCTTGGCCTGTCTTTTACAGTATGTTCTGAGCGTTTTTTCTCCAACTGTGTCCTTAAGCGACCGTCAAGCTGCAGCTCCTACACTTTGCACTGTCTTACAATTTTTTGTTCTATAAAATGTCTGCATTTTCGCGACTCTGATCCATTAATTTCCATATGGGACATAATCGGCAAATACATACAAAAATAATAGTTTTCAACTAACAATAAACGCATTTCAGGAGAGCTTCATTGATTGCGATGTAAACACTGCACTAGGTTAAGTTTGCTAATGGTAAAAGAGAGATACAATAAAAAAAGAGACATTGCCGAGTGTTTTTTCATCATAATTATAAACAAAATCGTTTAAATTAATCAATTAAAAGGTTGGCGTTTTCCAATCAACTCGGCCTGTCTTATTTACAGTTTGTTCTGTGCGTTTTTTTCTCCAGCTGTGCCCTTAAGCGACCGTCAAACTACAGTTCCTTCACCTTGCACTGTCTTACAATTTTTTGTCCTATAAAATTCTAAGAGTAGATCCTGTAGTTTTTATACGGGACGTTACTGACATTTATGACAATATGGACATAAAAAATAATAGAGGCACAATAGAGACTTTCTAGGTTTTGGTTCAGCGACTATCAAGCGCCTTTCAGACCTCTTAATTACACGCCTTTTTCACCATTTAATTTTTTTATATTTTCAATGCATAAATCAATTTAAAAAAATTCCTGTTAAAAGAAAAATCGTTTGGGCATTTCCGTCCATCCTTGTCTTCCTCCTTGCTTTTCTGTCAGACGCGTTCGACATTTTGATCAATGATTTGACTGATTTATTTTGTAAATTATTACGTACTTTAGAGTCTATCAAGATACAGTTTCTACACATTTTAGAACTCGTTTCATTTTTTACGATTTTTTTAAAAAATTTGATTATACTTTTGACAATCCATGTATTTTTAGCGACGCTTAAGCAATTTCAAGGCTTCTTCAGCTAAAAGTAGACTTGGTATAATTGAACAATTGACGTTTAAGTTATTAATTAAACCTCCTAACGAATAAGCAATTGATGAACATCCCAACTTCAAATCTCAAGCATATATGTTTGTTCCGATGCAACGATGACGATTTGACGGATGCCACTTAAACCTTGAAACATTAAAAATAGCAAATAGCTTACAGACCTTTGAATAGAGTCCCGAAATACAACGATCTTTTTTTCTTTTTGGTCGGGTTTTGCCAATTAAACTTTTCCCCTTTTGTTTTAAAGAAAAACAATTGTATATGATATTCCAAATTCTGATGCAAGAAAATGTAAATTAAGGTAAAATATGTGGTGTGATATTTGTGATAATTTCAAAAATGTATCCATGAGACCCAATGGCAGGTCAAAATAATTTTACTATAGCTCTTTCTGTATCAAATAAAATTTTGAAGATGTAGCCAGGATTCGAACCCAGCTCCAGCACCCAGCTAGAAGACGACATAACCACTTGACCAACGCGGTCTCCCAAATGGAAATATTTCAGTCAATTCTTAGATTTAATTGACCGATTTATAGGCTTGAAATATACTTTAATTGGAATGATTATTTGGAAGTCGTGAGACGAGGTATGGTGGTAGGTTTCAGAAAAACATTTTCTTTATCGTGCCATGTTTCGATCTTTATTGAGATCATCTTCAGGACTCAAAGTGCTTGTTTTCCGTGTAGATGTGTCATTCTAGAGTTTAATCAGAACGGTTGGGGATGCTAGTCAATTTAGGACAAAGTGATTTGCTCGGTTTAGATGTGTATGATTTAGAAAGCGCAAAGCCCTCTAGTCATCCCTTCAACCATTGATGTCTGATGACCAAACTCAAGCTTTTTTCTCTTATAGCACACACTCGAGAACATAAGACAGAGAATCACAGTTATCCTTAGCACATCGCATACAAGCGTTTCAACGCAGCTGATTATCTCGGAGCGACATATGCCGTTCAATTTGACTGCCCACCCTTCCAGTCTCAAAATCTCAACTACGTCAATTGCGATCGTCAATCTTCCCCTTGGTGGTACTGCCCCTGAGCTCGCGTTTTGTCAACATACGCTACTCAAACCGGACGCGCATATATAAGCACGAACATAATTATTGCTGAGGCTATTAATTTTTTTGTCGGCAGGAACTCCCCGGATTGTCAGGGTGCGATACTTTGTTCCTGAAGCTCTCAATGTGGTTTTGGAAGGCGAGGTACCTTCGAACTGGTAAAGTCCTTCCCTGGATGCAAACTTCATGGATGCTTATAGTCAATTTACCTTTGAAGCCAAGGCCGTTTTCAGTCAGCAAATCAATGCTTCACCGTATACACCGCTTTGCATTCTCTTTCTTTTTTTTTGTGTGTGTGTGTGTGTGTTGCCCTCGATCAACACAGCCAAGTCGTCTCGATATGTAATAGGCCTGAAGCCTCTTTCGCTCAACCCCCGCAGTAGCCCTTCGAAGGTGAGGGACCATAGTAGGGGGCCCAGTACAGATCCTTGTGGGCTCCCATTTTGACCCGCCTCTCACCCATTTCACCAACTTACACTAGAGACTTAGTTACTCCCCATCAGGCGGATAATATATCCTGGAAATTTTTAAAACTGAAGGCTTTCATCCCAGGTCACCATACCCGATCCTTGCTTATGTCAAACATAAACACTGCGACATACTTGAAGCTACTCGTGTATTTAGCTCTTCAATTGCGATCGTCGATCTGCCCCATGGTGGTACTGCCCAATGATGCCTTGATTCCTAATTACCTCGAAGAATATCGAGTTCTCCTGGGGTAGTGTGAATGTATTGTGATGCGCTTGTAATTTATTTGCGCGAATAGCAGAGTTTAACCACATTCGCCCCGAGGAATATCGAGCACTATGGAGAAGTGTGAATCCTAACCAGACTATCATGTTTTCATCTTGTTTCTGTCTATTTTTGTTTGTTATTTGTGTTATATTATCCACAATTTACGAGGCCCTGATGTATAAGGATATAAAATATATAAAAAAGGATAAGAGAAAAGAGAAAGTTGGTTACCGTTAGATTATTCATAATAACTTGGCCGGGGAATAAGCTGTAGAAAATATCACGGGTTTCTTCCAAGTTATAAATACTGTTTATTACACCAGGGAAGGAATAATTGGTGTAATTAATTAAAAATTTATAAAATTAGTATGTATTTTGGTGGATTATATAATGTTATTTGTTGCCAAAATATTTAACAGAAATGTTTTTTAAAGGATGTAAAATTTAAAGGCTTGTTGTTTTCTTTAATCGGGAAAGGTTTTTTTTTGGAGTATTTAATTAATTTTCTTGGTAACTATTAATACTCGCAGGTAAAATGGCCGGAATGCGCATGGATGTCGTTTACCCCCACAGGTGAGAGGCTCCTCTCCGTTCTGTAACTTTTCAGACACAAGACCTCAAATCACTCCCGGCCTCCGGTCCGAAGAAACGTCCCGACAAACTCAGTGCTTCCAAATTCGAAAGTTTTCCAAAATTCCACACATACAGCCTACATACACAGACAAATACAGCCGAGAGGCGTCGGGCTTTGTAAATTGTGCAAAACTAGACCCGGAAGAAGAGGGCGGAAGATGAGGACGAAAGGAGCCGGGGGCATCAATCGGGCGAATCTCACGACGCGTCTCTTCTAGTCTCCCTCTTCTCGGCCGATGGAGTAATCGTGCGACGGCGGCCAGAACAGACACCAGTCCCCACTCGCCAGTCGAAAGAGGGAGCCGAGCCCGGCCGGTCACGGATTCGCGGTCACAGTCACACACACACGCGCGCGCACACACTCAGGACGGAAGAGCGACGGCCCCCAGGCATGACACCGTCAACATGTCAACACTAAGGATGGCACTCGGAAAGTACACATCACTCTTCAGCCCCCTTCACAACACATCCCTGCAAAACCTCAAGTCGTAAGTACTCACAACTTATCGTCACATTACAAAAACCAACAACCTTGCAAAATTAAAGACTTCTTCTTTCGCAGGATCAACTGGATGAATGAGAGGGCAACGTCGGACAAGGCTTACGTACCTACAACTGTTGAACATATAGCAAATGTCATAACTCATGGAGTAAGTACGCTCTAAAATTATTAATTCAAACGTATAACTGCATAATAATACAAGACATTTCGTGCATGAAAATCTTTCATACTAAAAATTTTATATCTGAAACTACACTTGTTCAAATATATATTTGTTTTTATCAAGATCGTACTCGCATGAAAAACGCTTTCTTTAATCTTAAAAAGATACCCCACGTTAAACATTGACAGCATTGTTCTTTAAGAAAATTAAATCATCTACCTGTAATAATTAAAATTTAATAAATTAATTAAAAACCTTAAAATTCTGATATAAATTGACATACCATACAGTAAACAAAATTATTATTATATCAATTCATAATAAATAAATAGGAACTCCGGCAGACAGTTTTTATCCATGCCTTTATTTTATGTTGAGGCATATGTTTTGTTTTGTAAACATTTTTTGTACTAACGAAAAAAAAAAAATGGGAACATATTTTTGGCACATTTTAATACAGTTCACACATAAGAGGTTTCTTCTTAATTATCTTTAAAAAAGAAACTAAATAAAATGTAAAAATCTACTTCAATTCCCGATATAAAAGTAATAAATTGATCAACCATGCATATAAACAAAATTGGTATTACATCAAATAATAATAAATAAGTGGGAACCATTTTTTTGGCATATTTTAATACAGTTCATACATAAGAGGATTCTTCTTAACGATCTTAAAAAAAAGAAACTTAAATATGAAGTGAAAATCTTCAAAACCTGATATAAAAATAATAAATTGATCAACCATTCGTATTGTATGAAATAATAATGAATAAGTAAGACTAGATAGTTTTGGTTGTTTCTTCCTCATGTGATTCACATGAGAAGTTTCTTCTCAACAATTATCCAAAAGACACTCAATAAAAATTGAAAATCTACTTCAAATCCTGAAGTAAAAATAATAAATTGAACAACCATTCTTATAAACAAAATTGTTATTGTATAAAATAATAATAAATAAGTGGAACAATTTTTTTTTTTGCATATTTTAACACAGTTCGTACATAAGAGGATTCTTCTTAACAATCTTACAAAAGAAACTAAATAAGAAGTGAAAATCTACTTCAAATCCCGATATATAAAAATAATAAATTGATCAATCATTCATATAAACAAAATTGGTATTATGTCAAATAATAATGAATAAATGGGAACAGATATTTTTGGCATATTTTAATACAGTTCACACATAAGAGGATTCTTCTTAACGATCTTAAAAAAAAAAAAGAAACTTAAATACGAAGTGAAAATCTTCAAAACCTGATATAAAAATAATAAATTGATCAACCAGTCAAATCAAAATTGTTATTATATGAAATAATAATGAATAAGTGGGAATAGATATTTTTGGTTGTTTCTGTTGCAATGCTCATATGTCAAGCTTCTCAATTATTATCCAAAAAACTCAATAAAAATTGAAAATCTACATAAAATCCTGATCTAAATTTATCGATAGCACCTTTATTTGTTCATGTTGTTGTTATCCTTTGTTGTTGTTTTCACACCAAATTTTTTATTCTTAGTACTTATTGTGTCAATCTTTATTCCTCTCGTTACTTGTAATTTATTTATTGCTTTATGATTCTGAATTTCTAGCCATGTTAAAAAATGCAATTTGATATTTCATAGGTCTGTACCCTTGCCGAATGTTCCAAAACAAAGCAAAAAAAAAAAAAAATCAATATGTCAAACGTACATTAAATCAAATTGTTATATCAGATATTGAATAAGTTCGAATAGATATTTTTGAATGTTTCTGTTGCAATCCTCACATTTGAAGTTTCTTCTCAACTGTTATCCAAAAGAAATTAAATAAAAATTGAAAATCCTCTTCACATTCTGATGTAAAAATAATAAATTGATCAACCATTCGTATAAACAAAATGTTATGTGAAATAATAATAAATAAGTATGAATGTATATTTCTGGTTGTTTCTGTTACAACCCGCATGTGTGAAGTTTCTTCTCGACTATTATTCAAAAGAAACTCAATAAAAAATGGAAAATCTACTTCAAATCCTGATATAAATTTGTCAATATGTCAAACGTACATTAAATCAAATTGTTATTGCATCAGATAATAATGAATCTTATTGGCATATTTTAATGCAATACATATTATATTAGAGAGATTTCTTTTAATTTATTTAAAAACGAAAAGAAAAAAATATAAAAAGATAAGAATTGATTTAGAACCAATTTACAATCCTGATATAAAAGGATCGATCACACGTTATACTAATTTTTTATAACAAAAATTAATAAATAAGAAGGAATAGATGTGTTAGATATTTTTATACAGTGTACGTATATAAGAGGATATATGTATATATTTTAAACAGTTAAGAGAACCAAAGAATTGTCCGGGGTGGGTAACAAAACAGTAGATTTTAAGAACAAAATTCACCCCATTATCAGTATTGCCGTAATATGTTCATATAAATATATTTATTACGTATTTAAAAATAAATATATGCATATATTTGAAACATTGATAAAATTAAGATAATATAATTTTAACCAAGTATGTAAACATTTCAAAATATGCATGTAAAAATTTAATTTTAAATATTGTATAATTTTGGTTTGATTTACTTTTGAATGTTTTCCTTTACGATAGATTCTTCTTGATTACATATTTCGTAATGTTGTTATTGTACTATAATTCTTTCAATCTTTCTCCCCCCCCCAAAAAAAAAAAAAAAAAAAAAAATCTCTTAAGGGCCTCAAAACCTTCAGAGTACGAAGTATTATCAGGTCAACTGAAACTGAAAAAACGAGAGTTGGTAATTTTTTGGAATGGAAACAATTTTTTCGAGAGAATAGGTCTAATAGGGGAAAATTAAACAACTTTCTTTTTATTTATTTTATTCTGAGAAAAGCAGGATGTAATCTTTCCAAAGTACATCATTCTATGAATGTAAGGGGGAAAAATTAAGAATAATCGCAGAAAAATGTATGTACAATGGTTTAAAACATCAAATACAGTTTTTATTAAAAGAAAATAAAATTTTCATAACACTTTGATCAATTTTTAACCAAATATAAAGGAGATTCAGTTTGCTGTTCAGGTACATGAGTGAATGTATAATAGATTTATTTCTAGTACTACCATAATAAAGTAAACAGACAACCTGCTTAAAATCCCAATATAAAAATATAAAAATTGACCAGTCATACATTTAAACATAATCTTTATTTTATGAAATAATAAATAAGTAGGAATAGACATTTTTGGTTTGTTCTTTTACAACAACAAGAGGTTTCTTCTTAATTATTTTACAAAAGAAACTCAATAAGATTTTCAATGTCACAATTTAAAAACATTGATAAGTTTTTGATTATTAGTCAAGGAGTCGGCCTGGGAGAAAAGATATTAGTTTTTAAAAAATATATTTCCGTTTCTTATTCTTATTTCTTATAAGATAAAACAGTTATGAAAATTAGATTAGCCTTTGAAGATATTTTTTAAAAGATGAGGTTTGTTTTTTTACATAATAATTTTCTAGTTTTTTTAATATTTTTGTAGATATACCCCTGAAGATGGCTCCCAGAGAGTCAAAAGTTAGATAATATAATGGCAACTATATTTTTTAAAAACTCTTCTGTTTTCTTCCCTGACCCACTCGACTAACAGTCAACATGGAATCAATGGAATCTTAACATGGCCGAGAGAAACAATGGTTCTTTCGAGACAAAAAAAATCCATAATATTCAAATCCATTTCCAACTAAATATCAAGGGATTCTCTGGTGTGAAGCACATATGTGTTTGCATGCGCGTGCATGAGTGAATATGTAAGTATGTAAGGCAGATTTCGAATTCCTAGTATTATTAGTACGGAAATAGATCAAATCGACTATTTTTTACAATAAAATTTGTACAAAAAAATCCATATTGCAGTATGTGAATTTTTAAAAATAAATGTTCTATTATTATCTTGAAAATGTTACCACTCATTAATAGAGTGAACTTTCCTTGTACACTTTTACAATTTGGAACATGGACAAATAGATTAATTTGATTTTTGTACAAGTTATACATTTTTTCCTTCCCTTTACTTTCTCACTACAAAAATTACAGATAATACCTTCTAGAGATTAAAATATACAATAAAATTGAGGAATAAATTTCATACATTTTTTATGTACAAAATAATTCATTATTTGTGTCAATATATTTTTTTTTTTTTTAATGCACTCCTGTGTGCCAACTGTACTATTTCTAAATTTTTCTGAGCTCGTCTCAACTCAATGCCAAAATGCATACGCCAAATTTAAAACATAGAACTGCACTTCGTTGCATGTCGCGTGCAAAATAAAATTTATAGTGTAAAGAGATTTAACTCTAACTATGTCTATATTGTGAGATTTCGAATGCAAACCAACCCAATGAGGAAAGTAAGCCGAGAAGATGATCAGTATGGATAACATTACAGGTTCATCAACCCACAGGCCACAGGAGGAAATCACACGATTAAACTTCATTTGGCTAAAAAGAAATAAAACCAATCCTGACTCGTTAAAAAAAAAAAAAAACTTATCCGTAAAAAATCATTATTATTATTATAATTTATTCAATTAATTAGGGTTTTTAGTGGAGATAAAATTATAATTGTGTATTAAACATAATTTTTATTTGGCAAAATTGAAAGATAATAATTGGTCAAGCGGACCATGAAAACTAGTGAATATAATAAATAAGTCGGAACCTATTAAAAAATTTAAAATGTAATTCAATTCCGATTCTGAAAAGGAATTCTAATCTTAATCAAAGTACAAAAAAGGTTAAAGGTGAAATCATATTGCAATCAGTGTTTTTGCGCCATACTTATCAGCGTATTATCTTCTTATTCTAATCTTATAGATTGTTTTCTTTTTGAGATAACATTGTTAGCAAACAGTATTTTCTGCAGGTATAACAAATTTATTTCATTTCCGTGGAAGGAGCCCTGACATAAATAAATAAGTGGGATTTAAAAAAAAAAAATTATCTACAGCTTAGACCTGGCTCTAACTTTATTTTAAAAAAAATTAAATTAAATTAAATTAAAAAAAAAAACAATGAAGGTTATTAAAAGGTGAAAGCGTTTGTTAATGTGATTTCTCATTCTTATCGATGATATCTCTGCCCTCTAATTTACCTTTCTCTTTTTGTGAAAAAGTTGCATTTTTGACCAATAACTGATTATGAATTAATAAGCTTAAATATGCTCAGGTACATATACACTACACGTATAGAATTCAGCCTATCATTTCTCACAGTCCAATTTTTCAGCTTTTGTAATTAACTATAAATTACCGGCATGCCTTGGGAATCACCCAACTCGGTTGTAGGCGATCCAACTATTATCTGTCCAGCCGCTGAGCGGCCCACATTCATGCTAATATATACATTTACTCTCAACATACCAAGGACACATAGGACACTATTAGTGTTATATAGAATACCCTGTTTCTTTCAAAAATCGGAACTAGGCCCAAATAATTTTTGCCATGCTCAAGCACAATTATCATATTGGGTGGCTTCATGGTCAAGAAATTGCATCCTGTATATATTTTGGCCCAAAAGTGATGACCTCGCATGGCCTATCCTTAGTAGGGTAAAGGTTGACCCTTTTTTATATGAGCCACATTTTTCACTTTTTTTTTTCTTTTTTAGTTTGGGATGTCCTGGCCTTAGTCATTTCCTCTGGCTAATAATTTTGCCAATGAACAATGTTTTCTATAAATCATTTGTCATACAGATGCAATTTTAAAACCACAAATTCCACACTACAGAAATACCGATCAAATTAGTCCACATATAGCACCAATGACCACTGAAGATGGCGGGAAGCCGTAGATCAACCCATCAATAATCAGACCAGGATCATCAAATTATTTCTCTTTGCAAAATTAATTTACTTTGCATGCTACATGTGACCGTGCATGTGTTTGTGTTCGTGCATACCGATGTAATTATTATATAATCTAGTCTACAGATCTTTCCACAGCTATTAACAGCAGTGTGTTTTTTTTTTTTTTTTTTTTTTTATGAAAGTTTTATTTTTAAACAAATATGCATTTTGAAATAATCTTCCTGATTGTGTTTTGAATAAAATTAAAATAGCAGTTTTTATTATTTAAGTAGAGGAAGAAAAGGGAAGAAAAGATAAATATTGTAAATTTATTTTCTTTTGTTTGTATTTTTGAATATCAAAATAATAGGACAGATATGTCTAAAAAGACAATTTGTGTATATATATATATATATATATATGTTGTCTTGTTGAATAATTATATTAGGACGGACAACATAAAGTGAAAGTTCTTTTGAAATTAGAAGCCAGGCCGAATGTTTTTTCAGCAGTGTTATAACATTTCAACAAATAAAATCCACTCTATTAGCTTTTCTATCGTTTGAAAATTGTTTCGAATTCAAATATTAACAGGATTTTAATAAAGGAAGAATCTTATCTTAAGCCTTTTTAATTATACAAATTGATCACGCTTAATTTCATTTAATAATTACAGAATTTAAAACTTTCAAAGCCTCGATTTAGTCAAATAAACTCGTCCCTATTCTATTATCTATATTTAAAATTTAAAAAAAGGGTTTTTATTATTTATTATAAAATTAATATTAACAAATAAAAAACTACATGTGTATGTACAAGCACACACTTATGGTTTGACAAACAAAAAATTGTTTAAATAAAGAATCAATTGTTTGATTAAATGGCAGAATTTGTGTGTTTTTTAACAGAGTTATTAATTGAAAAAGAGTAATTCAACATTCATGAAACTGGAAAGATTAAAATAGTAGGAAAGATAATAAACAGATAAGAACAGCAAAAGACCTTATTAACGGCCTAATATTTTCATCTTTATTAATCGTATATTTTAAGACGTTAACTTCTAAATGGGTTAATTCAATTAATTAACGTAATTCAAGTCAGTTTAGATTAGGTTTTCGGGTTGAATTTTTCAATTTACATCAATTTGCCTTTTTAAGGATTGTAAATTTAAAAGGAAAAAAATCGTCCTGCCCAATTTGGTATGGTAATCTTAAACTCTATACATTGGCACAATTGTTATGACACATTTGAATATAAACTCGAAGGTCTATAGGAGAATATAAAACATACTCCAGTGCTTATTGTCAGAAGGGAGTCGGTTTGTTTTAAAAATGAAAGATAAAAATAATATTCAAAATTATGTTTAAAAAAACTGTAGGAATGTTTCTCTTTAGACACAAACTACCTGGGGAAAATTATAGCTCTGATTTTAAACTGAAAGGTCAGATGGATTGACTGTGATAAAACATAATTAAGTAGTACAAATTAGATTGGTATACGGTGTAAATTTTTATAAGTTTTTATCAGGCGTTTTGTTTCGTATTACAAGTTCTTTTGATTATATTCTACTTCAAAGATTCGATTAAATACGTGAATATTTGCCAAAATAGGAGGTGCGATATTTAGCTTTCAAGGCCTAGTTCAAATTAGAACTGGTACTACACATACGACAGAATTATTTTCTATTATTACACCATTGTCGAAAGTGTTTGGTTTAAAAAGAAAAAAATTCTTTTTGTTTTATCAGATCTTCATTATATTTTTACACAGTGCATGTTGTGATGAAACGGTCTTGAAAATTTTATCACTAGTTAATAGAATGGAGCCTCTTTTCCACGTACAGTTTTGTGGTTTCACGAACACGAACAAACAGATTATATTGATTACCAAGCCAGTTATACCTTTTTGTCCTTCCTTTCTCACTTCTAAAGAATAGTTAATGCCTTCTAGAAATTAAAATATGCAATCAATCAAAGCACATATACATATTCATAATGTTAGATAATATCTTTATATATGTATATAATATAAATTGTTCTGTCTTTGTAAAAATAAAAAACTACTGCCGACAGTACTGTTTCTAAATTCTTCCAAGCTTGTTCAAAATGCCTAATTTACAATGCAAGCACAACTGCACTTTGTTTATTTAAGACGGGCTCAAGTGTAAGAATTCAATTTTTCTACTGTTTCAAGCTTGGAGGAGAATGTTTAAAATTATTGAACTTTTATCGATCCAAGTTGCCAACTCGATAATGGACTTTTGACTAAGTCCAGCTATTAAGTCGATCAATGTTTTACCGAAGTATATAAAACAAATTGTGTACAATGTCTACATCTTTTCAAAATTCATTTACCTAGATCCAAAATGATCTAAATGAACCTTTTTTTTATTAGCTTATTGATTTGACTCTTTTATATTAAAAGTAATAATGAGATACGATATTTTTCTTGTAATTTTATCATTATCCGACTGTTTTGCTTGTCAGACCTGTCAGTTCTTTAGTGGTTAGTCTGTGTTATTTTCCTCAATATGACCTTTAGAAGAAGTTCAATCTTCCAGCCCTCGTAACAATATTTCTAAAATTTTCTTATAGTTTAATTTTAACAAGCTTATTGAAATTATATCATCATAAATTTATCTGCATAACCAAAACTTGATATTTTTAAAATGTAGATAATGAAATTATTTATTATTATTCCTTTATTTTATTTTATTTTTATTTTTTTTAAGTTTCCATCCTGATTTTGTAGATATGAAGTAAATTGTCTTTTTCACAGTAGAGATTTTGTCAGATGCATTTCGATGATTGTTGTTAATTAAAGTAGTTTGTTGGTTTTTTACTAAGTTATAAGCTTACAAACTGTCAAATTACTTAATTAAAGAACATCACTGAAAATGGTTTGTATTAGTTCGAAATGTGTCAGAAATAATAAATGCCTTTTGTGGAAAAGACAATTTACTTCATACCCATCAATATAATGAAGCTTAAAAAGTAAAGCCAAATAATTCCTGTTATACATGCAGGAGGCTGACGTCCAAAAACCCATTGGGTTTTGCATACAAGGGGCCAAACCACATAAATTTTTCATACTATAAGCATTAAATACTACAGGCTTGTCTTTGGGGGGGGGGGGGGTTCCAAACCCAGAACCGCTAGCTTGGCAAATAAGAATCAGACACCCTAACCACTCGACCACTGGCCTGCTGAAGAGTGTTTGAAGAGTCAGTCTGCCCTTAAACAAAATATAAGTCCGAATAAAAAAGGTTATTCCAAAGCTACCTTTGGACCTGACAACCGTGATACCAAAAATGCAATTTAAAAAAAACAACTAAAAATGCTAAAATGAAATATCAGATTTGAATCATAGCCAAGGTATCGTCCTCACCTGATTGAAAATATGTCAGTCGAGGCATGACACATGTGTCCATCATGTAGAGAAAATTTGCTCGATCAGTTGAAAGGTATCATTACTTGGCTTTATACAGAATGTGTAGTAATGCCACCAGATTTGAGAATTTGGAATATTTTAATCCTCTGTTCCAATTTTTGGAAAGAACAGGACTGTTTTATTGTAAATAGCACTTGATTGATATCTCATTTTGTGTTTTATAAATGTATTTATTAGCGTGAATGTGTAGTGAGAAGGCTGATGGTCTTATATTGAGTACCCAATAAACCCGCAATTAGTTTAGTGTAAAGTAAAGAATCTATCGAAGTTCACTAATTTCATGGTCCCCTTGACCAATTAATATATTGCAATTAAGGTTTTTAGTTGAGATTTAAAAAAAAGTCAATGGCACAAGTGGGTAAAAAACTTAAACTTGGTAAGTAAACATCTCTTTTTTTCTTTTTAACGAGATCACATAGCTCGTCACACCTAACAACTTAGAAAGACACTTTTTACAATGGCAAAAAAAGGAGGGAAAATTCAAAAGGTGCGGTTGAGATGGGAAGTTATTGTCATGATAGCTCAAGCGGTAGAGTGGCGGCGTATCAAGCAGAAGGTCGTGGGTTCAAATCCCACATATGCCATTGACTTTTTTTAAATTAGATTGTAATCTATTGAAGAATGAATGAGAATGTGAGTTAAGCATTAGAAACTGCATGTGTTTGGGCTGGATTTGGCCCAAACTGCCACCTTAAGTAGCTTGGCATGAGAAGTCTTAAATAAAATAACATGCGCAGAATTGAGCTTACATAAATCTAAGTTATTTCTACTAGAAATTTAACATATTTAAAATTGACTTTTTAATATTTATCAGACAGCTAATTACAATTTATTTTCAGGTTTGGGTCCTACCGAGTGCCTATGGAAGCTATGAACTACTTGCACGTTCTTCGAGCTGGTCTCACTTCTGGGCAGCAGTTGTGTACGGAATTTCCCTATTTCTTTGCTTCACCGTTTCAACGATATTCCATTCTGTATTTTATTGCGGGAACAACAGGTGGATATTTCTGTTTGTTACGTTTATACAGCGACATTACTTATTTATCGTATTTTGTTTGTATTGCAAGACCCCTGAAGGAGATTTTGCATAGGGGCGATAGGGCAATGATCTACGTTTTTATAGCAGCCTCCTACTTTCCCTGGCTAGTTTTGCAACCGCTGCCGACGGACACGGTGCCAGCTCATCTGTGGTGGATCGTATGGGTGAGTGAACATTAACAAAGTTCCAGCGGGTTTCAAGCGTTCAAGTATTGATCCTGCTGTGAGCCTTTTATGATAAAATTATTAGCACAAGTGGTGACGTAACTACCAAATATGATTCAATTTGTCCTAATTGACTCACAAAGAAGATATTTTGAACCAATTTTTACGCCGGCTGTCTTCTAAAAAGAAAAAATTATCTTTCAATTGCAATTGACAAGAATTTTAATGCACTATTTTAGTGTTTTGTTTAATATCTACTAGTTCTTGATTCAAATCGATTATATTTCTAATGTATAATGTAATTGACTATTGAGAAATATTGCATGCACCGAAAAATATAATTTTGATCATGCCCAGATCAAAAATCTCTGGAAGGAAAGTTCAGCTTCGCAACACTCTTCACTATTTTAAAAAAAATCAAAAGGTGTCAATGAACACTGGGCAGGAAGTGGATTCAAAGATAAATTAAAATTACATTAGATAAGAACAATATAAAAATTAAAAAATTATGGACAAATTCTACATATTAAACTTGAAGTGTAAGGCATCGTTAAATCTAAGGGTTATTTTTGTAATAGTAAAACTAATAATATTTAAACCCGGGATTTTTAAAGCTTTTCTACACAATATATCACTTAAAAGATATCTGTTATCGTTGCAATCAATTTGATAATTTTGATACCCTATTGTTCCGATCAAAGTCATTATTCTTTTATAATATCAACAGCGATAATCATAAGAGGCCCTTGTGTTGAATTTTATTTGACGTTCTTAACAACTTAAACAATCGCAACTATGAAAGTTATGTAATTATTATTTATTTATTCAGTTTTCGTACTTGTGGTGCAGAATTGAACACAATTAAAAATTCCTGTCCGTGGGCTTTATTTATTCGTGTACAGATAATACTATTGAGTGTAGTTTGATAATTTTTTTTCTATTAAGAACAATCAAGCTGACATGTTTATATACTACTTAAAATTGATTATCTAATCGAATCTGAGTTTTTTGTTTGTTTTTTTAAAGTAGTTTTTACTAATGCTTTCACACTGACAAGTGGAGGCTACGATCGTGGGGTCATTAATTTCAATTAAACTTTTTTTCTGGTTTCCTGGACTAATTTCACTATACCCTATATAAATCTATATTTTACTATGAACCAGCATCCCTTAAAATTTCAATAAACTTGAGAGAGAGCCATGAGCAGTAGCGGTATCGCGAATGCAATTTGTGGTCGTTTTATACCTCAATAAAAAAAAAATTTCTTCGCCCTGAGGTCCACACAACCCTCAGACACATCTCATATTTTTCAACCTAGTATCATTTAAAAAATTTCATCGAAATTGATGGCTGGACTGTCCTAGCCTCACCTTGATGTTTATTTTAAATTCAACAACAATGACTTTGGAGAAATTGAACATAAAATTAGTTCACAATAGCATTGTTTAATTTTAAATTGACATAAAAATCCCTTAGTGCCAAATACATAATCACCCTGTATATGAAGGAAAAATACAAATTTAATGTATTATGTGGGTTTCTGTTGGATTACTGGTTTAAAGGGATAGCCAGCCATGATTTCTCAAGCATCATGCAGGTAATGGTGTTCCACAAGGAAGTATCCTAGGACCAGACTCCTACACAATCTTCACTGCTATATACGTCACATACATTGGGATAGTGATAGGTTTAGGCATAAAAGGTGACCTCGAGGATTTCTGTACCTCAACCTGAATAAATTTGTTGTACTCCCCTGGTTTTGGCAACTCACTGGCTAGCTTCAAGTTGTTAATCAACCTCCATGGACTTGCCAGCAGCTCCTTAGTTTAGGATCTTGCTTTGGCTTTCCTGTTCTGGTTGCAAGAATCACAAAAACATAAAGTGCAGTCTCCTCTTTTTGGCTGTATCTCCACAGTTTTTCTTATGCCTGTACTCCTATCTATTGGATGTTCTTTCTTAAGTGGCAATGTCCTCTCAGGAGTCCCAACCAGAATCCTGGTTTAGTTGGGGTTGCCTTCAGTAAATCCTGAGTACATCCCTTCTGTGAATCCCTTCACGTGCTTCGTGTCTGTGGTATTGCTTGCCAGGTTTAGACTCATTACACAGCCTTGAGATGTAATCTCTTTTGTAACGATAAACTGGGTTATCGACCTGCTAGAAACATGAAGTTTTTTGGAGAATCTACGGAAGAGGTCAACACAGAGAAAAAACTGAAATGAAATTTTTTCTCTGTCTTGACCTCTTCTGCAGATCTTCTGAAAAACTTCATTCTCTTTTGTGGATAGATGCTAGGCCCCAGAAGGGTTCAGGACCTAGAGTCCGTGTTGGCTCTCTCTTTGACCAACATGTCAACCTTTTCATTGCCAGGGACTCATGTCAGAGTTAGGTCATTGCCGCTGACTTTTGTCAGGTCCTCCACATACTTTGACAACACTGCGATCCTTTCCACATTCTCCAACCTTATTGTAGGGACAAAAGCAATCCAAGAAAACTTAAGCTTTATTCCCAACTAATGCACTCCTGTGGGGATCTAGTTACAAACAAAAAGCAAAATTGACATTTACGCTCAGAATAAATTGCGTAGTGGCTACTAGTGCATCTAAACAAGGTAATCCATCTTTGTTCATTTCACTTCATAGTTTATATACTTGGCTCTATATAGAGAGTGTGTAGTAATGCCACCTGATTTTAGAATTTTGAATATTTGAATCCCCTGTTGCAATTTTTGGAAAGAACAGGACTGTTTTATTGCAATAGTACTTGATTCTCTAGTACATGATATATCATTTTATGTTTTGTAAATGTATTTATTAGCGTGAATGTGCAGTGTGAGGGCTGATGGTATGCTATTGAGTACCCAATAAAACCCTCAATTAGATTAATGTAAAGTGAAGGAAAGAATCTATTGAAGAATGAATGAGAATGTGAGTGTACCTAGCATTAAAAACTGCATATGTTTGGGCTGGATTTGGCCCAAACTGCCAAAACCTGAAATAGCTTGGAATGAGAAGTCTTAAATAAAATAACATGTGCAGAATTGAGCTTACATAAATCAGTTTCTGTACACAGATTACAGGAATAAGTTATTTCTAGGTGTTGTTACGAGAAAATTGTCTAGTGGCTACTAGTGTGCATAAACAAGGTAATCCATCTCCAAATTTTGGGTTGTATCCATCTTCATTCGTTTCAGGTTATAGTTTATATAACTATTTTTAAAAGAAAAATATCATTTAACATGGGTTTTCCTTATAATCTAAAGTTTTCCAGCAGTGTGTTCTTTTTATCGGAACAGTTATATGATCAATATAATATAAAGCATCTTAATACACAAATTACATCAATTTGGATTTGGATGTCTTCATTGATACAATATCCTCAGCTCTAGACAAGCAGTACTACCGAGCTCTATTTCTGGACATTATTGAAGCATTTGACTAAGTACAACACCTCGGTATGCTTTTCAAGATAAAAAGTATCCTCCCTTACATCTACTATCTCATCCTAAAGTCCTTCCTGGATCGCTGGTTTAAAGAGAAAATTAGTTCCAATTTTTCATATATCATATCAGTAACGGTGTTCCACAAGGCATCTTAGGACACTGTTGTTACTCATTTCAACATATAAATCACAACTTATACTAGCAATACAACCAACACGAGAACCTAGACCTAATAACCTCGGTGCTCATTGGTGGATCGAGTTAAACTACTTCTTACCTGCCCACCTATGCATATAAACAAGTTAATACTTCCAACCTTGGTTTTTGGATAGCATGTATTTCATTATACTTTTAAAAAATGTACAATGCAGTCTCCTACTTTGACTGAAACACCAAGCATACTGCTTATAAAACACTGACCATTTGGAATTCTCCGACATCCAATGAATCCAATTTTTTTTCCTCTACTACATCCACCCTATCTAATCTTGTTTCAAACCAAGCATCCCTCCACATGTAAGCAGCACTGGCCGTCTTTTCTCCTAACCATGTCATGTCCTGGCAGACCTGTCAGATTTGTACATACGTGCTGAATGTATATTTTTTAAATTTTGTTTCAGGTGCTTGCATTTTTAGGAATCGCCTATCAACAAATTTTTCACGAAAAGTACAAATCACTCGAGACATTCTTTTACGTTTTAATGGGATTGGGCCCGTCTATCATTGTTATGCATTACAACGTAAGTCCTCGACATTTTTTTAAAGTTTCAATTGAAATTAACACCTCATTTTGTTTGTATGCTTTCAGGCAATGGGGCCCGGTGAAGAGGCGTTGAAACTAGGAGGTTTGCTATATATTCTAGGTGTAATATTCTTTAAGTCTGATGGTAAGATACCATGCGCCCATGCCATCTGGCATCTGTTTGTTGCCTGTGCTGCCGGCATTCACTACTTTGCCATTCTCAACCATTTATACAGTTAAACAAAACCCCTTATGACAAAACAAAACCAATAGAAAATAGAACACAAGCCAACATGTTTCTAAATGACATTTTTATGTTTTAATTGTTTTGTTTTTTTAATTTTTTTTTTTTAGTAACCATTTTGCTCATTTTATTTTATATTTTTATATTTATTTTATAATAGATTAGGTAAGATTAAGATAGTTAATCAAATTACTGTAAGAACATTTGTATCACTTTTTATTTCATAATTTTTTAGACTGTAGAAATTATAGAGCTTCCAGCCATTCTATGTACCCTCAGCAATTATCGGTGTATTGATTTTTTTTAAATTCATCGTTTATGCCAAAACATGTCTCTTCAAGCCAAATGAATTCTTATATTTGTTAAATTTGTGGCTTCTGTCTTTTTAAAACCAAAAATTTTATTCCTGTGCGTGTAGTATTCTCGTATGGCATAAAAATAAAACTGTGCCGTATTGTTTGAAAGTATTACAAGACGAGCAAATAAATTATTTATCTGTGATCAAATGCTAATTATCTCCAATCGATATATGTTCAAATTATCCGTATAGAATAAGCCTTAAATGACAATATTTTGTTTTTTCTTTACTTTCGTAAACTATGAATTTTTTTATCCCCTTTAGTGTACTTAAATTGTGTTAATAGTTTGATGTTAACTTTTTAATGTTGTTAATCGGTGTTTGTGATAAATTTAATCGTATTTACATATTCAGTAGCCATGTCTTATAAAGTAGTCACATGAGTCTATTTATAATACTAAGAAATTGACATAGGAGAAATGTATTTTGATGAATTATGAATAATTAAGAGGTTTATACAATTAAGAAGAATGTTTGACCACCCTAGGAGATTGCTTACTCGTGACAGATTTTTTTTTCTCCAAAAAATTAAACAGAAAATTTATATAATTTTGCAATATGAAAAAAAAATTGCAAAGTGCTTAAAATCCAAAAAAAAATTGAGAAACTATTGACAAAAAATTGCTATTAAAAAAATAAACATATCAATTATTTATTAAATAGGCGTATTAAAAACTACATTTAAGGCTTATAGTTTTAATAGTGAACACATTTTTACAATTAAATAGTACAATTTTTTTTTACATCCATGAAAATTAGAAAAAAATTGTCTCCAAAGACTTAAATTTAGCATTTTTAGGTGTAGAAATAAAAACGGTAAATTATACGTAGTAGGTTTTTTCTATCATTTTACAATTTGTTAAGCTGTTTAAAGTATGAAATTGTATGTTTAACGTTGGATTGCGAGCGTAGTTGTCGGCTTCCTTTGGAGTTATTTAATATCCGTTTAGTTTGTCGCTTTTTACCCTTGAAACAATACAAGCTTGGAAGAAACAAATTAAAATTAACTCCCATGGTGGTCAATTTTCATTGAGTAGTTTATTACTATTAAAAATATATTTAAAAAAAAAAAAAGCAAACGTAAAGTGAGATAGTTGATATTTGCTGTCGAACTTTAAGTCTAACTTTATTGGTTCAAATTGAGATTTAAAATACATTTTTGTTTTTTATGTACAAAAAGAAAAGCGAAGTGAATTACTGAAGATAATTAAAAAAAAAAAACCAACCAAGCCATCCCAGATTATTAAAACTTGGTTTATTTGTGATATCTTTTGCTCATTTATGTCACGTCATGAATTCAAAAGTTTGAAATTATACGCAAATATTTTTGCCAAAGACCGTTAGTTAATTCTCGGGGATTAACAACCAAGAACGATTACTGTGTTTTTAATGACCGAATTTATTTTATAGTTCCTATAAATTTATATCGTTTTTTATGTCACGCTTATTTCTTTTCTTTTTTATCTCAGCTTGGACATATTACTTTAAAAAAAAAAAAAAATTCTTTTGCCTTGCTCATACAGAACTATACTTGAACTGTGCCAAACTACCTGAAAATTATTATTATTTTAATTAATTAGAAAAAAAAGAAGAAACATGATGGAATTATAATTTAATAAGATATAATACATTTCGTGACAAAAAAAAATCAATTTATCTTTAATAGAGTAAAAATTGACAGTAAATATGTGCGCAAAAAGTGCATTTTAATTTATGCAATGGATTGTTTATTTAAAAAATGTTTGTTTTTTGGTGTTCAAATAGATGTTTTTACCAAGCATGTTTCGTCTTCCGATTTTTTTAAAACCAATCGAAAAATCCAAGCATTTAACAAACAAAAAAATTAAATTTAAGTGATTCATAATTGTTTTTCCTGATGAATTAAATTATACTGTGTGATTTTTAAATAAAGATATTTATATTAAATAACTTTATCGATCTAGACAAGCCAACAAGAGACAGCTTACTTTTGTGAATGTTATATTTATGGCATATTTTTTATTATACGTTTTCACATGTTTAAATTATTTTATAGCATTGTGTAGTTTCAATGTTGAGAATGATGTTAGATTAAGCCAGTGACTCTTTGTCGTCTATTTGTCTTTCAGAATAAAAGTATAAACGTGTAGAATCCTTCGGAGAGTTGCAATTTATGAATGAAAATAAAATTTTATCAAAAGAAATAATTTTCTTTCACTCCCTTGGTTTGCCATCATTCTTATGGCAGTGATTTTTATTTTTTATTTGATGTGTGTAATCTCTTTAATGTGAAAAATGTTTGTCTTCTTTGAGGTACTTTGTTTCTCACTAAAGGGACGTTTCATGTAATGAAATACAATCGATACAAATTATTGAACAAAAATAATGCATATTAATGAGATTAATCTTATAAGCCAATACAAAATCCCTTGTGATGAAAAAAATCCGCATCCTGGAGTGAATGGCGGCGAAGAAAGTTTTTGGGTAACTTTTTAAATTTAAATAGATACAAATTAGACGCATCTTAGAAAAGAGTAAAAGGTTTTTAAAATGCAAACTATTTTTTAAGTAAAAAATGTTTTTACAAATAAAATCATATAAATATATAATTATAAAAAAAGTAAAAAAAAAAAATGAGAAAGGAAGAACACTTTAACATAAAACAAATTTACAACTGGCTATTTAATGATGATAATTATTGTTTAATTTTTTTTCCTAAGGAAACAATCCACTGTAAGAGTACACAATTTATTTTCATCACAGTATTTTTTGTTTTTGAAAAAATCTGTTCAAAACCCATCTCACACTTCACTTTTTTTTTTACAGAAACAAGCCCTGAACCCCAGTTTTGATATTGACACATTTTTACTTTACTTTTAGATCCAACATACCATAAAAATCGGTTGCTCAGAAGCATCCATTCAGACTCACAGAAAGAGGGGGCGTTTTGCTGAAAATTTTAACTTTTTTTTTTTTTTGAAATTTTTTCTTTGTTTTGTATATAGGTAAATATCAATTTATTTTCTCTCATAATCAGCAATCATCTCGGCATTCTAAAAAAAAAGTATTTATCACAAAGATACGCTTGGAGTTATGGTTATCTCGGAAGGCTGCACATATCGCATGACTGAAGGTGGGGTAGGTTGAGAAAAGTGCAATGCGGGCAAGTCCATTCGGCCGAGGTGTCCATGCTTGTCGGACCTTCTTGGCTCGAAGCGACTAGCTGCTCCACGGTCGCCCAGTGTTCTGACCTGGCCCAATCTGCCGCAGCGACTGCGTCCCTTTCTTTCACCGCTTTTAATAAAGGCCCTAAATAATCCTGAAACATTAAACTCAATTAACTCTCAGTAAAATTAATTTAAAAAATAATAATTACCTTCATCGGTAACATTTCCATAGTCGCTATGTACAGAAGAACATGGAAATCTGAAACCGCTGTGAGAAATTGATCTGAGGAAAACTGATGTATGTAAGATGATAATGCATTGAAATCCTGTATATGTTTATCTAAGAGTCTGAAAAGTAAAAATGGTTACGAATAAATACAAACATATTTGTAAATGTACATGGAATTAATCGATTTACCTATTTTCAATTGGAAACGGAGATTTTGTTGGGTCTGATCTGAAAGTATGTAAAGGTGTGAGGGGTGTTGACACAGGAACATCAACTAATAAATATTCCACAGGAAGCGGCCTAGCCAATTTTGACACTTCATTTCCATAAGTGTCTTTTTCCTAGAACATACATAAAAACATAATTTGTTGGATTAAATAATCTGAAATGCAGATCTAGAAAACATTTAATGTAATAATGGGTAAGAATAATTAAATATATGGATAGAAATATGACCATCATTATCCTGCACAATTCTTTCATTAACTAAGCAGTATTTTAGACAATTTCAACAGCTTTAAATTTAAGCAATTTATAAGGAGACCAGAGTAGTTAAGGCTCAACTAGAAGATCCTGTGGGTCGTGGGTTCGATTCACACCGGTTCTGGATTTTTTCGTACATTCAGAGGAGCAGTGGCAATGAAACCACATGTAAAACTACCTGAACAGGGTTGAAATTAAGTGCTGTGACCAATTCGAAGCCCATTTGACCCCGACTTAAGCGATGAGTCCGACAGCAAATCCCGGGACACTCTAGATTTGGAAACAACTGTTCTGATGAAACAAAAATAATTCCCTTAAGATTGAAGACTTCTTTTACAAGGAATACAAAAGCTTTAATGGATGTGATAAATGCCGTAGCTGGAAATACTCAGTATTAAAGGGTACAAAAAGTTGGATTTTTTGTTTAGAATTAGGTATTTATTTATATATGGTAAATATAAGGTAAGTTTAAGTTTTATAAGAGTTTAAACTATATGTAAGTAATAATTAATAATCTATATACAAAAAACAGCTCTGCAACTGTGACAGTAAACACTGCTGGATCTATCTAAAGGGCTAAAATTTAGATGTATAACTATGATATGGATAGCGGGTAAGAAAGGATTTAGTTGAAATTCCATTCCTAAGGGGATCTATGGGCAATTTTGTACCGTGTTATACACTGAAATGAACTAAAGAAGAGAAGTTGAGAAACGAGACATTATATTAGAAAGTCATACTAGCATTATGCATCGCATTAGAAAGGTACATTAAAACGGTCTCGGGTGAATTTCTGGGTAATAGCTAGTTGAAACAATAATATACAATAAAAATAATTAAAAATATAGACAAGTAAACACAAATACAATATTGTATTATGTCAGTACGTACTTGGATAAAATATAAAAGTAGTGAGAAGTAATGATAAAAACTTAAACAACATACATATACAAATAAATTCAAAGGAAGTGACAAGGAATGATAAACTTTAATGAACGCAAAAAAACAAATCAACCCGTCATGATCAATTTTTTAAAAAAATGTTTAAACCAGTTTAAGGAAAGGTAAAAAGTGTCACAATAAAGGAAGTTTATTGCTCGTTAACATGATTCAAGGACTGAATTTTAAATAATTTGGGTTTGTGATTAATTGTGGACAGTGAATTAATTTAAGAGTTTGTAAGAAAATGTCAGATCATTATTTTGTTGTCTTATGTTTAGTGGTTGCAGTTTTGTGGATTCCATAAAAAGTTTGTAAGGGTGTAGCCAATATATTCTAGAAATTTTAAACCAGAGAATACAAATAAATTGTTAATGTACGTTTTCTATTGAATTAATATTTCGATGTGGTGACGAAACAAGTGAACAGTATTTTAAAATGCGACAGGCCTTAAACAGTACAATCATTGTTTCTCCATTTATTTATTTATTTTAGATCTGTGTAATAAACCTAAAATTTGATTTGCTTCATTAATTATTGATGTGCAATGCAAGTTAAATGTCAGATTGTTCTGAGGAGGCGATTCCTCTTTAACGGCAGTCTGTCTTGTATGGCATAATTGTAGAAAACAACGTTACATCCAAGACTAAAACTAACAACCTTACAATTATTTAAATTCAGTTTCATGCCGTTGCATGAAACCACTCGACAAGATTATTTACAGATTTTCGCAGAAACTCAGCACCATGTATTAAACATTTTTCTTTTTAAATGTCTTATTTTACAACCAAATCTATTTTTGGTATGCAAAATACGAATAAATTTAAATAAACTTCTTAAAAATTGAATAGGGATATTGCCAATTTTATAGTATTTACTGTCCCTATCATTTTTACTTTATTATAAATTGCATTAAAATTTATTAGAAATGATGTTTTTACTGAAGGAAAATTTAATTAGGGGATTTTGAAAAATAACAAGTCAAAGATTTTATATTCCATAATTTTGTTTATTGGACAGAATAATTAGTTTAAACAATTAATACTACGTATTGTCCTTTGTTAGGTAAAACCTCTGTGCACCTGTTAGGAGTTAATAAATAAGGTTGTCACTAATTTCATAAGGAATTTCACTCCAAAGATGTTGCTCTCAGTTGTTGCAGGTCTCGTGATCAACAGCCTTTCTCTGCTACGCATCCCACATGTGTTCAATGGGATTCAGGTCTGGAGACAATGGGAGAAGGGGGAGAAGGGACAGATGGGCAATTTTCAGGTTGTCACATTGATGAATGGGATCTGACATTGCCATCCAGAAGTTTGAAAATCTCTGCCAATGAGATCCTTGGTTTGAGGGATGTATTCCTCGATAATTTCTTTGGCTCTATGAATTGCCTTCAACAATATGGAGTCCAGTACGTCCTCCAGTGTTAACCCCCAGCCCTAGACCATTAGACTACCTCTTCCAAACTGCACTGAATGGAGCACAAACAGGAGCATTGTACACTCCTAGGATCTTGTTGCATCATATTCTTCTGAGGTGTTGATAGTCGTGTGTTGAGACAGGTCCAAAGGAGCCCATATGATGTTTGGCCAACTTCCCACAAGCAATTATAAATTGCTTTGTTATTGATAAAGGTCATGTCAAACCATCTTATACCTTATTTAGGATGTGGCAGGCACTATGGAAAGCGTTCCATCTTGCACCAATATTTCTGCCCACACACTCTGAAAAACAGGAACTGCCTCTGCACTATCCATTTCCCAGATTAACATTTGTATTTTGGTTTGTATTTTCTATTTTGTTTTATCCAACTAACTAGAATTTATTGGTTAATTTAATTCAAATCAATAGAATAAGAATAAATTACAAATATCCTTATTCATTTTTGAGCAGTTTACATTAAAATTTAAAGGAGGTGCATTAATTTTGCCCAAAAGTTGTTCATCCATAAAATTAAAAACGCGCCTCAAAAAAAAAAAAAATTATTTACGTATTCTAATTTTTGCTGTATTTTTTTAAATTTTGCGTATCGGCGGGAAAAAGAATTTGGCGGATCGAGCGATGGCGTTAGCGGCGGCGTTTGGTGTTCCGGGCCGGCAGAGGCGCCGCACTCGCCCCTCCCAGTCTTTTTGTTTGAGGGGAAGCGACAACACCGTCCGCCATGCTTGTTCGCATCAGTTCATTAGACTCTCCATGATGTGGCAACAACGACCGCCGAACCCCGTTCGATATTTTTAAAAGATAAACACGATCGTAATTTATTTTTTATTTTCTTTTGAGTTGATTTCTAAAGTGGTGCGAAACGGAAAAGGGCGGAAAGCGATACGACTCGACCGGGCCCTCGGAAAAATATTAAATAATTTCGGAGCCTTTTTGAATGATTGCGACCGATCCGGTTGTTTCCTGAAGCCATCCCAAATCCAGTTACTTATTTTTCTGTTTTCACCTATTAAAAAACAAATTTTCGCCTTTGTTTTTTATTTAAAGGAAAGAAGTCTTTTCCAGTTTCTCAATTTTATTTTCCAAGGTGAGTCGGAGAATTGATTTTTATTTACCACGTATTTTTCATACGCCAACGGTGATTTCGTCTTCTCTGTGATACCCAACGGAACTTTTTTTCAATATCTAACGGCTTTACTAAAAGAAGCTCGATAAGAGTTTAAAAGAAAAATATAAATTAAAATCCTCACAACCGTTTTTCTTATCAATATATCTATTATTTACGTATGCTTCTGAGCGCTCGAAGGTAACCTCTTCGCCTGTGGAGGGAGGAAAAACCGAGCGTGTAAAAATCCTACAGCCCGTGAAAAATAATTCATTTTTTCAAAATAATTGTTTTCCTTCAGACAGAACTGATAAATATGAATTTGTTTTCCGCCGTCCAGATGATGGATGCTTTGGCGCTTAAAGAGCTAGAGGAAATGACATACTGTGGCTACTGTAAACAGAAGTACAATGACACAGACCAAATACCCAAGCTCCTCAGCTGCAAGCATTACTACTGCCTCAGCTGTGTCCACTCGATGATGAAGGTAAAGAAATTGTAAATAAATTTAAAAAAAAAATGTAATGCCTTCGATACTAAATATCCAACAGAAAGATTTTTTTATTATATGTTTGACCATATACACAGAATTTTGCATGTTCGACCATTGGCCAAAATAATCTGTTATGTCTTTACTTGGGCCAATCAACCAAACTCATTACTTTAATTATTATGGAAAGTATGGTTGAGTTAAAAAATTATTTTCACAATTGGGATTCGAACCCCATGGCCCTATGGCATACTGATCCGGAGGTCACAGGTTCTAGTCTTGTTAATACTCTAATTTTTCAACTCAACTATACTTCATAATAATTATTATGTTAATAATAATTAATTAATTTATTATTATTATTATAAGTTACAATATTTAATTACAGTTAATACAATAAAAATAAACGTTTTATTTTTATCATAAATAGAATGTACACTAACATTTTAAAGCCAAAGGAACAGAAATGCTGAATAAAGACGACCAAAATCGCATGAAAAATGAATTTTGAAATTCTGATGAAACAATTTCATTTGAGATTGTCTTTTGCAGTCTGCATAGTGATGAATTAATCTTGGTCATTCTGATCTTATAATTACTGTTTTTCGTCAGTTCAGACCAAAATGATCGAAACAAAAAATGAAAAAGTGAAACAGAAAAGAACGTTCAAATCTTGGTGAATTATACATATTTATCTTTCAACTTTTTAGAAATAAATTTAACAGTTAAATGTGGTAAATATAAGTAGTTTTTTATGTTAATTATTTATTTCACTACACGCACTACTTCATTTTTTTTAATTTAGAAGTGCGAATTCGTTTTTTAAACTTTTATATGCAGTTAATTCACCAGTGTTCTTTTTTTTCCTCCTAAACTTCAGACTTTTATTATCACTTTTGTATGCTCTATGAGCAAATATGATCATAACCACGTAAGAATTTTTTTTTTAACATTTACATGTAACTGATTCACTGATGTTCTTTTCATGTAGATTTGTACTTCTATGTAATCTTAAATTGCATGAAAAACAATTATACATTAAAAAATTCTGCGCGCTTTATCTAATGGGGAAAGTTTTTAAAATTATATTATTTTTTAATTTATTGCAATAATTGAACAGAAAACTTTTTTTTGTTTTTCCTCCTTCAAGTATTTGATGATTGGAATGTAATCATCTTTTAATTTATTATTATTATTAATTTTTTTGCATGGAACAAATAGAGGAAAGGAAATTTTTGAAATCCTGCACTTGTGAACAATCTGAAAAGTAAATTTCTGAATGAAATTTATCTTTGAAATGTTTTATTATTTAACAGTAAAAAGCCGGCAGATGATAAGAGATTAAACTTGAAAACCCCTACTACTCCCACCTATTTTTTTCCCCCAAATGGAATTTTATTCCAACTGGATGATTCAAACTTAAAAAGAACAAAATATAATATTGGCTGTTAAAAAATTCCAACTGATGATTAAATAAACTGAAGCTACAAGATAAACAATGTATCTTTTTTTTTTTTTTTTTGTATAAAATTTCTTATCGGAGCAAATAAACAGAATAAACAAAAATTACAACCGGAATAGATTTATTCATTTTGTCTGTATTTGCGCGGTATCCAACAGATACTGGGTACAAGCGAGTGTGTGGGTGTGTGCGAAAAATAACTATTCAGTTGTGCATAATTATTATAATTAATTAATATTAGCTGTTAATATTAATCTGTCATTTTGCATTTTTTCAACATACCTAATTGTTATGTGCAAAAGATGAGCTAAATCACATTTTACTATTAAAAATATTTCATTCAATATTTTGTTATTTTACAATTTTATAAACACCAAAAATAAGTAAATGGCATTACATATTACTTTTTGATTAAAATGGAATTCCCATTTCACATTTTGTACTAATACAGGGCTTTCAATTGTAGGGTCTTGAAGTGTTTTGCGTCAACTGTTGGAAGAGGACAGAGTTAGCCGAACAAGGCCCAGAAACACTGCCAACTTATAACCCAATTTTACAACTTTCCTTGCACTTTTCTAATATGAAACTTACATCGTCCAAACCGCCGGAAAAAGAACGAAAAGTTTGTACTTTTTTTTTAAATCAAAATTTGTATAAATATTGTAATGTTTAATCAATTTTTTTTTCTTTTTTTTTTTGTTACTTCTTTAGACCGTTTTAAGTGAAAACTGCCATAGGCATGGTATGCCTCTTGCACTGTGGTGTCAAACCTGCAGCAATGCAATCTGTAGAGCTTGCGCTACTCCAACAGATCATCCTTCACATCAAATAAGATCTCACGCCGAAGCAAAAGAACAACTGATATCCGATGTATATTTATTTATCATTTTATTGTATACAAATGAGAAATGCTAAAAAAAAATTATTTTTAGGTTCAAAGTGAAATATCAGCAGTGTCAAAACTTTTACAAGATGTATCGCGGCTTTTGAACCAACAGAGAGGCTTTTTACTACAAGTCCTCGAATCCTGCATGACTCTGAAAACTCATATTGAAACAGATTTGCAGAATGGATGGATCCACATGCCAGAGATAGGCGAGAGTCGAGACTTGCTCACAAAAGCAAGGCTTATTTTATCGCAGGTCGAGAACCCATCAGAAGCTCAAGCTCTTTATTCGAGCTTGACTTTAGAAAAGCAACGACTCCAAGCAAAAGTGCAAGATATGTATTTCCAGTGTCAGCTGGATGACTTAATTTGTAATTCAATCGTTGTTTTTGATTTTCCACTTCTGAAACAAGCCCTTGCAAGTATTCACACAGTAGTTGAGTCTCCTGTACATCCGAGAAATCAGGCGCCGCCACCGAACCCTTTGCTCTTCTTGACGAATTATTGCATGTCTCAGCTTTACACGAGACACATGGTGTCAAAACAACACATTCAGCAGAATGGCAATGTCGATTACATAAAACCTCAATATGATATGAGTCTATCGGTACCTTTACAACAGTCTTCGGTCGTGACTGTCGTCCGTCCTTCTAACTCATACCCTTTGTTTTATTTTAATATCGAAGTAAACGGAACTCCTCACGGAAGGATCGTCATTGAAACGAGGCCAGACGTCGCACCGAAAATGGCCAAAAATTTTGCAGTCTTGTCCACTGGAGAAAGAGGAATAACATACAAAGGATGTACTGTCTTCCAGTGTTGGGAAGGAGAGTCGGTCATAACCGGTGATTTTGAGTCGAACAACGGTCGAGGAGGAAGATCGATTTATGACGAAGGCTACTTCATGCCAGACGACACTAAATTTCCAGCAGTGAGAGGTGCTGTGGGAATGAGACGAACTCAAAAACGCCACGATAATCTTGGAATGGTCGGATCTCAGTTTAGAGTTATACTACAAGAAATGCGAGGGTTTACGGCGATATTTGGCCATGTTGTCGAAGGGATTGAACTCGTTGAAAAAATTGCATCGTTTAGTGACCAAACAGGAAAACCAACAAAAACCGTTGTAATAGTAAATTGTGGTAAACTTTAGAAGCATTTGTACAATACAATTTTTAATCCACTCAGTTACTGTTGATTAAAGTAATTATATATATATAAATTTTAGCAAATTATAAAACATGAATATCTGCATTGATGTAAAGAAGAATTTTATTATTATTAAAAGACTGTTAGTACAAGAAAAATAATTGAAGAGCCACCTTTTAATTTTTTTAATATATATATTTGTGTATCTATTTACATACACAAATTCTATTTGAATTATTAAATCAAGTACACATAAAAGCTAATTAAAACAAAATGCAACTTCTCTAGCTAATTCACTGGTATGTAACTGAGTGCATTGAAAATTTAATTATTTTTGTAGAGTTACATATGAAAGCACAAACAACACTAGATAGAGAATGACAAATTAAAAAAAAAAAAAGATCTTGGCTAATCTTTAATCTTACACGCTAGTGATGTGATAAGATTTGGCCTCTTGTTGTGCTTGGGTTGTAACTCTGCAATATGAAATCGGCCAACATTTAGTTAAAATTTAAGCATATAATTGTTCGTGGTTATAATTTTTAATCGTAGTTCTTTTTTGGATCTCAGGCCTCTCACCGAACTGTACAAATTTTCAAATTTGAACTTTTTTTTAATTACTATAATTTCGACAATTTAATTTTTCCCTGAGGCTATTTTTGTACAGCGTGGGGTACAACGAAACGTGATTTTCAGGGAGAAACCTTCGTAAAAAAAAAAAAAATAATAATTAAAAAATACAAAATACGGGATTGTATATTCGGAAAAAAGTGACGAAGTATTTTTGAAAAAAAAAAAAAAATATTAAAAATATTTTTAAAATAATATTTGTAGAAGGGTATATATTATATATATAGTGGCGTTAATTTCGAGCGAAACCAGTTAAACGAGTTATTTGATATAGTTTATTTTTTGATCAAATCGGTAACACGAAGGTTTGTGTTGTTAAATATGTTACAGTTATTTTTAGCTGTAGGATTTGTACACAATAAACACAAAAATATATAATACTGTGTGTTCCATCATAGAACGTAAACTGATTTTCTACTTACAAATTTTTATCTACCACGTATGTTCGCAAATAAATATAGAAAAAAGACAAAATTATTTTTGAACTCTGAAATTTCGTTTTGAAAATAAAACCAACTTAAGATGGATCATTTATGTATAGCATATAGAATAGAATTCCCATCCAAAAATCCTGCCATTACCACAATTTCCTTTTAAAGTTGATGTAATGGTCAATTTAGTCAGGGTTCTAGTTAAAAGCCTAAAAGGTACAGTAGTCTCGAATATATATATTATAAATATAATTTTTTTTTCTCGTGTTAAAAAAAAGAAAATCTGCGATTTACTTTTATTTGCCTTAAGTTTTTTTTTGTTTAATTTACTTTTCAGTGTTTGGTTTAATGGTTGGTTTAGCATTGGTTGAAAATGTACGGCCAACATTGCTTTTACTCTTTGTTAGTGTAGACTTAAAAAGTAGATTTTTACGCTAAACTATATTAACTACTTGTGAAATTTAGTTATTACTTTTCACAGAGCAAAACTGTTTTGTTATTATTATTATTATTATTTGTAATATGTATTGTGCCTTCAAGTACCTGTGAATGATTTTGGACTTAAAATTTAACCAGTTTGAAAGTTTAAAGATGGAAAAATCCCCCTCTATCCAAACAAAATGTATATTTAAACATATATAAAATAACCGCAAAATCATGTATGTATAATTAATATATACATAATAATTTAAGTATGTTTGAAATATTAAAAAAACTGATGAATGGGGGTTCAAAAGCAAGCAAAACAGATATGTGTAAAAATAATATCAAGTGACAATATCATAAACAAAATCTTGTTGGCTGTACTCAACAAAGTCCAGAAGAAAGATTCTCCTTGTAAATTGTTACAAAGATTTGCAACGGATTCAAGTGGAATCAAGCCTTCTTTGTGTTTTCTGCCCCAAGAAAAAATATAAATGTTTACAATTATCCGACTCAGTTTTATATCTGCACCCATCTCCTTTTAAAAACCTGAATTTATATAGCAAAGTATGTATATATATTAAAAAAATCAAATTTCTTGCAAGCGTAAGATAAATAAAATTATCATTAAACATTTGGTTGTTGTTTCTTTCCCTCCTGACGCAAAATTAATGCATTGGAAATATTCACAGATGATAAGATCATTCAAATATTTAAACAATTGTCACAATCCAAACAAACTAAACGCCAAGTTGAATTTAGCATTATTCAGAAAGGATTCGACAAAATATTAAATTTTGTATCACTTAAAATCTAAGAGCCTAATGTGAAGATATGTTAAATAATTATTTTTATTTTTTAAGTAACTTAATTTTATTCAATTTGTAATCATTAAAATTAAATGAGTCAATCACCTTTAAAAAAGTAGGGGATTGTCCTACTTATTCGTGTACATTCTATTGAAACAACTGCAACCTCTTTTAATTTGTTTAACTATTAAAATTGTTGTTTTCACATGGAACTCAAAAATTTGCCTTTCTTTTAAAATTCTAACATTAAATGAGTACAGTACTAAAAAAAATAATCAGGTTTAAGATAATAATTGCTACTCGTACAATAACAGCTTTTTGAATTTGTACAAAAATTTCTGACTACAAGCATTAATTAAAGTAGAAATAGTCATGAGGTAAGTTGTCTTCTATATGGTTGACTCACAAAATAATTTTTTGGATAAATCATTACTAAAGCTTTCCATGGCCATTTCATTTGTCGCCAAGAATCGAATGGATTACAAGACATTTGAAAATGGCAAAAAGGAGGGAAAATTCAAAAAGTAGATGGGAAGTTGAGGTCCGAGTGGTTTGAAGTCATGATAGCACAAGTGGTGGAGCAGCGGCGTATCTAGCCGAAGGTCATGGGTTCGAATCCTGCTTGTGACACTGACTTTTTTATCTCAACAATTACCTTATATACTGATTAATTGGAAGATATTTAGTCAAGCAGACCATGAAAACTAATGCACTTATAAAGCATTACTTCAACAGTAAAAGGGTATAATTTCAACAAAGAACAGTTGGTTTTTCAAGTCTCATAAAAATAGCCTTTGTTTAAAATAAGACTAGATTTTGCACTTAACAAGAAGAAGCCAAATAATTTTATTCTTCGACTGGTGTCCCCTGAGAATAATTTACATGAAATAAATAAAGGAAGTTCCTACTATGAAGTTAAAAGTTAAAAAAAAAATTTTTGGCACAATTTATACCAGTAAAGTAGCCAGAAAGAATATTAAACAAAAATAGCAAATGTTAATGTGAGGTCTCTGCTTGGAGGGAGAAGAGGTGGGATTTAAAGGAGGAAAAGGAGCATGATAGAAAGAGGAAGGGAGTTCCCAGTTTAGGGGCTCAGATCAGAAAGAATTTTTCTAAGGTATGGGTTGTATGTTGTGGAAGGATAAGGTCGATTGGGGATGAGCGGGTCTTATGAGCGAGATGTGAGGAGTTGAATTGGAGGGATTGAATGATGTAAGGGGGACGAGTATGGATGGACTGAAAAGAAAGCAACCTAGGAAATACTGTGCACAGATGGAGGGTGGTGCCATACACAAATCTTATGCAACAATTCCTAATATGCTTCAATTGCGCATTCACCCCCTTCGAGGGGCCACTGCATGCCACACAGCTATAATCGAAGAAGGGAAGATACAAGGAGTTTGCGAGTGGAGAAAGGTAAGAGAAGCCAGGATCGGCGAAACAGGCTGAGAGAGGCAATGGAATGGCGGGAAATTTAGGAAATGTGAGAATGCCGGGAAAGGTTTTGGTCAAAGACTACGCCTAGGTTTTTAACTGAAGAACAGAAGGGGATGGGAGGGTTATTTAGAATGAGAGTTGGGATGCTGAGGAGGGAAATTAAGGAGTTGCCTGGACCTGATAATTATGATAGTAGATTTGGACAGATTGAAGACTAGGGAATTTTCATGGGTCCATTCGTTGATGGGGTTTCTATTTGTATCTTGAAAATGGCTGAGTGAAGATCGAAAGGGTGGAAGGATATGTACATTTGGGTGTCATCGGCATATAGATGATAGTTAAGGACACTGGATGGAGTTGGGCAGAATATTGATATAAATGGAAAAAAGGATAGGAGAGATGCTAGAGCCTTGGGGCATCCACAACTTTAGAGAGAGGAAGGAGGAAGTAAGGCCATTGGGAAGGGAGACAGCTTGGAGAGAATGACTTACAACAAATGGTTTATACACCCTAACTTTAACGAGTGGATAATTTTTGTTGTATATCAAACAAATATTTTACACGTATTTTCTTGAATCCAATTTTAATATATGAATGTAGATAGTTGGGGGGACTGCTTCTCACATCCATATAGTTGGTTCACGTGTCAAAAAAAAAATCCTGAAGCTTAGAAAAAGAATTTAGCAGATGAGAAGACCAAAAATGTGCAGTATCCACAAACGTAATAGACAATAAAGTTTAAATTCTTGGACCGGGGTAAAATCGGTTTAAAAAAAATTACTTAATAATGCTTGAGTTAAGAATCAAAAGCCGGGGGGGGGGAGAATTATGGCATATTTCAAGGGTTGCTTAAGTCATTGTAATTATAACAAGCCTTTCATGTTTCAAAACAAAAAGATCGCTTATATTTACTTCATTTACACTGGCTAAATAATGATTATCAGTGAAAATTAGAAACGCCAAAGAGAGTTCTTGGAGACACACTTGGGATACAAAGAAAACTCAGGAAAAGATTTTGCAGCGCCAAAGTCAATGACCTAACACTTATTAAAAGAAGTATCAAGTCGATCGCACTGAACTAAGAAAAAGTACAATAAGCCAGAAAGCTGCGATGCTTGGGGAACTCAATACGCCCACTTCCTAGTCTATGTTCATCGTTACCATCATTAAGTCATCATCTTTAAGTAACAACTGGTAAGAAATATGAAATTATGTTCATTTTGTTCAATTTAAAAATTTTAAATTAGTATTCCAAATAGCCCATCATCATTCTTGACAGACCTGCCAAGTCCACAGTCGTCCAGACATCCACTACTCATCAACTTACAAAAACATAAAAAACCATCAAACCACTTTATATTATATATATTTAAAAAAAAAAAAAAAACCTCACTGTAGATGGTCTATATTAGACTGAAACACATCTGACGTAATAAATACCTACTGTGGGAAAGACAATTTATTTCCTACCCTTTATATATTTTTTTATGTTAATTTCAAACTTTTAATAGCTGCAACTTTTTAAATTTTATTTTATGCCAAATGTTGAATAATATTTTATGAAAAATTAAACTTTGCTAAATTTAGGACTTTGTTGGTCAATTGATGTCGGTACGTTGCCTAGGCTTGATGAGTAGAATTAAACAAACCAAAAAAGATAGAACAAATCCAAATAATTCCACGTGTCATTATCAAAGAATCAGATGAAATATTTTTAGCTCTTGTTTCCCTAACTGCAGAAACGAGTTTTTGAAAAAGAAAAGACAGCATTTATTTCAAAAATGTCTTGTTTAAATCCTACAATGCAATGGTTCTCGAACATTTTCTGTTTCTGGCGCCCTTAACGTATCAGAATTTTTCTATGGTTCCCCAATTCAAAATAATTGTCTATCTCAATGTGAACTTGATGATAATAATACAGTGGACATCAGTACATCCAGACCTCGATTATCCGGGCCCGTTTGTTAAAATATTTTTTTAATTTTTCATAATTCTCAATGTATGTATATATATGTTATATCATTATTATTATTATTATTTTTAAATAAATATTTTAACTATGGGACTTCCATATTCATCGCTCGAAATTTGTAAAGGCCACTAAATCACCCTTCCACTAGTCACGTGATAGAAGAGGCTGGAGAGGCTGACAGTTACGTTTTGTTATTTTAAAAAATTTAAATTAAAAATAATAATAATAATAATAATAATAAAAGGTGTAACCTATTTTAAAACAGTAGAAATTGTGTTCCTTTTTGGCTTCCATCAAAAAGAATTTTTTTATTATATATATTTTTTACATACCGATTTTTTGCAAAATAAAAGACTCCGTTTTTATGACATGATCCTAATAAAATCACAAATTTTCGGATTATCCAGACAAGTTCTGGTCCCTTCAAGACCAGAAAAACTGATTTCTACAGTAGTAATTCTTTTCCAATTCAGAAAAGCATTGATATATCTAAATCTCTGATGGTAAGAGTGCAATAAAAAACATGATAAAAAGAAGGTGGCAGCATCGCCACCAGGTCGCCAGAGAAGCTCTCATGTATCAAGAGCACTTTGGTGGGTGCTCCTTGGATGTGAATCATAGAAAAAGGCTAAATCACGGATAGGCCTTGCAGGTTTGACACATGAGCACTTACTTTTGGGCCTATGCTAAGAGGATTGATGGCAGAATATCAAGTACCGTATGGTATGTAAATAATAATGATAATATTAGTGAATGTATTTAAGAATGAATATGCGTACGAATATGTTTGGAATTGCACACGTTGGATGCTGAATTGTACTACTGTTGATAGTACCCTCAACATTGGTGGATAGACAAGACATGCTATGGTCTGCCAACATCCAGAGTGAATCTGTGGTGAGTTAAGAGTCTGCCTGCAATTTACCGTAAATAGCAAAAGCTGGAATTACTGGTGGACTATACAAAGCAAATACACTCAACTCAGCACATGTTTGTATGTATACTAATACATGTTCAAATTTGAACTTACAATTCCTATATAAATCCAAAACCAAATCCTTTATATGAAACTGAATAACTTGGGGGTGGGGGGTGTCGGTGGCCGCAAGGTTTTGTCCTTGACATGGCGCCCATCACTGTAAGGTAAAGGTCCCGGGTTCGAATACAGCGCCCCGACATACTTACAAAGTTTTTTTTTTTTTTTTTTTTTTCAAAAACACCGACACCCTGAGGGTTTATTATATGACCTCTGCTGTTGCGAACCCTTGTTTAAAGAAGAAAAAAAAATTGAATAACTTGCCCTTTGAAAAATGATTGTGCAGTGTGTTTTTAGGTGGGTTGGTTTTTTTTATAGGAATAATATTTTTATAAAAAATTTTCACAGTGCCTTTCTAGAAAAACCTGGGAAGCTGCTATAATGCATGCAACCAGTGTGGAATCAAAAAAAAGGAAAAGTGACTAACCTTATAGTACACATCTGGAACGTACATCTTGTCTGATGACTCTTTGACGTAACCCAACTGGGGAAGGTCTTTAGTAGGTACCAGACATTCGTCTCTAACCAGAGACATACATTGTGACGATACTGCGTAGCCTTCCATGTGGACTTGGTTTTTTGCATCACCTAGAAACAGAATGATTCTATATTAATATCTAACTAATTGAATGTCTATTATAAACTTAGAAGGAAAAAATCACCTGTCACACAGACAGTAGCAAACTTGGAACCAAAATAACCAGTTGGAGAGAATTTACAAGGATTGGGATGAAGATTTTGGAGATGCCCTGCCATTATACATTCTTGAGCAGAGAGGAAATGTGTGTCTATATTTCTTATGTGTTTGACCTTAAAACAAATAAAATTCAAATATAAGCATACATAATTCAACAAAACAAAAATTTATAAAAATTAATACTTACTGTCCCTTTTTGTACATCATCAGCTATAAGATCAGTAAATATCCATCCTACTTTTACAAGGCCCAACATTCGGGCAATGTCATTCACCAATGACTCTCTTTCATCGGGTAAAAGTTTAACTTTATCTCTAGATGTTTCCTACAAAGTTAAAAATAAATTACTTTTTTCTTTTTTTTTTTTAATTTGAACATATTGAAAACTGACCTGTGGAGGTTCATAGATAACAGCTACAATTGCTCTTATACCTAGAGGTACATCTGAATGTACTTCATACCTCCCATACAAATATCCAACTCTTTGGTGACCAGAGACTCTCCAGTATTCAAGGAACCTTTCCACAATTTCAGGATTTTCAAACATAACATTATCTACATGCCTATAGACCTGTGAAAAAAATAAATATTAACAATTTTTTTTTTTAATTTTAAAAAACTGACAACTTACTTGTCTGTTTAATGTGACTGCTGATGGCTGGCACTTTGAGCAAATCCCTTTAGGCCATGGCTGATGCTCTTTGCAACCAGGTTTTATGCGACATGTAGTGTTTTCTAACGCTAGGAATTTACCCCTGTGGGAAAAAAATGTTATGAATAATTTTGAAAATACTTTCAAATAAATATTAACACTTGGATTAAAAAAATACCTGTCAACTCCTCCAGTTAATTTCCTTAAGTACGAGTGAAACGACATGTGTTTGATATTATGTTCTTTTAAATATTCTTCATCATACGGTTCTAAGGAGGAACAGTGGACGCAACAAGCATTTGTACCATGTCGACATCTTAAAATAAAGTCAAAATTGACAATTACAATAGAAAATTTTTGTTAATTCAAATCAATCAAATTTAACAGCAACATAGATACACATTCTCCCAATATTCTTTTTGGGTCACAGAACATAGGAATATTGTAATATTTATTAAACATTCATTACTACAATGGGGGTCAGGAATTATATTCATTTTGTCACACAAAATATATAATCTTTATTCTGGGGCTTAACATATGTTCGCGTTATGGAACGATGCACCTTTTTACAAGACCCCTGCTTTTGAAACTTGTCGTAGAGTGTTGGGGTATTTCTGAAATTGAATCGCTGTCATAGACTTTAATATTAATTTGCCAACCTTACTGTGAAGGCTGTTTTTCGATCTGATCTTGGATATTTTTAAAATCAAAATCTCTGTCGTATCTCAGGGGAGTCTTTAAATCAGTACTGCATTGAACTTGTTAAAGCCTCATTGAATATCAAAATTAGAAACTAGAGTTGCAACTAGACCATCCTTGACAGACAGGAGATACAGTCAACTTTTGATAATTCGAAACCCAAAGGACCACAAAAATAATACAAATATCAAGAGGATAATATTTTAAAAAAGTGCTGAAATGTATTTTTCCAAATTATTTCTTAATGATTATTCGGAGATCGTGAAATCATTGAGTAATACAACTGGTCTGGTGGTTTTAGAAAAACATTTTCTTTATCATACCAACATTTCGATCTTTGTTGAGATTATCTTCAGGTCACAAAGCGTTTGTTTTCCGGATAGATGTGTCATTCTTATGACAGATAAGAATAATCATTAACTAACGATCACTAAACACCACACATTATTACTTCAATTGTACATTTATAAAACAGAGTAAAAATAATGAAAAAGCGGATATATATCAAATGTAAAATTAAAATTTGTAAATTATTAAAAAATCTTGAAATGGTTTTTGTTTTACAATGGCCTGGTGTTCTTTGTTAAAATGATTTTCCGATGTGACCAGTGATGGGAACATTGGCAAAACACTGACTACAGAACATAAACTAGAGAAATTCGAGGCTTTACGCTTAAGTAAACAATACGTGGAAGAAATTTAGAAGAATATAACAAAGAAAAGGTGCAAATTATAAAGATGGGAAATGGCTCATTTCGATTTATAGGATGCTTTGCACCACTTCAAATCGGAGTACACATCAGACACAGCTCATTAGGATATTTATCTTTGGAAGATAAAGCATACAAAACAATTCAATAAGTGTTTAAGTCTACCATCCAGTCTCCCGTGAACAACATATAGTCAAAATTGGGCAGAATAAGAGAGGAGACAAGGAGTTTATAAGAACTAATGGGAAATGGTGGCTGGCACTATGGAACTGATGCAGGGTAGAAAAACAACAGCAGGAGAAATAAGAGGAGTCTAAGAAACAGACCAAGGACAATGCAGAAAGAAATATAACAATTGTTAAATGTAAAGATCGGAGGAGAGAACAGAATTCAAATATAACAACCTCGGACTTTTCTACATTAAGGTAGAATTCCCCCTTTCCACCCAATAGGTAATCAAATTTAAGACCCTCCTGAATTCTTACAATCATAGCTTGTGTAGTAAAGGAAAGGTATATATCGGAGTTATATGCATTAAGATTATGATAACAATATTTTTTAATTTATGGAATAAGGCAAGCCGTTAATATATCGGTAATAAAGTGAACCGAGAATCTAAATTGTTGTATTTTCTAATTCTTTATATTCTAATAACAACCCCAAGTAAATTGAATTTCCTTTCCATCCACTTCTATTTTTGGGATCAATGAATTTGAAGGTAATAGCATATTTCTGTTGATGTGAGATTGAAAGGAAATAACTTACTCGGCCTATTAGTAGATGATCTCCGATCATCCTAATCTGTCTTACACTTGATGTCTTTAATACTCATCTTTTAAGCAAATCTAGCGATAATATGCAGACCTGAACGATCAAGAATGATCTAGGTTAACTAACCAAACTGAAAAGCTTTTAAAAAAATTTAAAAAATACGGGATAAGTAAAAATTGGATTGAAGTTCAAAAATAAAAAGTCCAAGCTTTTAAGCAAGAAGTTTCATCCAAATCCTGGATATGAACCTTATTTTTGTTATATCAATTTGAAACCACTATTAATTGCACAATTTCTCTATTCCCTAATGAGGTTCTATTGTTAAATATTTTTTTAAATATAACAGATAAATCATCATATGTTCAAAAGTAAACCGTATAATTCCTCTTATTATTGTGTTAACTTTATCTATTGTGAACCAAAAGGGAAACATGTCATTTTTATTTTTTAGTGTGACGACAAATTAAAGATTTTTGAAGAATCAAGAAAGGTGACTTACAATTTAGGATCCCGTTGCCTATAAATGTGCCCGTCCATTTTCCAAAGCATTTGGTCGACTTCATCTTCTACGACTGTATTGTGGATGTTATTTGTGACCTCTTGTGGATCGAAGCCGGGTTCACCTAGACACAAAAAAAATCCGGTTATTCGCAAGATATCAGTTATTATGGGGTTTGAACTCACTATTGCCCATAAATTGATAATTTAGAAAGCAGAAGCAAAAAAACAAAAAAAAACAACAACAAAGAAGTGATTCACCTGTTTTGTGTTGTCATTTGTAAACTTATCAATTTCTCAGCTAGGCTAATAAAGTGCTGAGTTTTAGGTATTTTTTTTAATACTAAAGAAAGCTAGTTTAAGAAAGAATCCCTTACTGAAATATTCATTGCAGAAGAATAAAATTTCTTAAAGATAAAACTGATAATAATTAATTATATTTAAATGTTACACTTATAATAAATCAAATCAAATATTAATTTTGACTTTTATGTATTTATAGAATATAATTTGTTGATATAATAAAAAATATAAACTGCAAGACTTGTCTGAGATACGAGTATAGCACTAGATTTGTTCCAAACTTGTTCAAACTATTCAAACGAGTGAAAAAATATAAGAATGATTAACTACCCATCGGGGGTCATTACCCATGTGTGTGGACATGTTTTCAAACTACTTTAAAATACATTTTTCATATCGGTTAAAAAGCAACTGACTGCCAGGATTCGAACCCAAAACCACTAGTGTAGAAAATATGACTCAGGTGGTGGTGACTCAGCCAACAATCCCGAATTGAAGAAAGTTGATGTACAAGTTTGTCAAGTTGTCATGTGTTACGATTGTTAATACTGTCTGAATTCCTGCTGTTTTTCTCGTTGTTTTTTATAAGAGTTTTGCCGGCAATTAAACAAACCGAATTCACCTGAGGGTGTGCTCTGCGATGAAGAGCCGCTTGTACCCGGTGTACTTTGAACATCGTTGTTTTGGTCGCAGCAATTGATCTCGTCCTGCTGCTGAAGGTAAAGGATGTCGCCGTGCTTCAGCCCTTTGCCTTGGACAGTGGCCGACTTCGAGAAGGCCAACACATCGTTGAACTTCCTGCTGCGATGAAGCGAAAAATTGAAACCCTTTAACGACAAAGCGTCATGCACCTGAAATTTCAATACAACATTGAAAAAAACGAACTACAATCCCACAAAATCGATAATTATTAACCTTAACATAAACGGATTTAATTGTATCATCTGTAGAGACGTTTATCCTGATTGTCCCTTCTGAAGACTGGATCCTCAATACCTGATTAAGTGAGAATTATTCGTTATTCAAAGCACAACTCTTTACACGTGAAAACACTGTTTAACACAGGTTTTCGTCTATTAGCAAATAATTATCAGTGGGAAATAAAAAGGTGACAAAGCAACAAAAGAATGTTTGTAAAGGTTAGAGGGTTTTCGGGCTTTTGGAGATGAAATATATGAAAAATTATGGGATGATTGATCGTCCGGTATTAGTAAAAGCCTAAGAAACCATAGCAAATAATTGAGCCTTACAATATTTTTTAAGTTTGACATTACAGAGCATTTAGTTATTTCCAATGCTGCTGTCACGACGGATGTACTGAAGGGGAAAACAGCTGATACACCAGATCTCTATGGGGCTGGAGCCGGGGCCGTGCGACTCTTTTTTTCAAAACCAGTTCGACATAACAGAGAGTTCGAGGAAATTTCCACGTGACACGACTCACGTTTCACTTTTCCACTTTCGACAATGGAAATTTTACAAAGTCTTCCTCACGACAAAGTACAAACTGGCAAGGTTGTTTATATTTTTCTCGACTCTTCTTTACGTTGATTCTGAGCGTTTCGTCGCCAAAAATGAAAGTCATGGCTTATTGCGTCACTTTTCGAGTATCGGTTATCCAATTTTGGTTGAAGTGAAGAAAAATCTCATCCCAAATCTTTAGCCCTATAAAAATTTCACAATGATTTCTTTTAATACCACATCTTATAAGGAATAATAAGAAAAGAAGAAATAACAATGAGTTAAGAATAAATTCTAGACCAATGAAATCGTATTCCAAGATGCAGCAAAAAAATCATTAAAGGACCATTGCAAAAATGAATAGCAACTTAAGACCTGATAATACTATAATGATAGGGATCCTGACTGAACACTGCAGAATCCAAACGTGAAGCAACAGAAAAAAACATATTAACACAACAAAGATATTCCTAGGAAGACAAACAAAAAAGTGGAACATCTATTCACGTAATGCAATCTGACAGTCCTAGAAGAAAAGCAAATGAATAAGTCAACATACAAGAATATTAAAATTCAATAAAGAGCTCTAGGCAATAATGGACATTGTACAAGATAGTTCACAAGAAGAAAATTTAACCTAACTCTTCACCCTATAAAAATGTTACACTGATTTCTTTTAATATCACATCTTGTAAACATAGTGTGAAGAACAAATAAGTACATTAGTACGAGTTAAGAATGAAATTGAATTTCCAAGAAGATCATTAAACACAAGCCAACACAAAAACTAATAGTAAAACTACTAAATCTAAGACCTGTTAGGACTAAAATGGTGGGCTGTTGACAGGACCCTGAAGAATCCAAACTTGAAACAGCTGAAACAAACATGTGCACATATTGCCATGAAGAAGTACCAAAAAGTGGATGATTTCACTGATGATGCAAAGTCTGAGATTCCTATTCATCAGAGAGGAAAAGCCAAAGCATAAGTCAGCATGCAAGAGTATTAAAACTCAATAAAGAGCTCTAGGCAATAATGGAGATTGAACAAGATTGAAGAAAAAACTCTCAAACAAATGTTTCACCTTATAAAAATTTTACAGCGATTTCTTTGAATATCATATCTTGTAAATATAGTGTGAAGAAAAAAATAAAAATGAATTAAAAATAAATTTTTAGTTCAATAAAATTGAATTTCCAAGGCACAGGTGCAAAGGATCATTCAATGACCAACTAACTAATTGTACAACTACTAAACTTTCTAGGACTAGAATGATAGGACTGTTGACTGGAAGCTTTGTAAAAAACTTGAAGCAACAGGAACAAGGCTGTGTCAATATTGCCAGGAAGAAGAACAAAAAAGTTTCTGCCAGTAGTTCCTCTGATGATGTGAAATCTATTCAGAGATGAAAAGCCAAAACATTAGTATAGACGAATATTTTAGAGCTCTCAGAAATAATGGAGATTGCACAAGAAGGTGAAAAACTGTTTGCCATGTAAAAATTTAACATTTATTTCTTATCACATGAGTATTATATATTGTAAGCGTAAGTAAAGAAACAAATAAGGACATTAAACATTTGATTTTAATTAATTATACTTTTAATCTATGCTATTATGCTTTTCTATCTCAATCAAGACCTTGGATTAAAAATATGAGTAGTTTAATATTGTCAATTATGATTGCTAAATGCAAATATGGACTTTAATTATCTAATGGAATACCTTTTACAATTATCGTAGTGTGTGTAGTTAATAAGTAAAATTATTCCCTTTCAGCATAGTTTTCCTATTACTAAATTGGCAATAACAAATCTTCAGTCATTTCAAAATTATGTATAACTGAGTTGAAGTTGAATATATAATACAATGTCTGATTGACTCTCGCCCTATTGGCATTTTCCCTATAACATTCAAAATTTAAACAATTTCGTTCCCTTTTGGTTGTTATACTAAATCACAGTCTTACGTTACTTGAGAGTTATATTAAAGCCTGGTTGAAATAGATTAGTAAGGCTATTGACTTTTTTTTTTTTTTTTTTTTTTTTTTTTTAATTATCAGACAATTTCCTAAATTGAAACAAAAAGTTTTTTAAATTTTCATCAACTAGAATGAGAAAGAGAAAAGACAGCATGATACAATCATGTAAGTTGCTCGAGATTCACAATCTAGAACTTGACACATCTTTCTTTATTACACAGTATACAGCGTGGAAAAGAAAGATATATTTCCAGGAATTAGTGGAAACAGAAAAAGTTAGAGAATTAATAATTTGCTTCAGGTATGAGTAATTATAATATTTTTACAATTATTTTAAGCATTGGAAAGAAATGTATTGACTTCATTTTATTATATTCTATAATAGTATGAACTGTGTTTAACAATATTTTTATTTATAATTGCGTAGTTTTGTATGTTCAGGGATGTTTTCTCCTCTTTTCCTATGTCGCTGTACATAAACAAAAAATTCGACACTATATATGGACAAGGGAAATCTTAAAATTGCAACAATTTCTGTATGGCAATTTCCTAAATTGAAACAAATTTTTTGAAGGGAAATTTTCTTTGCCAGTATGACAAAGCATGACACATCAGGCAAATTGCTGAAATCCCTGTATTTATTAGCAAAACTCGCAATCTAGAACTTCCAATAACTTTCTTTATTGTCCACTGGACAATAAGTTTCCTGGCATGAGGGAAAACAGAAAAAGTTGAATAATTGATAAATTTACATCAAACGGTGTATGATAGGAGTAAGTTGTAATGCCAACTTTTATGTCATGTCATCGAGAGACACGATTGTAAATTCTTTCAACCTGATGATGATGTATAAGTTTGAAATACGGATTTTTGAAAACGACTAACTGTGAGTAGAAACTATTTTTGTTTTAATAAAGATTGAGATTTTTAAAAAAATAATTAATGTGTAGAGATTAGTGACTGTTAACGATATCTGGATAAAATAATTAATATAAGCATAGTATAAAGAAATGAGTCAACTTAATTTTAAAAAAACACATTTTGTTCTTGTAATAATATGGATTTATTGTCTTTAATATGGCATTTATTTATTTATTCTAGCGACATAATTTTTTAAATTCAGATTTGTTCTCCTTTCTTCCTCAGAGTATAATAGTTGTTCATAAATAAATAATTCAACAAAATATAGGTTTTTTCACACTTTGTTCTTCTTTGATATTTTTTCCTTTCCTCCTCAGCCTCATAATGGCTGTACACGAACGAACAAAAAATTTTACAAAAATGTCTGGACAAGGGAAAACTTGAAATTGGAACGTTGTTCAATTTTGCCTATTTACATACGGCGATTTTTGTAAATTGAAATTAAGAAAGTATTTTTGTCACCAGAATGGCAAAGCGAAAAGACTCAGCATTACGTATCACGCAAATTGCTGTACCCGTAAGCAAAACATTCAATTTAGAACTTTCCACATCTTTCTTTATTATCTGCTATATACACTGTGGAAAAGAAAGACAGGTTTTCAGGCATTAGGAAAACAGAACAAGTGTGAGAATTAACCATACGTATGGGGTATGAAATGAGTAAGTGTAACAAATTTAATTTACAATTCATATCGAGGGACATGTAAATTCCTTCAACCTGATGATGAGCTATAAGCTTGAAATCTTCATGAAATCTTCATCTTGAGTCTTCATTTTAAAACCAACACTTTGTTCTTTTATAGTAATATTGATTTATTGTATTTTATATGGTATTTATTTTAGCGATATAGTTTTGTAAGTTGATAAATGTTTTCTTTTCTACTCAGAGTATAATAGTTGTACATGAACAAAAAATTTAACAAAATATGTTGGTTTTTTTTTCACGCGGTTCTTTAATGTTTTTTCCTTTTCTCCCCAGTCTTATAATGGCTGTATAAGAACAAAAAAAATTCTCAAGGACATCTGGACAAGGGATAACTTTAAATTGCAACGTTGTAAAATTTTGCCAGTTTTTGAAAATTGAAATTAAGTTTTGAAAAATTTTCGCCAGCAGAATGACAAAGCGAAAAGACTCAAATTGCATGACGCAAATTGCTGTAATACCCCGTACCTACCTAACGACCAATTTCTGTAAAGCCTGTATTAGCGAACATCACAATCTAGAACGTTCCAGATCTTTCTTTATTACCCACTGGTTACAGTTGAAAACTACACGGTTGCAAACTTAGTTTCTTTCATTTTTGTCTCGTTTTTAAAGATTTGTACTGTAAATATTTTTGGTCTATTCTAATTCATATGTCATGTAGGAGGTTCACTTCTGAACGGTTATTTCTTGATAATAGATACTCGGCAATAACCTTCGAATTAATAAAAAAAAACTATTTAAATCCTTTTTCACTTTGACAGGGCTTGTTTGTCCTTTTTCCCTCGAATGATTAAAGAATTGTCTTTGGACAGTCAGAAAATACGATACACTGTCAATTTTTCTTCAAGAGTGCTTCTAGTCTAAAAAGCCATTCGGCCTAGGTGTTTTCGTGCGAAGGAAAATATTTCTATTTATATACGACTATTTAACAAGAAGATCGTATTTGTGGGTAGTAGAGGGAGAAAAGGTGACAGAACAGAACTCGGCTTCTCCTTCGAGACGTGCGCCGTTCTTCATACGAAGCTGTAGTTATTAAATGTTGCATACCTCTGTTGGACATGGACGAGGGGGAAGACGTCTACTTGCACATCTATGACCTATCAAGAGGAAAGGCAGCCGCACTGTCCCTCCAATACCTAGGTGAGACAATTCATTTTACAAATATTTGCAAAAATTAGTCTTATTGGGTGAAAAAAACAAAAAAACTTCATCTTGTTCATGACACAAATATTTTTTTGGGGGGTTTATACTTCCACCACATTTGCTTAGATCGTAAGATTTGGACTTAGCCCATAATCACTGACCTTGTCGAAATAGATTTTTTTTTTTGGTACAAGTATTTCTGCACTTTTGTTTAAAACTGCCAAGATTAGGTCGTTTTCATTGCCGTCATTCCTACGAACAAACTGCGAATCGAGTTTCAGTGAATTCTAACTGGGAGGAAAAAATGAACTTTCTTAAAAGCCGTATCCAAAGTTTATAGTTGATTTTTCAATTAATTAAGGTTTTGGTTGCGATAAAAAAGCCTGTCACAAGCGGGATTCGAACCCATGACCCTCGGCTTGATACGCCGCTACTCTACCACCTGAGCTATCGTGACCTCGATTCACTCGTACATTAACTTCCCATATCAACCCCACCTTTTTGAATTTTCCATTCTTTTTGCCATTTATTATCTCACCCAAAACCTTAATTAATTGAAAAGAATTTATTTGATCAAGCATAACGCAAAACCTAATAAAATTTATAGTTGAGTTTTAACAAGTAAAAATTTAAAATGTGACATGCAGAGCGAGGAACCTGTGGTTGGGTAGTTTCCGATCGGATGTGTTTTTCAATTTCAAATTTCCAGAAAAATAAATTGCAAAACAAAACCGTGATCTGGATGTTGGCTGGCACTAATGACCAACTTAGCGTACTTATAGATTTTTTTGTACAGAATGATGATGAGCATTTAATGCTCAGCTTCTTCACTGCAACAAAATGAGTTTATGTGACCAATAGAACCAAAATGTACTTGCAGATTTCTTGTATAGTCTGATGATGAGCATTTAATGCTTGAAATCTTCATCTCAACAAAATCAGTTTATTAATTTGAACCACTG
>CM077112.1:13048574-13078448 GCA_039619505.1 Cimex hemipterus
ATATATATATATATATATACGTTTAATAGTAGAAAATAAATGTGATAATGACAAACGAGCATTGTAGGATAGTCGTACTAAAGTTTCTTGCTGAGTTCAATAAGAACCGGATTAATTTTGCGTTTCAACGAATTGCCCAATATAAACGGTATATTTTTAAAAATATTTACTTTGGTTTAGTACCAAAAACATTCGTCCGTCGGTGGAATAATACTCAAAAGAGAATAATTAACTTTGTTATTAATAAATTTGAAATATACGTTGTAGACTATTTTTGTTCTTAATACTATTTTTAACCCTTTAATTGCCAGTTTCAAATGTTTTTTTTTCTCCTTTTTTTTCGAACTCTTGGCTTGCTCTTTTAGGATTAGAGTTTTGAGGTTGAAAACTTTTTTTTGAGTTTAAAACACAAGAAAATCCTGTAAATTAATTTTAAAAACAAAATATTTATAGTTTGAACAATTTGAATTTATTTTTTAAAAAATATATCATAATGTGACAAAACTTTAAGTGTGAGTTTTTAATGTTTACAGTATATGTTATTTTAGTTTTTATTGTATTGCAAATATTATACACTGCAAGTGATTTATGTGAAAGATTTAAATTATTTTTTCTTTATTGTATATACATTAGTCTAAAATACGCAATTGCGCAAATGCTTTTCTAGCGATAACATGACGTTAATGTTTCCATGTAAATAAATCCAATTAAAATTTGGCACCTATTCAGGATTCATACGTCAAACGGTGTTTGGGTTTATTTACATTTTTTTTTTTTTTTTTTTTTTTTTTTTTTTTTTTTTTTTTTTTTTTTAATAAATGTTACAAACAGAAAAAAACCAGACCACACTATAATTTAATTTTTGTTTCCAGATAAAGTAATTGAAGGAATATGGCACACAGGGGTTGTTGTTTTTGGACGTGAATACTCGTTTGGGAGTGGCGGGATTGCAATGGCCCTGCCGGTAAGTTTATAAGTAAATTGACTATAAATAAAATAACTAGTAATGCATTCTTTAGTCAAATTTCATCATTTGTATTTAGAGGAATCAATTGTTTTTCTTATTAAAATAGATTATAAAAAAGTATAGATATTTATGGTTCACTAAATGTTCATTTATAACTGTGTTGTTCAAAGGTTCAGGTTGTTGACCCCCCAGGATTCTTTTGTTGCACCTGGCTAGAGAGCTGCCTCACGTATTTCTATAAATGTTGTGTTTATTTCTTGTTAAAGGGCAACCTATCAATCTCTGTCTCTCATCGTTGTAGCTCGGTTTGAAAGAATAATATGTCTCATAAAAAAAAAAGAAGTTTATTTTAACTTTTATTTACTTCCCGCTAGATGTTATTTTCTTTCTATCTCACCTGTATTTTATATAGAGACCATAGCTAGAAAGTTATAATTTATTCATTCTATTTTATATTTCTCATTATCCTTTTTTTCCATACCAGGATGAAATTATTGTTGAAATCATTAAATTGTAGAATCAAGTCATTGTTTTGTACGTTTTATTTAACTCGAATATCCCTGTTAAATAATTTTGACATTATTAATCAATCACTTCTGTATAGAATAATGAACTTTTTTTCCAGTAAAGTTGGGTGTTTTCAATTTCACGAAGAATAAAAATTACTAAAGGCTTGATGTTTAAGAATATAGATTTTAGGATAATTTTTCAAAAAAAAAAAAAAAATCTTCCACAATTAATGAGGAGTGTAGTCAGAGTGTAATAAGCATCCTTGAAGCCCCTCAAGGATTAAGTATTTCTGCTTCTCTTTATTATTGCTATATTAATGACACCTAATTTCATAAATTATAAAATATTGCTCTTGTAATCTTTATGCACACAACTCCAACATTTATTTTTCATTACCATTTTCTAACATGCTGTAATTGTAAGAATCCATAAGTATATAAATTCAATTAGCCAATGGAGGAAAATGAGCTTAACGTAGAAAAGTTCCAGACTATGGTGTTTAGATGCTGTTCCCTCCTCCAATTACCTTTCATCCCGCTGTTGACCATTCATAATTACTCTATTTTTTTCTGTCTTACTTTCAAGAAATTTGAAATTTTTCCTTATCTTGGGAAGCTCATATTTCCCAGATCCCTTTATCGCTTTTCCACCTAGCATCGGTTCCATCATGCTAGCCTCCTTCTCCCCATTAGTACAAGTAAATTCAGTCTCTCTCTTATTCTCAACTACTTTGCTAATGGATGTATCATACACAGGGAAGCTGGATGATAGATTTAAGCACTCAATGAATGGCTCTCCAATGAGATTTTACTCCATTTTTATATTTTTTTCTACCACAGGCTTGAACTTCCTTGGCTCTCTTTCCTTTAAAAAGTGGTATCTTCCGACAACTCTCCCATATACGATTTCCTAACCTTTAGGTCTGCAGTACACTGCCATCATACACATTCTTACCATGATGAACTTTATCCCTCTAAACACAGAACTACCGCTTTCATTATTTCCTTCCTTCTCCATTTTGTCCTCTACACTTCTCCTTTGTCCTCTTCATTCAACCGTTAAACCTGTTCTATTTACTTTCAGTTACTTAGCACTTGTTGCCTTAATTGTTAAATTATTACAAAATTATTTGCATTGTTAAACTTAATGTTATTATTGTACATGTTCTGGATGTTTTTTTAAACAGGCCCTTTTGTATTTTTGTTGGGGACCAGTTTAGATATAGCTCTATTTTGTAATTTTGCTATCTAAGGAGGCTCAAAGCCCAAGAACCGTTTCTTTATTTTCTTTCAATAACTTCCGATTGATAATCATTTTATAAGACAAATTATGACAGAGTATAAAGCTCATAACTGTCAGAGTTAAGATGGTTTCTCAAACTCCAGGGCTAGCTATCCTATTTAAATTATAAGTCTTGCTTTGCAATTTAAACATCGAGAGAAAGAAACTTCTTGGACGTAAGTCCACGACTTGAGTTAAGAACTTAGGCAAGAAAGACCCGCCGAGAGAAATTCTCTCATTTTTAACTGGGCAGACTGATTGGCTGTAAGATATGTCAAAAGTCCCTCACATCATGTTCTAATATAAAATGGCCATTTTGTTAATTATATATAAAAAGACTGCATATATATACATTAGTCAATCTTGTAGTTTTTTTAAGTATGAGTTTTTAACTTTTTTTTTGATAGTATTTTATTTTTGTTTTTTCTTGCAATAAACTGCACAATTGGCTAAGCCATTGCTTTGAGACGTAAATCGTATTATTTCTTTTTGTATTCTTGTAATAAAATTTTTTTTATCAGTACTTAAATATAGTATTTAATGTGTCATTTAAGACTTTTTGACTCATTAATAAAAATAAACTGCTTCGATCAATTATTTGCGTTAAAAAAGATTGCAACTTCATTAACCGTTACGAAATGCAACATAAATACATTGGGAGGATCTGTCTTGTATGTAATATAAGCCAACTAAATTTAGAACTGTTAAAAATATCAGTTCGCTTCTTTGGTGAGTTAACCCCACCCTGGCCGGTCTATGAGTCTCACTCTTTTAAACAAACTCTTATGCTGAGGTTCTTATTTAATTGGTATTAAAAAATATTCAGTCAATTAAAGTAAGTTTTTTTTTCAATTACATTGTTTTGTTTCTGTACTAATTATGACTATGAAAATTAAAAATGATTGTACAGTTCTAATGGTGGTAATTTTATCTTGCCACATGGTCTCCACTAGCATTCCTTTTTTCTCACCATTTTTCAACTTATTTTTATATATTTATCAAAACTTTATATGTTTATTAAAACTTATTACAGGCTTCCCTTGACATTCCAGTGCAGCAGTTGAAACTTGGAACAACTTATTTGCCAAAAGACGTTGTCGACAGCTACATACAAGAATTGGGCCAGACTGAATTCAAGTAAATTGCATTCTTCCAAAGTACACCTATTGTTACTTTTAATTTTTCTTTTAAATACATAAATTCTTACAATTTCAGAGGGTCAGACTATGATCTGTTGAAGCATAATTGCAATAATTTTTCTGACACCCTCGCCCAATTCTTGGTGGGAACAGGAATCCCTGAGTATATTTTAAACCTACCTAACGAAATATTGAACTCGTAAGTATACTACTTTTTTTGTTTAGGTAATAAAATTATAAAATGTATTTTAAAAAAAACTGATAAATTTAATGTGGCTATTTTTATTATTTATCAAATTAAGAAAAATTGTTAAAAGAAAAAACTGTGTCTCTAAAAAATTTAAAATAATTTAAACACTTTTTTTTTAGAAACCATTGGTATTTCTTTTAGACATTTACAAAAATTTGTCGACTTTTCTCTTTTCTGGCTCTGATCCATCTGCTAATATTTCATACAATCATGGATCAATAATTTCCACACAGACATTCTGTACAAACTCAATTAATTTTTATTCAGTTGTATCGAGTAATAATGATAATTATGAATTAAGTAATTAAAAAAGAGCAGAGGGGTAAAAGAATGGTTTAACAGAAAAAAATCATATATAGTTGTTTCGAAATTTGCATTTTAAAAGAAACAACCTTAAAAATTTATCTTCCAGTTAAAATTTAAATGATAAATGTAATATATTAATTACATTTTTTATACTCTTGATGATGACATCTTCAAAAGCCTCGAATTGGATTCAGCGTCAGCTAGACCACCTTGTCACTTTTTTATTTTTAATTCTGTCAATATTTACAGTATTACATATGGGCCGACAAACATCAAGTGGTTGTCACCAGTCCAATAGTGGTGTTAATATTTTTTTTTTTTTTTTTTTTTTCTATAGATGAAAAATTTACTTTTCATTTTTATTTTCAGTCCTGTTGTTGGAGGTGGATTTAATGAAATAATACATTTTTAGTGTAAACTAAACTTTAAAAAAAAAAAATTAAATTTGATACAAATTTTTGTACAGAATTGAAAAATTTCTTGAAAATGGCACAAGTTGGCAAAACGTCAAAAAACTGTATTTTCATTAAAACCCACCTTAAACAATCGGCCTAAAATATAAATAAATAGAAAGGACAATTTTCTAGTATAAAAATAAAAAAGAAGAGCAACAACAATGGAAAAAAAGAAAAATTAATTACTTGACATTAGAAAACAAGGGTCACAAGTGGGATTTGAACCTGTGGCTCAATATGCCGCTGCTCTAACCACTTGTGCTATCATAACTTCTTTTCATCTCAACCAAGACTTCAGATTAAAAATATAAGTAATAATAATAATAATAAAAATAATGCTTTATTAATTCAAAACAAAACATATTCCTAAACATTAAGTAATGGTATGGATAAAAAACGTATGCCAGAGGTTGAAGCCCCAACCATAAGAAAAAAACATATATAAGTATACATAAACATATATAATACATATAACATACATAAATGTATATAATATATTTTAAAAAGTATAATTAATTATATAATCAATTATGAGTAGTAAATACATATAAAGAATTTTTTTACTTACTAAGTCAATGATTTGTTTTCATCAAATCAAAATTTGTAGATCCTAAAAGACACAATTTTTTTTTTTATAAAACTACATCCTTTTTGCTTTATGTTGGCACTGTAATAATAAACTATAGTTTTATTGTTATTATTATTAAACTTAACAAAATTTTGGTCATCTTTACCCTCTGTACAATGTCATTTATTTATTTAATTTTAATTTTTAATGTATGGTGTTTAGTGACTGTTAGTCAATGATTGTTTGGAGATCGTGAGATGCTGTCTGGTGTGACATAAGTTTTAGAAAAATGGGGCGTTCAGGCAACCCTGAAGATGGTCTTGCTAAAGATTGAAACGTTGGAATGATAAAGAAAATGTGTTTTGAAAACTTGTCAAACGAAACCGCATCTCATGATCTCTAAATAATCCTTAATTTTTAATGAAATCACTGCTTATACGTTATAGTTTTAAAAAACAAATATTTATTTTCGCAGGCCACTGTTCGCAATTTTTGGAAATCTTGTATTCGAATTAATCAATAGTTCACCGTTAATTCTACAAGACAGTCGAAGGGAGCTATCCCCTGATTTTCAACAGTTGAATTCAGAAATTGAAGAGAGCAGGTAAGATTAGTTTTCAATTATATTTTGACTCTTCAGTTGTTTACAAAATGGAAGTACATTCATCTCTCAACCATGACCACCGATGTCAGCCGATTCTGCCAATTGAAATGGCCATTTGTGCCAAGATGCCTTTTTTTTTTTTTTTTTTTTTTTTTTTTTAATTTTTTGTTAATCTAGTAATGTCTAAACTTGTACTGTTTAAATATGGGAGCTGTTTTTATTTGTTGACAAATTTTCAAGGCGTCGTTCTTTGGTACTGACGGACAAGCGGAATGCGCTAAAAGAGAAATTAGCAAAAAGAGAAAGGAAGAAGAACAAAAAGAGGAGGAAAGAGGAAAGGTGACTGTGTTTGTTGCTTTCCAATTTTGTCGTTTGGAATGTTTGAATTGTTCTGTTCTATTCGCTGTAAAAATTTCTATGAATAATTCTTAAAATATAGGGACTTTTGTTGAGGTCAATGTTATTCTAATGCATAGATTGGTTTCTTCTAATACATACTAACCATTTTTATAATTTCAAATAAACACACTTATAAAAGTTGGCTTACCATCTAATTAAATGGTAAAATTTATGAGATAACAGCATTTACATATTAAAAACTGTTTGAATAGTTAAACCACAACTTTAACAATTATTTATTACAACTACAGGATAAAATGTGTTAACAAAGTATAAATAAAATAATCAGAAAATATTTGCATTCATTTGGTTTTACTTTTCCATATACCATTATATTAAAAAAAAAAAAGTAAAAAAAAGTGATTTTGATTGGAGATGACCTACCTACTTGTGTAGAAAAACTACATCATTCATTTACTTTTTGGTAGTAGTTAAATAATTCTGTCAGGAAGTCTTAATCATAAAACTAGACAAGGACGGTACCACGGTACTATACTTTTTTATATATATAATGTTTCATGAAAATTCCATAGGGTAAGGGATTCAAACCCAGACCCGCTAGCCTGGCAAATATGAGTTTGGACGCCCTAATGCCATCGCAGCCCCCCTGGCAGACTGTCCCATAGTTTATTTTCATTTAATCCTCATATAACACTATTCATTTGGGAAAACGTCTTTATAAAGTTCAATTTTCAACAATTAACACTCAATTTTGTTTTTAGAAGTGAAAGATATAACGGTAGGATGTCTGAACCAGTCGAAGTCGCCCAGCAGCAGGAAGTTGATCCTTCCGTGCGGATTGCCGAAAACCTTGCCGAAGAGGAAAGACTAGAAAGAGAGGAAAGAAAGAAAAACCGAGAACCTCCGATCGTTTATAAAGACGCTGTTGATGTATGTAAAAAAAATTGAACTTTTTAATATATTAGTTGTAACATTATAAATTTTTTCGACAGGTTCATATCGAGTTTGATGCTTTGGTGGGGCTAATTGATGGAAAGTTAAACGAGGAAGAACAACAGTCGCTTGAAGAACTACATCAATATATGCTTCAAGATGAAGGCTCGTGGGCTCTTGGTGATTCTTTCTTAGTATTCATAGGTAAAATTTTTATTTTATTTATATTTTTAATTATTTATTGAACATAGTTATATTTGAGATGTTTGTTTAAAGGGAGATTGCTCACAGACCCTTCTCTTGGCGATGAAGCAAGTATGAGATGTTTGAATGTTTTGTCTGCAGCTGCTTTAAAAGATGACGTTATTCTTATGCTGCATCAAGATAGACGGCAACATATTCTCATGAATTATGCTCACGATGTCGATCGCCTTCCTCTTCCACAACAGCGAAGCCTTACATTATTTGTATGTAATTGTTTTTCAATAAATCTTAATCGGAATTATTCAAGTAAAATATTTTTGTAGATTTGTAACTTATTTGAGAATAGTGGAAGTTCTGAGTGGCTGTTGTATATATCGGAATGGTCTTATAATAATATGCAGATATCTAATATTCGAGTGACGACCAAAGTAGCCGTTAATGCTCTGTTGTCTGAAGATGAAGAGATGCGAGACCGCGGAACGGCCATAATATACAACCTGGCTACGAAGGAGGTAAAAACTGTGGTCTGTATTCAAACAAAAAATGTATGAATGACATTTTGACTTGATTGCACTTTTTGAATAAAACTAATCAAGAATGTCCTTGGAACATTTTGTTTCAATGGAAATTATGGGCTGCCTTCAGTGTGATGTAGTTTAGTAATTGCTGTTTCTATGCAGTTTCTAATTCTGGGTTACAGAAAATGATGAAGAATAGTAAGCTAAGGCAACTCCTCCCACCCGGTTCACGTTCTAAGGTAGCCCAAAGATATAAAACATTCCCATGTAATAAACGCTTCATTAAAATGTAAATTACTTATTTTACTTTTAAAATACATACTTTGACATAACACAGTCTGAAGACAATATTATTTTTACATAACAATAGAAACTCATACCATGTGAGTTTTTATAAAAGATTTTTTTACTTTTATTTTTATGTTGCCTAATTTTATTGTAAAACTAATAGTCGTTCCAAATGTAATTTTTCACATGGAGGACCACTTTTTTTTCTTAATTATAATGCCCTATTTTTTCACACGTGATCATGTGGCTGGTTAAAAAAAAGGGGGAAATTGAAAATTTAATTCAGTAAAATATGAAAATTTAATTTATGTTGAAGTTTTAAACCTAACATTTAAAACAAACAACAACCTGCTTAATGATAAATCGAAATTGTCAAGTTCTGAAGGAAAAATTCAATGTCTCTAGAATAAATCAGTGAAGTTTTAATTTGATTGGAAAAAAAATCCAAATTAAATTAAATTTGTTGTGATTTTTTTAAAGTTTAATTTGAAATAACAAATTAATGAATTTTTGATTTTGTATCATTTTTTTTAAGAATGGCTCAATATGTGTAAAAAAAAATTCATCCTCCAAAATTAGAAATAGAAAAATACAAATTTTATTCATTTTTGAGATGGTGTTTTTAATGAAGCGACATTTCTATTTCCTCCTTTTTTCAACCAGTTAAACTTAACAATTGAGTTCTGAACAAAAACTAAACTATCTCCAGAACAAATTGACAAATTTTTGAGTTTGTGGTGAATGTTGGGAAAAACTCCTCATCCAATTGTAATTTTTCTATAAAGGCAATTTTCAAGGATGAATTTTTTCACACATTTTCAATGTCCTTTTCATTCTGAAAAAAAGATACTAGAAACTAAAAAATTCATAGATTGGTTATTGAAAATTCAAAATGCAAATTGTTTTTAGAATGGAAAGGATATTTAAAACGTATGAAAATAATTGATCCAATTTGCATTTTCTATGAAAAAATTTTTGCGTTTGATTGCTTTCACACATTCACCAGAAATTCAAAAAATCACCACTTTGTTTTGGAATTTATTGTTTTTTGCTTTTCCCTTTTTCCCATGCATTTTAAAAGTTCTTTCCATTCTAAATAAATGATAAATTGAAATTATCGAGTTCTTAAGGAAAATTCAATATTTCTCCAGAATGAATCGATGAATTGTAAGTTTCTGGTATCATTGTTTTTAGAAAGGAAAGGACTTCAAAAATCTGTGTGAAAAAAGTTGATCACGGGCCAATTCTATGTGAAAATTACCTTTGAGGCCACAATCAAATTTACTATAAAATGAGTAGCATAAAAATAAAATAATAATTTTTATAAAAACTCACATGGTACACACTTAAATTTCAAATAAATCCTCTTATTTTCACTTTTTTTTTTTTTTAATGATAGTTTTCAGGCTTGCAAAAATGTATGCTCCTAGACAGGAGAAAAAAATTTATGAGCTTTTTAACTAAGTTGAGCTTTTGCATTTGCATTTATATGATTTATTATTATATTTAATTATCTTTTCTTTATTGGCCTTAAATTTAACAAAAATAACAATATTATCATACTTTTTACCCTTTGAATAGGTAAAATTTAAAAAAGTTGTTATTTGTAAAATGTTTTGATGAATTATCTCACTAATCTTTTTTTTTATTTGTATTACTGTTATGAACAGTATGTTTTTCCTTTTTTTTTTCTTTTTTTTTTTTTTAAATAACAAATATGGTAATTTTAGGTTTTCGATGATGTCGCTGTTGAGCTGACGATGGCCATCCTTCAGTTCCTCAATGGGTCACCGCCCGAACCGCAGCTTTTCCGGTGCCTCAAGGCGATGGCGAGATTCTGTCAGATCTCCGCTCAGGATGTACCCCAGCTGATTCAAATGATAGGCCCTCAACCTTCAAAATTCAAGGGCCAATCGGAAAGAAATGATGCCCTCATCGATGAGATCACAAAAAAGCTCAGATAATGAATTTCAAAGTGACTTTTTTACCCCTTCTTCTACAATAATCTCTGTCGGAGAAAACAAGTGAAAAAAAAATTGTACTAAAGCTATTAACAACTATTTTAAAATTCAAGTATTAACTTATTTCCTATAGTAATTACAATACATATCATAGCTCCATCAAGTATTTATTCGAGAAAAAAAATTAACTTATCATGCTAAAAAATATTTCCAAATATTAAATTAGCGATTGCAATAAATTTAGTCATTTGTTTAAAATAAAAATATTCTATAAGACGGCTTTAATTATAATATTTATTCTCAATTTATTTAGTTAATCTCCAAGGAAATCATGTTTTTTTTTGTTTTTTTTTTAATTTTGCATGACAAAACATTTGTTACTCTAATAAATAGGTTTTGCTCATTTTGTCAAACTGTGTGAATCTTTGGAATTGAATTCAGTTTATTGTACATATTTGGTTTTTATAAAAATAAACGCTATGTTCATTTAACGAATTTTCTTGTCTGCATTTCTCCATTGTTTATTCAATTTAGTATGAAGTACAATAAATTACCATTAAAAAATAACTACCTTGTCAATAAATAAATTATGTGATCAAGAGAAAGAATTTAAACGCTAATACAATTATTAAGATAAAAGATTATTCAATGGTGTATATTTGGTTAGTTTTGTTTGCATTCTTTAGTCTGAATCATAAAGATTATAAGTTATTGCTCTCAAACAACTTACTTTGTGCCTTTAGAGATATGGAAATAATTATTTAAAAAAAAAAAAATTCAGGTACAATTCCAAGGATAAAACACCCATCAAGATAAGGTGGGTTGAATCCCATGGGCAGTATCATCCGATCTTCTGGATCATATTTTGAACAATTTTAATGGATTGTTCAAAGTGGAAAGCCAAGTTCGTGAAAATCGTTAAGAAACGGATTCCGATATCGACATGGATTTGGGAATATTCCAGGGAAGATGTCATATCCGACATAATCGCAGGTGTAACAATGAGTCTTACAATGATACCTCAGAGTATGGCTTATGCTGCTTTGGCCGGCTATGACCCACAGGTAACGAAAAACAAATTAACCAGGATTTCTCAACATTGAAACTGACTCGCTTGAAATATTTACAGTACGGTCTAAATTCTGCTTTCATGGGCTGTTTTATTTATGTGTTCTTTGGTACAGTTAAAGAAGTAATAATAGGCCCTTCGTCGTTGATGTCTCTCCTGACCTTTGAGTACACGCAACATCTCAATGTCGACTTTGCCATACTTCTATGTTTTACTAGTGGAATAGTGCAATTTCTAATTACAATCTTGCAGTTGGGTACGTGTATAAATACTATTTAGTATTCTGTGATCTTACTTTAAATAAATTAAATTTATTTAATTAAAAGTACTTGTAAGATTATGTGACATAGATGTGTGAATTGTGTTTGCTTTTCATAGGCTTCCTTGTTAGTTTCATATCGACTCCTGTCATATCTGGATTTACAACAGCAATGGCTATCATCATTGTCATCTCCCAGATGAAGGGGCTCCTTGGTTTATACTTTAAATCATTTGGTTTTATAGATAATTTGAGACGATTAGGGGAAAATTTGATAAAACTTAGATCCGGTGACTCCATTCTTGGTATCTGCTGTATCTTTTGTCTACTAAGTCTGAAGGTACACATTTCTACTTTTTAATAAAACACTTTAACACGATTGGAACTTTTATTTCAGAAATTGAAAGATGTGAAAATACCCAAAAAGGTCCGAGGATATAAAGTTTTAAAAAATCTATTCTGGTTCCTTGCGACCGGCAGGAATGCCCTTGTAATTTTTTTAACCGGTTGTTTAGGGTATTATTATAAAAGTGCTGGCATGGAGGTACCATTCATTACGACAAGTAAATATTTTTATATGTTTAACAAAAATAAAACTGAAGAAGTTATTAAAAAAAAAAAAAATCATCTTTTCAAAGAATCTGTTGAGTCAGGGATACCATCCTGGAGTTTCCCCCCTATAAAGACTCAAGTCGGCAATAAAACATACAACCTCCAAGAAATGCTCATCGAACTCGGCTCCAGCAATCTTATCGTCCCAATCGTTTCAATATTTGCAAATATCGCGATTGCAAAGGCGTTCGGTAAGAAAAATTCATCGTAAAATGTAAAATTTTAATAATAAACTCACTCATTCAGCCAGGGGAACAATCGATGCCACCCAGGAAATGATGACTTTATCATTTAGCAACATCTTCGGCTCGTTCGTCCAGTCTTTGCCTACAGCGGGCGCATTCACAAGAAGTGCAGTCATTAGCGCAAGTGGCGTACGATCCCCTCTTGCTAATTTATATTGTGGTAAATATTTTATTAACACAGCAATTAAATGCATTATAATTAGAAAAAAAAGTGGTGCAGATGGGTTAAATTGTTATGGTCAGTCAGTTGAGGGATTTAGCGCTACATGCTTTTAAGCTAAGATTCATATGGACAGTTTCAATAATTATATTGATAAAATTAATTAATTATGTAAGCCAAAACTTTGGGTATATATAATATATTTTTGTAGTATCCACATCCTAGATGGATGGATGGATGGAATGGTAGCAAAGGTACTTGGAGGTGGGGTTTGTGTGCCCCAGGCACTGCAGCTTTCTGGCTTATTGTACCTTCCTAGTTCTTTAGTTTAGTCAATAGACTCGATCCTTTTTCTCAGGAGTTTCAAGTCATTGACTGTTATTGCTTCAATGTGGTTCACTTTTGTGCGTCAGATTGAACCTCCATTGAGCCGTTGCTCCACATTCGAAGATGATATGAGTGGCTGTTTCCTCCTCCTCATTACATAGTCTGCTAATGGGATCACTATTATATATGCCCATGTTTTGAAGATGTTTTCTCAGATGCCAGTGGCCAGTTAGTAGTCCTACAACTCCTCTGAGATTTGCCCTCTCCAATTGTAGCAGTGTTTTTGCCAGTTTTGATGAGGGTTGTTTTATCATGAGTTTACTGTGTCTAGCACTGCTAGAGTTTATCCATTTTTCTCTTTGTTTTATTTGGATCCATTCTGCGATCGAGGATTCTACGTTTGTTTATCCACATCCTAAAAGTATCTGTTGAATGTAAACTATGTTTGTAAATCCCAGGCCCTGAAGATGATCTCAATAAAGATTGAAACGTTGGCGTGAAAAAGAAAATATTTTTCTGAAACCTACATCACACGAGACTGCATTTCACGATTTCTGAATAATCATTTATGAAAATGTTCCCTTGACAAATAATTAATCTTGTTTTGTTATTTATTGACATTGTTTGGTTATTGCTTATCTATATGGTTTTTGGAGATGTTTCTTTGTCTCCTACTGGATTGGCGAACTATCAGATTAAAGATCAGATAGCCTAACATTTAACAAAAAAAAAAAAAAAAAAAAAAAAAATTAAAAAAATTAAAAAAAAAAAACAACGTAATGATCTATTGCCTTACATTAATTATTAATTCAATTGATTTATTTTTAACCTATATAGACCAGATTTAAGCCCAATGTAATAGATCAGCTTACACTAGAACAAAATTTTAAAAAATTATAGTTTGTTAGAGGAGATCATGGTGGCCAAAAGGTTATTGTATTTGCAATGCTGATGGTTTGAATAATCCTATCCTAATTCATGGTTTTTTAATAAAGAATAATAAAATTTAAAAAAAAAAAATAGCATAGAATAGTAGTTCTTACCCCTGGTCCTCAATGTGTAATTAGACATTAAGCCCACCTGCACAACAGGACTTTTATTATTTATTAGACATTAAATATTTTTATGCGAACTATTTAACCCAATTATTTACACTTTTTTGTTTCTAAAATATCTCAATATTGTTTTATATTATAATTAATTCTAATCAGCCGTATGACAAGAAAGGTAGTTGGATGTATATTAATAAATTAAAACTTATTGGTTTAATAAAAATTTATGTTATTTACAGGGACTTTAACTCTACTTGCCTTGCAGTTTCTCACCCCTTACTTCCATTACATTCCACGATCCACCCTCTCTGCCGTTCTCATTTCAGCAGTGATTTCCCTGATCGATTTGGAAATCATCGTACCTCTGTGGAGAGCAAGCAGTAGGTTTGGATGTTGTCTTAAAAATCAAATTATTATTTTTTATGTTTATTTCCCGTAGAGGTTGAGTTTTTAACACTGGTCGTTTCGTTTGTCGCAAGCTTGTGCCTTGGAGTGGAAATCGGTCTATTATTGGGTGTTGTAGTCGGCCTGGCAGTTCTCGTGCAGAAATGGGCACGGCCAGAAGTCTCCACAGAGATAAATAAAGTTGACCTTCTATTTTTGAAAAATACCATTTTTTATAAATTTATTCCTATATTAATATATTTTGAATTAATTATTTAGAACTCATTAGGAGGGTATGCAATTTTGAGACCCGAACTTGGTCTTTACTTTCCTTCCGTGGACTATTTGACATCTTTGATAATGAAACTTGCGCAAAAAGAGTCGTGCGATCACGGCGAATCGTTGCCAATTGTGATAGACTGTTCAAAAATAAAAGGAAGCGATTACAGTGCGGCAAAAGTAAGTTCGACTGATGCTCAAGGATATTTGATAAATATATTCATTCTCGACTCATTCTCTAGACCTTCAACGCGCTGAGTAATAACTTCAGCAAAAGTGGTAAGCAAATTTTTTTCCTCGACGTTCCTTCTGAAAGTAAGGAAAAATGGAAAATTGCCGGATGTAAAGAACAGTTTTTCTGCACTTCGCAAACTTTAAATCAGGTTTTATTCGGTGAGTTTATATAATTCATATAAATTTTTGTGTAATGTTTATTTTTTTATTTATTTTAAGGTTCATCTTACAGTGCTTCGCTCCCTCTTTTATATGATGATAATTTAGAAGAAACGGAGACATTGACAAGAAATGATGTTTCTAGAGAAAATGAATAAACTATTCATACTATTGTATATTTAATATACCAATACAATTTCTCGGCCAAGTTTTCCTATTTTTGTTTTCCTTTCTTGTTCTTATAATACTTCTCTTTGTATTTATTAAGATATACTTTCTGATTGTCGAGCATATTTTTAACTTTGACAATCTCTTCGGTGAGGAAGGCCTTTTCGTCCATCAGTTCGTAGTAGTCTCTTATGATGATCGGGAATTTCATTATGCCAAATTTCTCCCACTCTTGTTTCACCTTTGCCATAACTTGAGAACGTTTTTCGCGAATCTTGACGCATTCATTTCTCAACTGAAATGTGAATTTTATTTTTAAATATTAATAAAAAATGGTGGATATAATTAAAACATTACCTCGACAAGTTCTCTCTTGGATTCGACAATCTCTTTCTTTATTTGATCCAGATTCTGATCGATTGCTTCATTTTTGAACCGAACATGAGCAAGTGTTTGCACTGCATGGACTAATTTCTCTTTCAATGACAATATGTATGATTCTCTGTAAAGAATATGTATATTGTTATATGTATTAATTGATTATTATTAATTTTTGTTACTTAATGTCCAATTTGTCTTGTAGATTTCTCGTCGCTACTTTGAGCTGTTCGTATGTTACAATGTCGACATCATCTTCCCGATTGGATGGCCTGGTCCTCTTTCTCAGAGCATGTTTCTGCTTGAGTTCGGTGAACTGGTTCATTTTCCTGACATAGTTATGCCTAACTTTGGACAGGAGTTGGTCCATTTTGAATTGTTGATCGACAATTTGCTCGAAATCCTTGGAAAAAAAAAAATCAGAATAAAAAAGAAAAAAAACAGCAAAGGTTCGATTACTTACAACATTTCGAAGCACAATTTTGCTAACTTTGGGATCTATCTTTTTGATTATTTCCCTCTGCCTTTCAAAGAATGATTCTATCCTCGAATTGAGTTCGGTCTTGAGTTGGGTAGTGACACCGTCGGCGTTATCGAGTATACTATTTCGCAACTCCCTCTCACTCAACAAGAACTGTCGTATTTCATTGTACTCTAAAAGCCTACGATGGTACTGCCGCCTCAATAACTCTTCCGTCTCCGGGCTCAATCTTTGCCTTTCATCCCTGAGATTTTTCTTTAAAATAAAGCATTTACATTAATCTAAAAGTATTTTATTTTTATAATAAAACTCACTCTTTTTAGCTTGTAATATTGGCACAGTTTTTTCCCTAAAAATTTATTCTTTTGACGACACAACTTGAGCTTTTTTCTTACAGTTCTCAATTCTTCGAGTAACTCCATTTTAAATTGTTTCTCTTCAGCTATAAGGAGATTCATAGGGATTTCTTTGTGTTTTTGCATCCATACTCTATAGTTCATTGAACAATAAAATAAATTTAAGCGAGACTATACTAAAAAAAAAAAAAAAAATTATATTTATCCATTACCTTCGAACACCAGTGGTATAATGAGCTTCCCCTAAAATAAAATTTATTTTAAAAAATTGGCTCGGACTTCTTTAAAAAAAAACACTACAGATTTGAAGGTTAAATATATATATCTTTAAATTTACAACTAGAAGGGAGATTAAATTTTCTCATAACTAGCAATATAAAAAAAAAACCTTGTTCATCTATGAATTCATGTATGTAATCCTGGTACTCCCACATTCCTTCTTCTTCCAGAACTGAAATTAAATTCAATTAGAAACAATGAAGGATGAAAAATGAACGTTTAATAATAAGCTTACATTCCTGGTGCTCTTCCGGGATAGTTTTTCTACTAGTTTCACTTGATTTCCTGATGGTTGCTTCTTCCTCTTCTGGCACCTCCATTTCCTCTTCGACCTCTTCCCCGTTTGGTAATGTTTTTGTGACTTAAACAAACAATATATGGTTGTGAGATCGGTCCAAGTGGTCTGAGGAGTGATAAACCTGTAATTTGGACCTTATTGATCGTTTCGGTCTGCTTATCCTCGCAGAAATGATCAGTAACGACCAATTTATAGTCGAGTTTTAATAGAAAAATATCTTAAATAAAATATATAAGACTATGATATCAAAATTAAGATCAATATACCATAAACTTTTTTTAGTTTTTTTGGCTTTTCTTCAATCAGTACTTCTTTTTCTATAACTTTTTCCACTAGAACTTCTTCACCTTTATCATTTACTGAAAACAATCATTTAAAAAAAAGTCAGATTTGCTGAAGATAGATAAATTAATTAAAGCATGTAAGGATTTCACACATTCTTTTATTAAAATGGTAGTTCTTGTAATTCTGAAGCTCATCTCTTCTTCCACTGTTTCTTCTTCTTCAATAACCTCATCACCATCACCGACTAAAATTGTTACAAAATTAAAAAAAAAGAACATTAAAGAAAATTTGTGTTATATACTTCTGTTGAATTTTACAGTGATGGGAACCATCTTTTTCTTAACAAATACCTCTTCTTTTATTTCTGAAATTGAGTGAAAAAATGTTATTATTTTGGTTTGATATGAATTTAATTAATGTGTAAGATTACTAGGTACGAGTTTCTTCACTAGAATCTCTTCACCAGTAGCGTTTAGCTCATAGACATCAATATACGTGTATTCTTCTGCCTTGTGTTCAAGTGCACCTTCTTCCTCGCCTTCGATCCCTCGTAATTCTTCTTCTACTGCACCATCTTTAACATCGGGTTTTTCGTCCACAAATTGTTCTTCTTCTTCCTCTTCTTCCAACTCCCCGGACTGCTTATCTCTCTGGAGCGATGGCGATTCATTTGGGATTTCGGAGATTTCGGAACCGTCTGGATAACAATTTGAACTGAGATACTGGTGCAGAGAAGGGATGAAAGTTTTTTACCACCTTCCTGGATCCCGAGGAAATCATAAATGCTCGGTGACGGTGAAGCGCCTCCCGTCGTTCCAGCGATTTCGTCCGAGAGTGTATCCTGATCTAGCGTGTCACCTTGGAAATCTGTCATCTGACCCTGGCTGGGAGCGTTCAGGTCTATCATGTCCGAGGATGGAACAGACATGTCCTCAGCATTTTGTGACCCGGCCATGGTATAAGCTAAGTAGAAACTATGCCCTGAAAAATCGATTTGTATTATTAATAAAATTAACATATCAAACTCCTAAAGTTTATGATTTAAAAAATTATGAAAAATTTCTTATAATATAAAAAACATAAATAAATCATATTCTCATTTTTTATACATCACCGAGTGGGATTTATGCTGCATAAAGAAGATTAAACTTGGCAGATAAAAAATCAAAATGTAATATTTTTATTTTAGTTTTGCACATTTTATATTTCAAGAAATTTAAGCAATTTTGTCTTTTTTGAATGGGATATCTCATAAATATTACTGATTTATCTTCTGCCTAAGGCTGTTTCATTGGAATTACTTTCTCCTTTTCGACCAACATCGGACTTTTTTACACGTTATTAATGAAAGATAATATTAAAAAATCGGAATTAACATATTTCATAAATTGTTGTTTAAAACATTTAAATATGGCTGATTTATCTTCTATCTAAGGTCGTTATGCGCAAATTATATTCTAAATACATATTTTGCTTCTTTTAGACCATCATTTCAACCATCCTTTTTAGATAATATTAATGGACAGATAATATTTTTTTAAAAAATTGGAGTTGAAATAATTTGTACGTGCGGTTTAAAATGTTTGAATATTGCTGCATTATCTTTATCTTTGTTATGTATACCAATTATTCTTTCTTTTTTTAATCTAAGGTTTACGGTTGAGATGAAAAACCTTAGATAAAAACAATGATTAAATGGAATAATTAATACGGTCAATTATGACCATTAAACAAATATTTAATTATTTATTGAAATTATATATTGGATTAATTTTCTTATTTTGATCAACCCTTTAATAGCCTTTTTTTACATACAATAATAATTGTCATTTAGAATGTTGCAATATTATTGCATTATTTTTATTATTTTGTGTTTTGCTATGTATTGAAATTGTGCGTTCGATTAATTTTCTTACTTTAAATCAACCGTTTCATTCCCTTTTTTACATAACATTTTTTGTTTGAAATAATTGAATAGTGCTGATTTATCTTCATCTATGGCTGGTATATTTCACGATTTTTAGATCTTTTGTAAAGAACTCGAGGTAAGTTTTACAATTTTAAAAGTAATTAATAATTTATATATTTCGAAAAGTTTGCATTTTATTGCATTATGTTTGTTATATTGAAATTATTTGATAAATAAATATTTTGCTTCTTTTACACCATCATTTCAGCCTTTTTTTCTTCATATTATTAATGGACAGATAATATTTAAAGTTGAGGTTAGAATAATTTTTAATCTTAGTTTAAAATCAATATTTCATTTACATTTCATCATCCCGTTTTTACACGTAATTAATGAAAAATGAGTTAAAGTAATTTGTAAATTGTCATTTAAATCTTTAATGTTTAAATCCTTTCTGTATAGATAATATTAAAAAATTGAAGTTAAAGTAATTTGTTATTTAAAACATTTAAATATGCTGAATTATCTTTTATCTATGGCTGCTATATTGAAATTATATGTTAAATATTTTGCTTTTTTTAGATCTTTTTAAGGTATTCGAGTTAAAGTTTTACAATTAAAAAAAAATTAATAAATTATATATTTTGAAGAGTTTGCGATTTATTTCATTAACTTTTAATTTATGACTGTCACATTGAAATTATTAGTTAAATAAATATTTTACTTCTTTTACACCATCATTGTAACCATTCTTTTTTACATGTTATTAATGGACAGATAATGTTTAAAAGTTGACGTTAAAATTTCTTAGTTTAAAAATTTGAATATTGTTGCATTATCTTTATTATCTATCTTCACAACTGATTGAAATTATACGTTCGATTAATTTTCTTATTTTCGATCAATCCTTTCTGTACTGATGATATTAAAAAATTGAAGTTAAAGTAATTTGTAAATTTGTAAATTTAAAACATTTAAATATTGCTGATTTATCTTTTATCTATAGCTGGTATATTGAAATTATATTTTAAATATTTTGCTTCTTTTTGATCATTTTAAGTATTATATACGAAGATTTAAAGATTGAGGAACTCGAGTTAAAGTTTTAAAATATATTAATAATTTATATATTTTGAAGAGTTTCCATTTTATTTCATTATCTTTTATCAATGGGAGTGAGAGAAGGGACTAGAGAGTAGGGAGGTAATTCTTATGATGAGATTGGCCCTCGGCTTCATTTGAGGAAGTTATGTAACGATTTTTTTTTTTTTTTTTTTAGTACATCAACGATATGGAATCCAATTACGATGAGGATCTTAGCGAGAACATCTTTTTCAAAGTTCTCCAAAACGAGTATTTCGATTTGTTCTCGAAGGCGACAGCAGAAGGATGGATAATTTGCGTACCCAGGGCGGACTCGATACCCAAATATGCCTTGGATGCCAACGATTTTTTCAGCCACGTCCTTATACCAAACGAGGACCTTCCCGAAACGCATTTTAGGACGTTGAACGGCAAAGAGGTCAGGATTTGCAACAGATTGGTCATAGTGGACAGCGAAGATGCGGTGACATTCACCACTCATGTTCTGTTCGAAGAGACATACTACACCGCAGACATGCTCAGGTACAAAGTGCTCTGTGTCGAGTCTCCATTACAGCATTGTTCAGACGATCTTAAAACAGAATCGGGAATAATCACCGTACACAATCTGCGAGACTGCATCGATTTTCTTTGGACTGAAAGCAGTAAAGAAGTCTTGGAAAGGATAGACGAAGCTGTACAGACATTCTTGTCCGCGAATGACAGACTCGAGTTTAAATCTCTCCAAGATCAGAAAGACGCCATAAGTGAACTTTATACCAAATGCTTAAATGTTGCGTTAAAAGACCCAAAGCTGAGAGAGAAGACGTACGCAAACAGACACATGTTGGACAATGCGAAAGTCAGTGTGGAATCATACATGCACCATAGCGTTTACGGTAAGCTCATGAAAGGTATATCAGCCTCCACTGCTTATGAAGACGCATGCTTTAATAAAATTGTTAGGAATTTATACGACATACAGTTGAAAGATTTGAAAATCGGTTCTGAATTTCAAGTTGTGATACCCAAAGCACGCTCTGAACTGAAGAAAATTGAATGTTATAGTACTGTCGTCGGTAAAGTCGGTTGTTTAAGAAAAACTATAGTCGCTATCACTAACGAGGATGCTGCGTTAAATCAGATGAATGTTCTTGCCGCTGACGAACTCCTTCCAATGTTGGTCTTTCTTGTGGTCAAGTCTGGCATACCAAACTGGATCGCCCACCTGACTTTCATTAAGGAATTTTCTTTCTCAAACAGCGCTTTTCATGGAAACCAGCATAACTTTTTAGTCACCTCTTTAGAAGCAGCTGTAACTTATATTAAAACAGATTTAAAAGTTGAACCCTCAGAGCCTGAAAGTCAGTTGATTTATAATGATTTAGAAGATAATAAAATAAAGGCTGAGTGGGGTTCTTCTCGTTTAAGCTCACTGTTTGATTTTGTCAAAGAAGGAAATTTAGAAAAAGTCCAGGAAATTTTAGGTAAGAAAGACGTCGGAATCGGAAGCCTAGAGGGGCTGAATTTGTGCCATCCTCTCTGTTCTTGTGACCGATGTGAAAAAGAATTAAGCATTAGTATGTACATGTCACCGACCATCCAATCTTGCGATGACAGGGGTTTCACCGTACTTCACATTGCCAGTATGTACGGGCAACCGAAAATTGTCGATTTACTTGTCAGATTGGGGGCAAAATTGAATAAAACAGATTACAAAGGCGCCACGGCATTGCACTACGCCGGTGCCAGAGGTCACCAGAATTCTCTTCTGATTTTGCTTCACGCAGGAGCAGTTTTCGATCAGCCGGATAACGAAGGCAATACAGTTTTACATTTGGCTGCTGCCAATGGTCATGAATCGTGTGTCAAAGCCCTTCTTTATTTCGCGGAACAAACCTGGGAGAAACTCAACATAAATTGTTTAAATAACCAAGGTGAAACGCCTTTACACAACGCATCCCGTTGGGGTTTTACCAATATCACAGCGATACTTTTAGAATACGGGGCTTCTCCTTTGATAGAAAACAAAAGGAAGCTGACACCGGTTGATGTTGCCAACAATATTCATATTCTAGAACAACTCTCGTCAAACAAGGTTCAGAAGATGGATACATCGCTGATAGAAAGCGACATTTCTATAACATCTAAGAGTCTAGATTTTACAGATGAGGAATCTCCTGTTAAAAAGACATCAGCTGTGAGACCAAAGTCTACCAATGACATCAGAAAAATAGAAAGAGCCCTTCGAGCAATTGCATTTGGTGATATCACACTCGCTTGTTTCTACCTCGGTCTTGAGATGAACAGCAATGAAAGTCTTAACAACAACTGTCATCCCCTCTGTTCCTGTAAAAACAAGAAATTCAATTCATTGGACACCAAAAACGCTTTAGACGTCAATAGCTGCAATGCCGAAGGATTCACACCACTCCACGAAGCGGCAAAGTACGGGCAGACAGAACTCATAAAACTGCTCATAGAAGTTTCAGCGGATGTAAACGTGCAGACGTTCAAATCCGGAATGACACCGTTTCACCTCGCTTGCCAAAACCAGAAGTTCAACTCGGCCAAACTCCTTTTGGAAACCGGTTCGGTAGACATCGACAGTACAGATTCATTCGGCAACACGGGCTTGCACTACGCTTCAGAGACGAACAACTTAAAGTTGATCAAACTCATTCTGGAAAATCACGCCAAGTGCGACATTAAGAACAACTCTGGAAAGACTCCTCTGGACATCGCTAAAGAATCAATGCTAATATCAGCAGTACAATTGTTAACATCTCACACCCAAAGCTGAAACTCAAAATGCACGCGACCTGATTTATTTTCAAAATTGTCTGTGATAAAAAACAACAACAAACAACTAATAAAATAGCCTAGTTTTATAATATAGTCTGAGAAATATTTACTTACTGGAATATTTTACAATTTAAAATGAAACCTATCTAACAATGAGTTCTTGACAACAAAATTCTACATCTGTTGCTAAGGAGTAGAAGATACTTTCATGGTTCAAATGGTTATAAAAAATTTGTTCATTGACAGAATATTTATTTTAGTTTTAGCTTTTTAATTTTAAAACGTTGATTTTTTTGCGTTATTTTGATTGTTTGGTTGTTTTGTTATTACCAAATTTGTTTTTTAATGTTTTAAGATGTGAATTTCTAGTCTACTTTTTTTTTAAAAAAAGTAACATTCAAACTGTGATGGAGTAATTAAGCAGCAAATTCATAAAATAAAATAATATTTTAAGTAACGATACAAAAGATTTTCTTCTATAGAATTTGAATAAATTAGACAGTTATATGAATAATTTTTTTTTTACATTTTAAGCAGAGAGTTTTAAGACAGTCAACTGAATTTTAAATCTATTGGATTATTGCGCTTAGCTACTCAATTTTAAATGAAATAACTTGGCTTATAATTTTTTTTGCGATTACAGTTTACACATGGTATGATAAAATTATGAAACTTATCAAATAAATATTTTTTTTATATTAAAGAAAGTTTTTATGCTAGCCTCATCCTATCATCTGCCAGACCTTTACTGTGTCATTCATTTTTTCCCCCACACAGTTTATCTATTACTTAAGCCTTCTTTAAAAAAAAAAAGTTTCACAAGGACATATAAAATTATAAAAATGATGATACATAAGATGATACATAAGCAAGCTACCAAATTATATAAATATTGTTTTATTACAATAACTTTTATTAAAATTTGCCATGCTTTCTAATTATATATTAAATTGAATTAAACATAAAAAATGACACCACTTGACTTTATAAGGAGATGAATTGTTTAGTTTCAACATACGTATGAAGTAGAGCTATTCCAGAGTTCATACATTAATACATGAAAAAAAAGAAGTCATAAACAGTGAGGAATTTTGTTAGTTTAAGTTTAAATTTTGTTTTTCAGGTAACAGTTTGACATCATCTCGTAGATTATTAAAAAATTGTATATTCCCAATAATTACGAGAGTGGTGATTAGTGACAGTTAATCGATAATTATTTAGAAATCGTGAAATGTATACATTTTTTTAATCGTGCCTATGTTTCGAACTTTATCGAGATCATCTTCAGGGCCTTGTGTGTCTACATTTCAGCAAAATATGGTGGTATTTAGTGTCCGTTAGCCAATGATTTTTTTGAGATCGTGAGATGCGATCTGGTGTGATGTACGTTTTATAAAAACATTTTCTTTGTCGTGCCAACGTTTCGACCTTTATTGACATCATCATCAGAGCTCAAAGTGTTTGTTTAACGTCATGTGTCATTATATTTTGCCGTGTATGTATAAATAAATCAACTATGAACTTTTCTTTAAAAAAAAAAAAAAAACTCTTCAGCTATGCACACTGCTAAAAGTATTCTTAAGGACATCGCCAAAAATGAGAAGAAACTCGCATCGGCCATCAATCAGAACCGAATTTTGCTGAAATGCAGACACACAAGGCCCTGAAGATGATCTCAATAAAGTTCGAAACGTAGGTACGATAAAGAAATGTTTTTCTAAAACGTAAATGACACCAGACTGCATCTGACGATTTATAAAATTAATTTACGAGAGTTTTCACATATTTTAAAGTTAAGCCGATGTAGGGACAGGTGCTGCTTTTTTTTTCACTTGTAATAATAATGCACAATGTATGTTTTTCCTACTACCTATATGTAGCAGGTACACTGCTGAGATTATAGAAATAGCAAAGTGCTTAACTTCATTAGCCCCATCCAGGGAAATGATTGTCATCTGTACTGACTCTTTTTCGAGATTATTGGCACTTAAAAAGAACTTTTCTGTACATCCATTGATGCAAGACATTCTATTTACCATCTCTGCAAAATCAGGGAAATAGAGTAGTATTCATGCGGATTCCTGGGCGCTGCGGGATATTTGGCAACGAGGAGGTGTTCCATTTGGCAAAGCAGGCCGTCCTTAATGGAGTTAAAATTACAAAAACATCAAAACCCAATGTGACAGCTTGGCATAAAAGAAAGTCTTGGCAGTTATGGGAAACGACTTCCAATGTCAAACTTAGGGAGATAAAAACAGTGTAAAACGCGGGGTCTCACCTCGTAGTTTCCAGGCACGAAGAAGTTGTCCTTGCCAGGCTCAGAATTGGTCATTTTAGGCTTACTCATTCTTATCTCGTGGCAAAAAATGAGACTCCGCTGCACAGAAAGAATAACAGTTAAATACATTATGACAAACTGCAAAAAAATATGTAGGAGAAAGACACAGGTTGGAAATTCCAACAAACATCAAAGACTCGCTTGGTAATGACCCCGACCAAATAGACAAGTAACTTTCCTTAAAAAGACTAAACTAATTTCAGAAATATAAAGATAATATGATATAATAATTTAATATAAAAGAACATTAATTTTATGTAATAATCTGTAATCCACTCAATGTTGGGAGGTGTCTCATGGTGCGGTTTGGGTGCCCATCTAGTGGTGGTTGTGACAGGGTGTTATACATCCCGAGCTGTGGCCCACTCACCACCCAACTTGAAAGTTTTTTAAGGTGGAAAATGACCCAAAGCGGTTGATCACCTTTTATAATTTAATAAATAAAAAAAAATTAAGCTGCTCAGGAGCTGTTTTATTACTGTTTCTCGTATAGCGGTTATGTATAGGATTATATTTTTTACAGTCTCAATTTGTTTGTAGAAATACATTGCCCGTTGTAGGATTGATTATAAATTGGGCAAAATCATAATGTTTAATTTAGCAAATGTCGCTCTACGACATTCCGTATACTTCAAATTCTGTAAAATTCTCATTGCTTTAGTTAGTGATCTTTAACGCATAAACAATATACAATTGGAAACAAGAAAAATCAACATTAATTAAAATTGTGCGGTGTTGGTTAATGATTGTTCGGAGATCATGAGATGCGGTTTAGAAAATAAAACATTTTCTTTATCATGCCAACATTCCGATATTTAATGAGATTATCATCAGAACCTGGGATTTATAAACGTTGTTTAAATAATACAAATTCTTGTAGGATATGAAAAAAATGAATTTCCAGCATTGTACAAATTCATTTTTTCATATCCTACATTTGTATAATTTAAAAAATGCTTATAAATCCCAGGGCCCGATTGAAAATGATCTCAATAAAGATCAAAACATTGGCACGGGAAAGAAAACATTTTTTTAAACCTGCATCACCATCAGACTGCATCTAATGATTTTCAAATAATCATTAATTAAAACTCTTTGAGATAAATTACATTTGAGACGTAAAAATAATTGTTTATGTTTAGATGAAATAAAGTGTCAATGTGAAGCATGATGTACCCAGATTTTTTTAAATTAAATGTCTAGTCTTGTTAATGGAGGTGATTTTCATCCTTCTTTAAGTATTTATTTATCTTATGAACTTAGTAAATCTTTGTTAAAATTGTCTAGTGTTGAATGTAATTTTTGCACTAGATAGTTTGCAAGAAGAAAAAAAAATCTTAACCAAATTTTTCACCCTGTAAAAATGTTACACTGATTTATTTTAATATCACATCTTGTAAACATAGTGGGAAGAAAGTACATTAATACAGTAAGAATAAGTTCTTAGTTCAATGAAATTGAATTTCCAAGAAAGAAGAAGATCATTAAACACAAACCAACACAAAAACTAATAGCAAAACTACTAAATCAAAGACCTGTTAGGACTAAAATGGTGGGCTGGTGACAGGACCCTGAAGAATCCAAACTTGAAACAACAGAAACAAACATGTGCACATATTGCCATGAATAAGGACCAAAAAGTGGACGATTTCACTGATGATGCGAAGTCTGAGATTACTAATCATCAGAGAGGAAAAGCCAAACCATAAGTCAATATAGTAAGAAGAAAAAAAAAGTACATTAATACAATGAGTTAAGAATAAGTTCTTATGGCGGCCCTGCATTTGAACCCGACATACTTACAATTGGGCTTTTTTTTTTTTTTTTTCAAAAACACCGGCACCCTGAGGGTTTATATGACCTCTGCTGTTGCAAACCCTCATAAAAAATAAACAAATCACTTAGTAGCTTTTATATTTCATACTGTACAAAATTTATTACAATTTATTTCATTTATTGGTTCAACTAAATCTTGCACTCGAGTCATATTAACATATTTACAAAGAGCATTATTTTCATTAAATATGTACCAAAATATTATAGTTTCATTTGTCTTTCAACTTTATTTTATTTGGTTAGTTTTTAATTGTATTTTTATATTTGCCATTTATTAATTATTTAAAAATCGTGAGATTGTGTCTGGTGTGATGTAGGTTTCAGAAAAACATTTTCTTTATCGTGCCTACGTTTCGACCTTTATTGAGATCATCTTCAGGATCTCAAAGTGCTTGTCTTCTATGTAATTTTGCCAATCTTGAGAGTTATCTTTTATATTATTACCATGTATATAGGTCTTTTTGATATATATTATTTGTATTTTTACTTAGATTATTTTTTGTTAGTGTAAAACGTCTATTTTATAGTAGATTTCGATCTGTAAATGAATAAATGTGTGTGTAGTTCAATGAATCTACATTGAAAATATGTTCAATTTTAAAACCATGCTTTTAAGATGAACTGTGAAAACTAGTAATTAATATAAATGTGGTTTGTGGAAAAAAAATTTAATTAATGCGCCACAGATTCATTACAGTCGGTCTTTGGAATAAATTTAATATTCAACAGAATCAAGAAAACGTGGTAAAACCAGCGGAGCATAGAGACGAAGAAATCAGTCACGAGACCGACTCCCGGGTCGCCGTTTCCAACCGTTCATAAATTTTTCAATTTTTTTCTCTCGAAAATTTGCGTGCTGAGATCGGATTTGAAATTTTAAATGAAGGTTACGACTCGTGTCGTGTCGGCGATCGCGGAGGGGAGCGTCAAGCAGCGCTGCCTGTTGATAATGATGTTGTTGTTCTTCTATTTTAGTTCGCCGCGGCAGGTTAACCATAATCCAGTGAGACGAGGGATAAAAGTCGGTGGTTTTTAACTCCTGTCCGGCTCGCGTCGAGCAATACGCCAAGTGTCCGTCTCTCGTTCGGTTTCGCGACAGGCACGACCAATAAAACAGATTCGGTTTACAATCGGCCCCTTTTTTTTTTCTTTTTTTTTTATTGGAGCGTAACCTTGGGCGGGGTGGACGTTAATCAGTCTCGGGAGATGTACCAAAGTTTTTCCTCCCAGGACTGGCTCGGTTATCCATTCTGCTCGGACAACGGAGGATGTAGCTGGAGTTAGCGGACGGCCGACGGAAGAAAAAGACAACAAAAATGAAGAAACAGTTCTTCAGGGTGAAGCAACTCGCTGACCAAAGATTTTCGAGGTAGGTTTTTCAAAACAACACCCTGTCCCTGACAGCCCTCCGAAGGGTTCCTTCCGTTTCCAACTGTATGTTCCATTTCCAACCAACCGACTTGGGCGATGGCCAATTTTATTCATACCTACACATTTTTCACTTTTGTCTTCCTTTTCCTCTATATTTTATCATTTTCTCGAGCACCCGATTTCCTTATCACCTTCGAGTGTCGATTGAATGTGTCAGAACTCATATGCTAAAAATATTAGCATCGAAGGCCAAATCAGAGGTGTTTTTATATATAAATTATCCTCACCATACAGTAAGAACGAAATCTTCTCATCCCTAATTCGAATCCCTTAAAATCAATATTTTCATCTCAAAAATCTAACATAATTTAAAAAAACCTAAAAAGACAAAAGTCCAACAGTTTGTCTTGAAGATTTTTTCCTTTAAACTACACAATTTTAATTAGATATATCAAGCAACATTCATGTATTAATGTCTTGTCAGAACAGCGTAGCATAGCACATAGCAGACAGCGTGAAGTCTGAAGTCGAAAGGACGGATTGATGTCGTCAAGTTGACGCAGTTTTTCTTATAAAAATTAAATCCAGGCTGTAATTTACAATGCTGATTATTTGGCCTTTTTTCCATCGGATTGGCATGTTTCATACTGATGATGGCGAAATGATGAAACATGCCTGACATACCGGGCCAGAGAAGACACGTGTAAATTTCACGGTCGTTACTCAAATTACATAAAACAGTTTTTATTATTTCAACCAGTGTTTTGTTTCTATTCCCTCACAACAATTATAAAGAAAATATGCTAAAAATTCATGATGTTTTTTTTTTTTTTTCACATTTTTATACAAAATTCCAGCATCAGTCCATATAAAGTTAAGAAAAGAAATACCCATTCTTTTAGTTTGCATTATTCCAATTTTTATTTCCTGATTTTGATTGTCACTGGGTCGAAATGCGTCTCACAGACTGACCCGGAGACGACAGGCAGGCCAAAACAATTGGTAACGACCAATTTCACGATCACCCCCCCCCCCAAATAAAACAGGTCTTATATAATGAAAAAAATATTCCAACATTGTTCCATTTAAAGTTGGGCTAAAACAAATCTTGTCCTAGATTATTTCCATGTTTGCTTTTTCAGTCGGATTGAATTGTCACTAGG
>CM077112.1:13079427-13099989 GCA_039619505.1 Cimex hemipterus
AGAAAAAATCCAATTATTCTAGTTTGGATTTTTCACATGTTTTTTTTCTTTTTCTCTTAGTTAGACTAAACTGTCACTGGGTCTAAAATGGATGATGATGACATGATGTAATGACAGTGAGAAGTCAAAAGCGCTATGGGATTTATTTTTTTCTACCCAATTTTATATGAAACAAGGCTGGATTTTGCTAAAAAAAAAAAAAAAATTGATCTTTCTAAATATGTATCATTAATTAATATTGTATGAATGACAAACAAACAGAAAAAAAATGGAGACGGATCAGTTTTCTCGCTTGGATTTAATTTTTCCCTAGATTTGTAATACAAATTTAAAAAATAGACTTTTTTTAAAACAAAATTACAGCCTTGTTTTAAATAATGTAGAGCAAAAAAAAGTCCAATTATTCTAGTTTGGATTTTTTTCATGTTTTTTTTTTTTTTTTTTGTAATATTAAACTGTCAATAAGGTCTTTCGTATTACAGATTAAACATATTTTTATTTTTAAATATATATAAACATTTGTATTACAGAATAAATTAAAAAAATTATCAGCTTTCTGAGCTTGTGGTCGATATAAGCTGATCCTTTAAATTGACTTATCAATTTTTTTAATGCTTTTGCAATCACAGTCATTACAAAATGTCATCACGATCCATTTTAGACCCAATGACAGTTTAATCTGACAAAGAGGAAAAAATCCAAACTAGGACAATGGGATATTTTCTACTGTATATAAAACAAGGCTGTAATTTTGTTTTTTAAAAAATCTATTTTTTAAATATTGATTTATTCTCCATTTATCGACTGTACTTGGATTATTTCCATGTTCGCTTGCCCGGTCAATTAGACATGCTGCTGTGACAAATGGATTATGATGATATATGCCGTAATGACAGTTTACATCAACTACAATCTCAGAAAGCTGATAATCTCCATTTCTTTTTTTTTTTTCTTAGTTTTTCAAACAGTATTAAATACAATATTCTATTACTAATCGATAAGTAATATTTAGAAAATATAGATATTTTTAAACAAAATTTCAGCCTTGTACCATATAAAGTTGGTTACAAAAAGCTTCGATTATTTTCACGTTTACCTTCTAGGCTGGGTCAAACTGTCACTGGATCTAAAATTGACATTCGATAATTTTTTGTACTGATTTTTTGAAAAGAAAAATTGGTCTCAGAGGGATTCGAGCTAACAATCTTTGGATAAATATTCCGTTGCTCTACCGCTGGACGTTCCGTGGTTTCGATTGCTCACGCTTCAAACTTCTCATTTTGATTTATTTATTTAATAAAACTGAAAATGTTAACAATCGAAAAAATTTGGCGGTACGTACGTAATAATGACAGAGTGAACGTGGAAAGCACTAAATTGTTGAGTCAAGTTCGTCACACCAGCTTACGCCAGCCTGGATCGATCCAAAAAATTTATCCCGCCTATTCTTGCCGGGTAGATCAGCAAATTGTTAAAACGTGCCTGTCAGACGAACCCAGATTACAGGCAGAATTTGAAGTTCACCACCACAAATAAAAACAGCTTTATATAATGAAAAAATATTGATAATAGATATTTAGAAAAATCAACTTTTTTTAAAATAAAATTCCAGCATTATTCCTTATAAAGTTGTGTTTAAAAAAAATCCCATTGTCATAGATTATTTCCAAAGTATTTTACCATTTTTAAAATTTTGCATTGCACGTATAGATTTGGTTTAATTTCTGTAAATATTTGTATATTATTATTGTAATAATTTATAAATAGTTGCCAAAACAACGTTTAAATAAAATTCCCGCAATAAAGAAGGGAAATAGTTACATTTGAATTGAATTTTGTTCAGCCGTCGTTGAATTTCAGAAAAAAAATATCAAGATGGCAAAAATATCAACAACATCAAAAAGACAAACGCACCGACAAATTGTCAGATTCATACTGTATAAAAAATGCTTCAGTAAGTGTTTAATCTCTGTTTGTTACTGGGTTAAATAAATTTTTTAAAACCGTTTATGACAGAATCATTGGTAAAATTATAAAATCAAAAGTTTATATTGTTATTATTTGTTATGTGTAGTAATAACTTATAAAATTATGAGAATTTATAATGAAAAATATTGATAGAGTTGTGATTACCGCATGTTCTCGTTTTGTGGTTTGGCTTACCTTGTTTCACTAGTGCATTATTTACTTTATTTATTTTTCAGTTGGTAATTTTTATTATTTGCATATTCAAAGGCAAAATCGGATAAATATATTAATTATTCATCAATTGTTTCATTATTTTTATTTTGGCCTCTCAAGTGAGATTATTGTTAATAAATGATGTTTTGTAATTATAATTTTGTGTTATATAATATAACAATAAAAATTAACATGAAAACAAGCCAATGTTGATTTTTGTAATTCCAGTTTTTTACACAATATTTTTAGTACGAATTTTTTGTTTTTTTTTGTTTTTAAAGGACCGGCATAAGTGATTAGATAGGCTTGTAATAATTTTATAAATTCTTCTATCTTCTGTTCGAAAAAAAATCCCGGCCTTATTATATTTTATCTTACCGTGCTTTATTTTTAATATTTGCTCTTGACAAAGAAAATATAAGTAAAATAATTGTAGATCATTTGAAAAAAGACTAGTGGGTATGAGAAAAAAGACCACATGAAAAATAGTAAATCACTAATAAATTCAAATACAGTCTATCAAAGATATTTTCAAAAAGTCAAGCACTAAACAAGATTTTAAGCAATATTTGTAACGCTTAAGATTATCTTGTAGTTTAAAAAAAAAGGTTCATTGAACGCGGACATATGAAAAAGATTGACATCAATGAATACGAAATGTTCACATCCTGATAAAAAGAATTTGATGAAACCCTGACATGTTTGCAGACCATGTGGTAACATTTTCTCAACAGGAAATGTTGTGATCTACTGAGGGAGGAAATAAAAACTTGAATTCGGGCTGAAGGGCCGAGTGAAATTGAAACTCCAGTTCACATTTGACTTTTCAACCGTTCTAAATCACATAGACTTGCGATAATAATTAATTGAACAAAGAGCTGTAAACATTTCACAAAAATCGGACGTGATTGTTTGTAAATTGACAAGTTTGTTTGCTGATTGGCCGGTTTTTTCAGTTTATCGACCCTATTATTTGATAAAATACTAAATAGAGAAAACCTGACAAGATTATTTTGTATGGCCAACTTTTTTTATTTTATTTTATTTTTTTTAAATTATTATAATAAATTTCTTATTATCATGGGATAATTAATAATTAATTTCTTAGTTGGGCAAAACATTGAATTGTGTAATTATTCGCCTTTCACAAATAGATAAGAGGCTCTTTTGAAACATATTCCTCAACTCTTACATTAATTCCTGTCAAGCCCACACACTCATGACTCATAACTCAATAATATAATTGACAAATTTAATCATTTCAATATAAAATTTAGGGTAAATTTAATTTTATTTTTTATTGAAGTATATTATTTTTACAGTTATATGGATAATATATTCAGTTCTATGCTTTATGTATAAAAACCAATAACTTTTGACAATAATTAACAGCAATTATAATTTTTTAATTTATGCAATTATTTGTTTGTATTTTTATTTAAGTATAAGAGGATCTAAAATGTAAGGAAAGCATGAGGATTCGGTATAATTAGAAAAAATATCATTTTTATAGATTATCTTGGTGTTTAATATTTTTGTATTGGCTATTTATTAAAGCAGTAAAATTTGGCTTATTTTACAGTTTATAAAATAAATATTTATGTCAGACCGAGAAATAGTTTTGGATGCTCCTTTTTTCCCCCTCCTCCATCCTGTATAAACTATTTTGTAAAATCGCTAAATATTATCTGTTTAAAATTAAACAAAAAAATTAACGATTTTCCGCCTAAATAATTTATATAAGATATAATGAATAAGCTCAGAGCGTTAGAGAGTTTTCTCAGCAGCAAAAATTCTCTTAATATGCATTTAATTTTACACCCAGTCATCAAAAACCGTTTCAACTTGCTTGCATTTCCTCAGAAATGATTTACAAAAAAAAAAAATTATTCTTAATGAAATTACATTAAGAATAATTTTTTAAAATTAATTGATTAAAATTCAATTAATTTAAAATTTCATGAACCAGATTTGTTAAACCCCCTTTTTATATATATAATTTTCAGATATTAATTTCGTGTAATTACATAATTTTTAATAATTATTTTAAGTCTAATTATTGAATTTTATTTCAGAGCCGAAAAGACTGAAGCGCTATCCTACGACCTTGTCGGCACTGAAAAGAGGATAGAATTTTTCCGCAATGTATGCAGCACGGCTGGTAAAAAATTGGGCAACCCGTCACTCGGCCCTGGACATGACATAGAAAAAAGACTGGTAAAAATATTTTCATCCGAAAATTGATCTCGAATTTTTTATTTTTTTCTTAATTTTTGATGCAGCTTGTAAAATAATTTTTTTTTAGTTTTTAATTTTTCTTTCATTCAATTTCCTCGTTTAGAAAAAAAATCCTGAACACCTCCTCGGCCATACTTTGATAGAATTGGCTTCCCGTCACGATGACGACCACTTGCTCAGGTAACGTGCAGAATTGATACGCTACAATATAAATTGCTCCCTCCATCCCACCCTTTAATCAAAGCTTGGGAATAACTCGATTTGATGCTTGAAGATATCACATGATGCAATCATTGGGCTATGAGTCAGGATGTGTACACTTTAGCCAAGGTTGAAACACCAAACTACCTCACTCTCTCGAGTCATAGGTCAATTTCCAGCCTGGAGATTTCTTTCTTTTTTTTTTTCCTTTTGACATTTACTTTGAAATTAATTCATTGAATAACGTATTAATTTTTTTACATAGTAATTAAATTTTCCTGTTTATTCTATTTTTACACTGAAGAAGACTCATTTCATACTGTTGAAAATGTTCTGTTAATAAAGAAAATTCCCAGCTGCAATAAATTGGCCAAAAACCTAAAATACAATTGATTGTAATGTTATTCTAGCACCTATTACCAACATTATCATCACCATCAATTCCCCTCCCCTCCAGTTTTAATTTATTGTTACGATTGTTTTCTGTTGGAATTTTATTTGTAAATATTCTGCAGGCAAATTGTCACAGATTGCGGCAAGATACAGCTCACTCTTGGGCAGTCGATCGTCTCGCATGAGATGACCGTAGAGAGCAAAATTATTGACCCTTTGCTGAACGTATGCGAAAACGATTACCCAAATATTTTAAAGCATAAAAAAACACTCTCTAAACTTATTCTCGACATGGACTCGGCAAAAACAAGGTAAAAAGAACTCACGACGTATAAAATTAGTTTATTTTGACAATTATAAATTATTAATTTATATGACTCTAATCATTCAAAACTTATTTTAATTACGTGTCTATTCAAAAACAAATTGTTTTAAATTGGTTTGAATTAATTACGGTTTTTAGTTGAGATGAAAAAAAGTTAATGGAACGAGAGGGATTCGAACCCACGACCTTCGGCTAGATACGCCGCTGCTCTACCACCTGAGCTATCGTGACCTCGATCCTCTCGGACATCAACTCCCCATCTCAACCTCACCTTACGAAACAGTGAATTATTGGTTTGAATATTTGTTTTTTTTTACAGGTATATCCAGGCTACCAAACATGGAAACGCCGCGCCCGGGTCTAAAGTAGATTTTATTAAAGAAGAATGGGAAGAAGCAGAGGCTAAAGTTGAACAGTGTAGGGTAAGGATGCTGTTTGATGTCAAAATGTGAAATAAATTAAAATTCATGTTGAACCGGCAGAGGCTCACTTGTTATTCCACTTATTCAGAAGCATTTCAGTACTGCGCCAATTCCAGTGCACACATCTTTATAACAGAAAAAAAAAAAAAAAAAAAAAAAAACAGTTCATCATGAATTCACTGTCTCACAGACCAAAACCCGTCGATTAAATTAAAATTGTGTTTTTCAGGATACTCTCGCATGTGAGATTTTTCAGTTGCTTTCAAAAGAAGCCGAGCTTTCGGCTACACTGCTACAGTATGTCATACTGCAAAAACAACACCATGATACAGCGAGTGCGTTTTTAAATGAGCTTATCGTAGAAATGGAGGGAACAATAAGTACATTGCTCTAAAATAATTATTTATTTTTTAATTTTTTGTTTTTAACTTTTGTATTTTGTCAACAGAAAATTGCAATTCTAAGGTTTTTGGTCTTCCTCTTGAGGATCACTTAAGGGTAACAGGACGTAAAATAGCATATCCTATTGAGCTTTGTGTCTGTGGTATTATAGCTTTGACTGGTATTGCTGAAGAAGGACTTTTCAGGGTAGCACCTGGTATGCCTTTTTTTTTTTTAAATTTAAAATTAAAAGGTTTTATTTGAATTTGAATTTTTTTTGTTTTTTTAGGTGCTTCGAAATTGCGGAGGATGAAACTAAGCCTCGACGCTAAATGCCTCCAGCTCCACACTGCGTTAACGGAGTACAGGGATCCGCACGTATTTGCCGGCGTACTGAAATCGTATTTGAGAGAACTGCCAGAGCCACTGCTCACGAATGCGTTGTACGACCAGTGGATGGCTGCTGCCAGGTAATTTTTACAAAATTCAAGGTTTTTTTTTTTTACTATATCTATTTAAAATGTAGGGTATTGACGAATGGCAATACAAAAGACGGTTTGAAGGCTATGAGCGCTGTCATCAATAGTCTACCTCAAGCCAATTTCGACAATCTTCATTATTTAATTAAGTTTTTTTCAAGTCTCGCAAACAGTAAAGAGACGAATAAAATGACTCCTCAAAATATAGCAATTGTCCTGGCGCCAAATTTGATTTGGAATGAGAAAGAAAGTGAAAGTTTAGGGTATGTATTTTTTTTTTTTTTTTAAATATCATTTATATATGTAAAAATTAATTAATTGGGTTTTTCTTTTAGTATTAACATGAATGTAGCAAGCCTTCATAGTGTGATAGTTGTAACACTCGTGACTTACGCTGATTTATTTTTTCCCGGAGGCAAGTATCATTTTACGACAAATCTTATTCTCAAGTTTTATAGTTTTATTAAATTGTTAATATTTTTAAGAAATGGAATTCTTTCTGACAATCCAATTCAATCGGTCTGAAGCGCCTCAAAACGGAGTAGCGAACGAGCATCAGAATGAGAGCGAAGTTACGACCGATATTAAAAGGGCTCAGTCGAACGACAGCCTGTCCGATCACAACAGGTAAATGGCCCCTCCCATCGTACTCGTTCTTTACCCATAAAAATAACCATTTTACGGTCAAAAGGGTTTCTCAATCAGTTCAAATTAAATGAACCAGTTGTTTAATCGTTGTGCTTTTTATTAGAAAAAAACAACACGGATTTCGGCCTTCGAGCTACAAGCTATTCTGGTAGGTACAGTGTTTATGGAAGGCATTTTCAAATGGGATTGTGAAGTCTGATATTAGTGATAGCTTTATTAAATGTTAGTCAGACGGAACCTGTCTAGCTGTTTTATTTTGTAACGTTCTGCTTCTTTTCTTTTGTATTTTTTTTTTTTAACAAAAGCTTTTTTTATCCCATCATTTTAATATATCCTCTCTAGATTAGTGAATGTTAGTGGTTGGAGAATGTTCCTTTTTTTTTTTTTTTTTTTTTAATTAGATAATAGCAGTGAGCATTATCATTTGTATGACTCAATGCTTAAACGATTTGAAGTTATCTTTCTCCTTAAAAAAAGTTAAACATTTAAAACAATAATTTTTCTCTTAAAATAATTATAAATAAAATAATAAGGAAAATAAGCGTATGAAAAGTTAAATGAACTGTCGTGCTAAGTTTATATCTGGCATCCTCCAAGGGTCCAGGGTTCAGATTCGGACTTATCCTGGCTCTATCGCTCTTTCTGAAGTTAAATTTTATTTAATTTTGAATTTTATTTAATTACTTCACCAGGCCATTAACACCCATCGTCCTCATTACTTTATTCAGTCCTTCTGTTTCAAATCCTCTTTCCTCTCCTGCAATACGCGTTCATCTCACACCTAATCCATCTCCGGCACAAAACGTCCACCTTTCGGTCTTTGCTTATCCGAGCACCAAAATTCTGAAACTCCCTCCCCCTGACTATCGCAATGCAGATTCCGTTACTTCTTTTAGACAATCTCCAGTAATTGCGCCTGCCCTCCCTCCAAACAGAGTCTATTTAACTGCAATTTAAATTTACATGGTAATTATTATTTTTCTACTTTAATTTTCAGAGTAACTCATTTTAGTTTTTTAGGTTTTATTTTATATAAGCCCCTTTGTTATTACGTTGATCACCATGACAAGGTTTATTTTTCTATCAAAACGGTAATAATGTTTACATTCACTAATTTCGTGGTCCGCTCGACCAATTAATATTTTTCAATTAATTAAAGTTTTTAATTGAGATAAAAAAGTCAAGGGCATGAGCAGGATTCGAACCCACGATCTTCGGCATGATACGCTGCTGCTCTACCACTTGAGCTATCGTGAGCTCCATTTTGCCAATTTTGGAGATGGTTGAGATGGGAAGTTGGTGTCCAAGTGGATTGAGCGTGGATTGTCACTATAGCTCAAGTGGTAGAGCGGTGGTGTATCTAGTCGAAAATCGTGGGTTCGAATCCCCCTCGTGCCATTGATTTTTTATCTCAACTAAAAACCTTAATTAATTGTAATAACTTTTACTTTAACCTATAGATTATTATAAAGGGACACTCCTGTCCTAAAATAACTTAGTTTTTCTTCAAAATATTATTTTATTAATTAGGTCTACGGAATCAAGTACAGATACTTAATGTCTAGAATAAGTCAATTTTTCTCTAAATTCATAATTTTATAAGAAAATTAAACTGTCTTGGGTTTGAATCTCGCCTGTGGCACAAACTTTCCATTTAGAAAAAATCATGTATAATTAAGATTTAACATGATAAAAAAAAAATAATAAAAATTGAAAATACAAATGTCTCACTGCTACGATTTAACCTTACAATAAATTATTTATCAACTAACTGTATTATTTTTTTTCAAGTGGACTTAAGTAATGTGTATGGTTCTTGAATAAAAATAGTTAATTTGTGGATTAAAAAATAAATTAAAATTATTGCTTTAATGTTAATAATTTTTATACATTTTAACATTGAACAATTCAGTATTATTGCCAAAATTGGCACCAAATCGACTCGGCACTACACTTGTCATTCCCATGATTCACTTTTTGCAATTTATTTCCTCACACTTGAAAATCGCTTGAAAGCATATTCATAGGCGGTTTTTATGTATATCCCTGGAATTGGTCCAATTACTGGTATACTCAGGTCCGAGTGACTAGCACTGGCCAATTAAACATGTGTGAATAAACCATACCGGAGTTATGTCACTTTCTATTAAGAAACTTCTTGTTTGTTTTTTTTTAACCAACTTTGATCAAACAAAAGAAACATTTGAATTTATATAAATCGTATAGTCAATCTCCATTTCTAAGAATGTCCTATTTTATCAATTATTGTTGTCTGCCCGAAGTGTTTAGTTCCCGTCCAGTTAGAGTGTTTCTGGGGCCTAAATGAGCCTTCCCTCGCTTCTGTTTGTAAAATATTAGATTATTTACCAATATTTATCAATCTTTTTACACTGCCTAGTTGTTTGAGCTTTGTCCATCAGATTAGTGATCCGTAGGTTATTTTGGGTCTTTTTACAAGGCCATTTTTGTTTTAATCCCCAAGGTTTTGGCTTGTGGTCGTAACAAATATTTTGCTTGTTGTAATGTGCTGCAGGTGAGGGTTCCAGATTCTCTTATTAAAGATTATCCTTGTATTTATTTATTTTTTTGGAGGGCCTCGATAGCTGAGTGGTTAGCGAGAGAGACTCGGCTCATAGATCCCGATGTCGTAGGTTCGATTCCCACCGTTGCCACTGGCCTTTTTCTACACTACCTTTCCCCCAAAAAAACGAATATGCATAATAACATACACTCAGAACAAAAACCATTAAATAAAAATTTCAAACAAAATTCCAGTAAATCAGTATAGTTTTTGGGAGTTAGAGCACCATTGTTTTTTTAAATATTTTAATGTTGAGGCAAATTTTCCCCTTGAATATCATGGGTATAGATTATGTTTCATTTAGTTTTGCTTTGTCATCCACTACTGTGTTCCACAGCAGAGACAAAAATATTCCTCTGCAGACTCTCGGCTCTTGCACCTTTTTTTTTAAACATTGAGTGTATTTTTAAGTACAGTATTTGTATTTTTTTTTTTTAAGTTTTATGCTTTTTTTTTACATTGATCATATCGACAAGGAGTAGGTTTCGCCATTTCTTCGCCAACTCTGTGATGCGATAATTGCTTCAAAATGAGCATTTTTTCAAATGCTTACATGTTCTTTCAACTAGCCTTTCAAATGTTTCAGTATAAAGGACAAATAGGTCTGTATATTTTTGCCCTGTTCTAGCTAGCATCTTCAAATATTTGTGTTTAACTTGCCTGATCAAGGATATTCCATAAAGTATTTACAGTTTGTGATGTTTCATAAATAAACAAAAACACAATAGCCATTCACCACCAAATAAATTTAAACATGAACTGCTTAGAAGCAAAAAAAAAAAAAAATTGTTTATTGGTCCTAACTTCAGAAAAACGGTTAAAAATTATAGCAAGTTTAGAAAAGAACGCAAAAAACCAACACTAACATTGGCAAAATATGTATACAATTTTCAATATAACAAAGTAATTAAAAGTAATTGTTAATATTAATCATAAATTATTTTTTAAATTTTTGTTTAGTGCTTGGAATATTGAGTGCCAGGATGCGTTTTTACACTTTTAAAAGGAATAACAATTGAATGTTTGAATGTTAATGTTGTATAGGAATGTATATATGTTGATTAAAATTTTTTTTTAGTTGTTTTATTATTTCCAATACAAAAATTGAGATTATTAAATTAATATGTATATTTGTGTTTAATTTTGGATAATTTATTTTTTGCAGCCCTCCACAAGGGAGCCCGAAGCCGGCTGTCAGGTCTAGAAAACACAAATCTACTGCTCCGACGCCACCTGTTCATCTGTATAAAGATGATAAGCATCAAAACGATGATAAGGCCAAAGAGAAGAAGGCGAAAGAGGACCGGCCAAAGAGTAAATTGTACGACGACGCGAAAATCGATCAGTTTGCAAAGTGCGACAAGAAGACCGACACAAGAGAGAACAAGAAGGAGGACGCAGAGACGCAGACGCCTACGAAAGCCGTCGAACAGGTCAACCTTCAACAAGCGTCGAGGCTGAACGAGAAACTCGATCTGCCGCCTTTCGACGAATTCTCAGACTCGGGCCGGCGGGAAAGTTGCGACATGTCGAACCGTAAGCTCGGAGTCTTGGACAAAAGGACGTCCAAGTCCGGCGAGGATGTACGGAAGGTCAAGTACACGCAAGAGGGCATTTATGCGACAATGGAGAGGAAAAAGCCGCCGAAGCCTGCTCCCAGGCCGTCCATAGACGGCGAAAAAGTTGAAAGACCCGCTATACCTGAACGTCCGGCTAATTTGCACAGTTTACAAAGACCACAGAGTCTCTCTTTCAGGTTAAACAGGCCTGTTCTTGAATCATCGCCTGATGTAAGCTTCACACTTAAAACAATATCTGAATATAATTGATATTTTCAAAAATTCTCATCATATTCTAAATTTTAATAAATATTAATATAAGTTATTTTAAAAAAATTTCCAGGGTGAAGGTAGAAGCTTAGAAAGGGCTCATATGTATTCTGTGGATAAAAAACAAGTCGCTATCATTCAAATACAAAGTGATAAAGTTCTCGCCGATAATAAATTACCAGGTACACAGACTTTCATATATAAAAAAAATTCTGATTTTAAACAGATTCATTGAAGTGATATTTATTGTTATTTTTCAGAGCCGAAAGAGAGACGGGAGAGTGGCGAGAAGCCTGAGAAACCGAAAAAACCGGAGTCTCTTGGTAATCAATCGGGACATCAGAGAGCCGCTTCTGAAGGATGCATAATTGACACTGGTAAGATCCTCTAGCATATACATAAACTGAGAAGCATAAAAATTGGCCACCCTCATTTTTATTTTAAAGTAAATACTCGCAGTCATTTAAAAAAAATTATTTTTTAAGGCTTTAAAGGCCTTCTCGTATATAATCCAGCTTCTGAAAGTCTTCGTTTGCATAAACTGACATTTTTGTCTTGTCGAAGTCTTTGCTTGATTTCAACAGCGGTTATGGAGTAGATTCAAAACAATCCTCTCTCTCTCTGAGATGTGACATGGTGGTGACTTGATTTTCTTGAGTAACCTCCAATCTCTTGGTAGGGTTAATGTAAGGAGCAAGGATCCCAAAAGTTCCTCCAGTTGGAAAACAAGAATTTTATTTACATAAGGTTTCTTTTTTACATTCCTTTATTAAAATCATATAAAAAGTCTTTGGAGAGAGGGGGCGAGCAAAGAAAAGGAGGCCGGCCTACCTTGCCTGAGGTGGTCCGGTGTCCTGGGTTGGTCCTGTCCAGGTAACGTCCTCCTTTCTTTCTTTCTGTCCTCTTCTTTCTGCAATCCGCCTTTTTCCTTTCTCTCTCACTGTCCAGCAACCTTCCGGTTAGAAATGTTCCCCCGCTCCCGTTGGATGCGGACGCTCTCCATGGGCAGAACCGACCTGGGGGGGGAGTTAGGCGAGAGAGGGGTGGTGATGAGGCCCTGGATAGGCCATCTGTGGTGGTTCCTCTCGGTCACTACATGTTGGAACACCCTTCGGACAGTTGTTCTGGGATTAAGCACTCTGGCCAAATACGCTTGACCTCTTCCGTATACCAACAACGCCAAATTTTGTATCACTTAAAACCATCACTCAAACAACTTCAAAGATAAAAAAATCCAAAATTGTAAACAAAAATGAGTGATTTTATCTATTATTTATCTCTAATCCTTTAAAATGGATCGGATGTTGCCTTAAGATTACAAATGGAAGATGTATCTAAGAGATAATTAAAAATATTAAGGGTGGCCTCTTTTTTTTCACCTCTCAGGCTATTTACATTAAGTTATCAAAAACAAGAAATGATCATGGTAACAATGATGGTTTAGTTTTTTTAGTAACAGTTTAAATTTTTGTAGAGGAGGAAGATGAGCTGAGTTATATACCTATAGTAGAACTCGGTGAGTTGTAGTGAAGTGCCTGTTTTTCCGGTTATAAATAACTAGCATGCGTTTCAAGTTTTACTAATAAAATTAGGCTTAGCTTGTAACTACTTAAATCTTGAATAGTTTAAAAAAATCTTTAATTAAACTACTTGTCTTTCAACTCTAAAATGTAAAATGCTTTTAAGATTGATGAATTTCCCGAGCTGATTGAAGTTTATTATCATTTTCAACAGACCAACACAGGACCAAAACCATCGATAACGAATTAGTAAAATGTTTATAATATTCGTTGTTTTTGTTTATTTTTTAATTTTAGCGCTTGATAACATTCACGGATTTTGTACAATTTTTTTTTTTTTTTAGGCTTCGAAAGGAGGCCGCCGAGGCCGACACCTCCTCCGCCCCCTGTGGTCTCCCCGACACGGAAGGAAAGCACTAATCTCTGACAACTGAAAAGTCACCTGAATTTTACGATTGTAATTTTCCATTTGAAGATAGTGAACAAAGTTTGACATTGGTCCAGTATTTTTTTTTCCTTTTTTTTTTTTTACCAACTCGAGTCATTTGCATTTGTAATATAAGCTCTCTTTAGAAGAAACTTTTATCTTTTTTTTTTTTAATTTTATTAGTTATTATTCTATTGTAAATTAATTAATTAAAATGAGTTCGGTTTGAAGTTTGTAGCAAACATTCTTTTAAATTTTAAATTAAAAATAATTTAAAAAAAATCCTTACTGTAAATAAATAAGAAATGTGATACCGTCAGAAAGTATTTAGAGAGAAAAATATTTAATAACGCAATTTCTCCCATTTATTTGAGTGCCTCTCGGTAATACTGCACAATAAAAGAAAAGTAAAGTGATTTATTCTCATTGTGATCTATTTATATTGTCAAATTAAAAATATAAAAAGGTTATATTTATGTTTTATCGTTCTAATTAGGAAAGATAATCTATAAAATATTGTAAGTTTTATTCAGCTTTATTGGGTGTCTTTCTCCCGAGTGATTAATCTAAGTCGCTAAACTAAAAAGAAAAAAATTAAAATAAAAAAAAAAAAATTGAACAAGAGCTTTTCATAACATTTTCAAGCTCATCCAATGACATGTCAAAGACGAGTCATTTTTGTTATTCGCTTTAAAGTTAAATGATAAAAAGTAAAATAAAAAATTAAATTGTGCTTTTGATTGTATAAAAGGAACATTACTAGTTTTAGTTTATCATTTTTATCTGTTTTTATTGTGTATTATTTCTTTTTATGCAAATAGCATTTGATATGCTGATTTTCCTTTTTTCCCCTATCTTTTAGTATGCTTTAGCAAAGGCGTCACTTCTTCCATAATTTCAATTAAAACAGGATTTAATTTATATTATTTATATATATCGATTGTATATTTGTTAAACTGTATTACAAAGATAATAAACAATTTATTATGTTCAACAACAAAAAAATGTATTTTTTTTTGTCTTTTATGCCCAAGAGGATAGTTCTAGAAAAATATAAGAACTAATAGAAAGACGGCGGATTAAAACCAAGAAAGGGGTTGGCAGATGTCAGAATTATACAGATAAAAAGGCAGTCGGCACATTGCCAAGCCGACTACCTAACCAAGCTAAGTTCTTAGTATTTATATTGAAGTATGCCAATTTTGGTCTAAGAACTAAGATTGGCAAGAGTGAGGGTCCCACCCTCAGTGTTTATAATACGGAATTGTAAGAGATTTGGTACTTGCTTGAGGTCATTTGAGATTACGGCGGCTCTGCTTACCTTGTCTGTACCAACTCCCTTAATCCTCCGTCGGGCACAGCTGGCCTGAGAGGACACCGTTTTTCCTGCCATTCTTTTACCTGGTGGCCCCTCCTGGCAGTTTCCTATTTTTTAAGGGTGGTGCATAGGAATCCCTAATTCATTCTGTCATCAACCTTCACTCTGCTAGCCTAGAGCCATACTGGCTTGTCGAGCAGACTGTTCCTTACCACATCATAAATTAAAAGGCAAATTTTTTCACTATATTTTTGTTGTAATCATTCATTTTACTTTTCAATTCAGTTTTCCTGACTTTTATTCTAAATGTCCTGTTGAAATGCATGATTTGAACAAAAAGTGTATGATTTTTTCCAACCGTAATGATGCTTGCTGGAATTAGAAAACTCGAGGATGATGCTTCTTATGACCCAGCACTGGTTGAGGATTTTGGCGAAGAAAGCGATATAGATTCTCTGGACGAAGTAGAGCAATGTGACGACGACTCGGAAACGGAACAAGAAAACAAAAGGACATCTGAGAAGGTGGAAGATTTTTTCTTGGAAAAGATAAGCAGATAAAATGGACCAAGAAACCATCTCCAGCTTCTTTTCGTTGGGTACAGGAAGATGCCAGTAATGCAAATATGTTGTTGCTACGTTGGGAATGTTCGTTCACTACAGAAATTTTGGAATTGATTGTAAAATATACCAACAAATATATAGATTCGTCAAATCCAAATTGACTCACCTACAATCCCGCTTGAAAAGATTTTTACCACAAGAAAAACCTGAAATTACACCCATCTTACCTCCAAAACAACGCAAATGTGGCATGTGCATGGCTGAAACAGGATTTAGAAGGATGGCAAATTACGAATGTAAAAATTGTTATCAACCGATCTGCCTTAGCTACGTAAATCCACTGTGCCAAGCCATTCCTCCTTCTTTCGTAGTTAAGAAGTCCTAGAAGTTCCTAGTCTGAATAAGTACCACACTGGCTCTTCTTTAAAAATAAACTGTTATAAAATATTAATGACTGGCCCACTTTTTTAACTATTGCGTTAACTCACCTGAGGAAGGTTTAAAATAAATCCGAGCGGATAAAAACTGGTGGTTTTTCTGAGATGACCTATTAATAACCCACCTTCAAAAAGGAAAAATCATAAGATAACTGCTGAGGTCGAAAACATCGTTACTCTGATCATGGGAGATTTATGAAAAGTTAGAAATTATTAACCACAGTGACATAAGAAAAGGTCTGCATCAAACATGAACTTCTATTCCAATTAAATAAAATCTCCCGATATTATAAGGAAATTCCATTAAAAATATAGTATAAAAATATGTTAAACTTTGAACAAATTAGGAGTGTGGATTGTAAATCATTTGATAATTGGTTAATACTACCAAAAAACCGTTGGTAGAAAAGACTGAATATGAGCTGTATTATTTTCACTCAATTCCTTAATTTTTCAACTCCTAGTATGTAACATAGTAACAATGGAGTAGAGGTAAAAAAAACCTTGATTTTATTCGCAAAATTTTATTTTTGTACAATCAAATAATATTTGACAAAGCTATTTCTTTTAAGGGTCAATAAATCATATACATATATAAATGTTTTTTTTTTTATTTATTATATATATGTATACAAACAAAACGAAAGTGGCGTTTACAAATTTTCCCACTGCATAAATGTAAAAAATATTAAGCGCTAAATTTCTATAAGAAAACAATCGTAAGTCTCCACCTCGAACCTTTTCTCGTATATACACAAGTAAGTACCTAAGGGCTTATTCTAGAGATGCTTACAACGATCTGTACAATTAGCAAAACGTTTTTGATTACGCGTTTGCACAATGCTAACAATTAATTCATTTCTATCCTCTTTAAATTGAAAAATTAAAAACGAAAAAGAGAAACATTTCTAGCCGTGATTAGTGAGCTTCTTATGTATACAAATTATGTACAAAAATCGTTTTTATTTGGTAATCGTAAAAAAAAAATATTGACTTTAAAAAAATAAGTTATTATAAATATAAAATTTTGTAAATATCACAAAACAACTGCCTCTTTTTTTCTCTCTTTCCCCTTAAACAAATGAAACATCACTTTCTATTAACAAACACAAAAACAAATAAAAATACAAAGAAAAGAAAAACTAAATGGCGCATGTTGGTAAAGACAAGGTAATTCGCATTATGTATATATATTTTTTTTTCTTCTAACAAACACTAGAATAATTATATTCACTTAACCAATATAAATTCAGTTATTTAATACACAAAAATAATTATTATTTAATTAAAACAAATAAATTCTTTCTTTTTTTTTTAAATTTTTATTAAAAGCTGTTTGTTTTTAAAAAGTGTCACATCAATCGCTCTTAACGATCACTGGCGGGAACTCAGCATCATCGTCGAGTTTTAAAATATCTTTATCAGGCTTTGTCGTGGCTGCAATCATTTCATGAAATTTCTCGGAATCTGGAATTTACGAGAGAAAAAGGAAAGAAAACAAATTAGCTATCAACTTAAAAAAAAAAAACATATATAAATATGAATAAATAATTGCACACACTTAAATATATATTTAAAAAAACACTTTTTTTTTACGATGAGTAAAAATGATCAGAACTTTGAAAAAAAAAAAAAATCATCCGGAAAACGTTCTAGAAATAAAAGACAAGGATAGACGGCAAATATGTTAATAAAATACATTAAATAATAAATATATAATGAAATGAAATAAAAGTTCATAAATTTCTGTGTAAGTTTTTAGTCTCAAGGCAATTGGTAAAAATCAAAGATGCAATTTAATTCTTTAAGTTTCTTGTTTAAAAAAATCAAACAATAAACAAACTGGATAACAAGCATAATATGCAGGTTTAAACTGAATTCTTGAACTACTGAATGCTTTGTGCCAACATGCCATAAATGCACTTTAAAAAAAGGCCTAATTTAATCAAACGAACCTTAAGAATTATTTTTCCGCTGCATTCAGAGTAATTGTGAAACTTCATTTTACACAAATTCAACAGCTTTGGTTTCTGTTCAGCTAGATCATCGAATATAATCTTATTTAAGGATAAAGTATTCATGCTCACCAAGTAGATCATTAATATGAATATGAAAAAAAAAAAAATCGTCACCTGCATGTTCATATGTCATCTCCAGGAAGTTTGAAGAATACAAATTTCTGGACAAACGTTAACGAACTGGCTTAATGGCTTTTCGCCCTGTCAGAGGAACTGAATTGGATGGATCAGCTTCAGTTTGCCCAAGAACACAAGCATTAGTAAGACCAGTGGTCAGTTGTAAATTTTCCAAGTGTTAACCAATTTACGGTGACTCTAATGGTTTGGACAGGGATTTCAATAAAGTGTGTACAGATAATTGTTCATGTAGGGTCTACGCTCATTACGACAACGTCGTTTTGGAACTCTGTGAAAATCCTCGATGACAATAATGAAACTTTTAGCAAGCCAACACTAGCGCCTTAAAAAAATTGTTCACCTGGCTTAAATCCAATTGAATAGGTAAAGAATCACAAGAGATAGGTTCATCATGAATTATTGGTTAACTAACCTCCAGCGAAAAGAACTGCCAAAAAGAATTTTCCAGCTGGTAAAAAATATACCAAGGTTCTTCAAGATGTGGTTTCGTTGGTAAAGGAGGAAACGTTATTAGAAAGTTACAAATCTAATCAAAATTAATTTTAACATTATTTAGGTTTTTCCCTGATCACTTATTGTTTATTTTTACTTTTTGAGATAAAATAATCTCATTATTTATAAAATTCAAATTAAAACGGTATGTGTTTAACTGGGAGAATAAACAGGCCAGGGTGACCGGACGATCATGCTGCGATCACAAACCTCATATTTTACAATTTAATTTTTATTTTAATTAATCCATTTAAGCTAAGGTTTGTTCGAGTTGAAAAAGTGATCGTCACAAGCAGGATTCAAACTCACGACCTTCGGATTCAACCGGAGTTCAAATCCCACTCATGACACTTGCTTTTCATTCCAACCAAGCAAGATCTTACATTTAAAGTATAATTAATTAAAACCGGCAGACAGTTACCTTGCCGTATTAAGTTTATTTTCCTGTTTGAATTATATGTAATTTTTTTTCTTTTCTTCTTGTGTGCAATAAACTTATTATTATTATTATTATATTATTAATTAATTAAAATAATTAATACGGTCAATGACTGCTAAATGCATATAGGAATTAATTTAATTCTTAGGTTGATAAACGTGCTATACATTAAATGGAAACTTCTGATCGGTTTTACTCATTCGCATTCGATAAAATAACACAACGGGAAAAAATAATTCACACCACTCTCACTTTACTTGTGCTTACTCACTATTCTAACCTGACATTGTGCCCGGTGGATTGCCCTTGAGTATGTCTGCATAACTACTAATGGAGCCTTAACACAGAATACAAAACACAACACCTTAGCCTTGCTTTTATACTACAACTAAAAAGTCATGCTACAACAAGCTCATGCAGTTTTTTCATGGCACTTATCTTAATTGAATTAAATAATTTGGTAGTTTTTTTAAAAAAAAAGAAAAAAGTTCTTTGAAAAAAAAATTAAAAGGTTTGAAATTAATTTAAGTTAGTACAATAAGTTGCATATCGCAAAACAAACAGGATTTGAAAAAAATTTAATTTATAACTTAACAGGTCAAAAAAATTAGAGAATTAAAATGTATTTCAAGGAACAAACAATCTTAAAATTACCAATTAATTAGGTAATATTTAAAACATTGTTATTTGTATATTTTGTTTGTTAATTTTCATAATACACATATATACATCCATGTAAGTATAAAAAGAGGGCATTTAAAAAAAAGACCATTTTAATCTTTTTAAATTTGTTAAATATAAAATAAATTTTATAATCTATCTTCAGTTATTACAATTAGTATTATTTTACTACAATACATTACTAAATAAAAAGCATTTTGGAAGGCCTCACTTTTACTTTCAACATTTAGTCTTATGTCATGTTAATGACAAAAAGGCAGTATAATTTCTGGCAATAAACATTTTCTTGATTATTTACTTTTCTCAAATATTCCCTTGTAAGTGCTAGAAAAAGTCGAAATATTATGTAGGGATAGGATCTTCTGGTAATGTAAAAAAAAAAATTGTCCACTTTTTGGGATTTTAAAGATGTTATCAAATAATTTGTTACAGAAGTGTTTTCTGCCGATTCTTAACTGTATTCAGAACAACTGTACTGTATGTAAGAAAATTTGTTCGGCCAAGTCACAATACCTGGCACTGCTGACAAAACAAAAACTTTGCTCTAAAATATATAGAATTGACTTTCTACTTCCTTCTTCCTCAAGAGGAGACAATAGAAAAATGGAAAATCTGGATTACAAGATTTTCAGTTTTAATTTAATACTTAATTGAAATCTTAGAAGTCATGTAGTACATTAAAGAGCCGGCTTCATCATTATTCGCTTGAGCCCTTCGTTAAGCTTAAGGGATTTTATTGACTTTGTTGTTAACATGTCCACTGTGTAAGAAGCTACATATTGTCATGACAATTGTCCTTCTGGGTAGTGGCTGTTGCGATGGCAACTGTCCTGGGTAGTGGATGCACTGTT